>JAOTQQ010000019.1:27206241-27294613 GCA_026546715.1 Gallinago undulata
AGTACCTGAGGGGGGCTACAGGAAGGCTGGGGAGAGTCTGTTCACAAAGGCCGGCAACGACAGAACAAGGGCTAATGTGTTTAAACTGGAGAAGAGCGGATTTAAATTAGACATTAGGAACAAGTTCTTTACTATGAGGGTGGTGAAGCACTGGAACAGGTTGCCCAGGGAGGTGGTTGAGGCCCCATCCCTGGACACATTCAAGGTGAGGCTCGACGAGGCCCTGGGCAACCTGGTCTAGTTAGAGGTGTCCCTGTGACTGAAGGGGGGTCAGACTAGATGGCCTTTGAAGGTCCCTTCCAGCCCAGATGATTTTATTCTATGATTCTATGATTCTTCAACTTTTCACCCTGCAATACTTGTGAGGTTGTTTTAAGCAACAGAGCTCTTGTGCCTCATCTGACTGTTGTGCCAAGGTGAAGTTCTTGCTACATGAACAACACCCTGAAACACCTCTGGTATTTAAGACATGTTGCTTAACCAGATGGGGCCCAGGACCACCAGAGTTTCACAAACACCCAATTTTTTTCAGAAGGGGTAGTAAGTATTGGCTGCTAGAAGTCAAGATCTGTTAATGTTTTCTGGAAGTGCAAGTATGACTATAAGACCAAGAAAGTCATCATGAGAGAGAAGCCATAGTCTTAGTGCTGGGACTTCTAGCTTCTCTCTGGGGTGAAAGATAAGGTTTTCTACATATCAGGGATGTCAAGGTCTGTGAGCAACACTGAGTTCAATACTGAATTAAGGCATTTGAATGCGGATCTAGATCTGCTTCATCTTTTCCATAAAGTCCAGAAAAGAGTCTAACTAGAACTTCGGGTTGAGGTTGCCTCCAGAAAGCTTGTTTTTTGTCTTCACTGTCTAAACTCAGTTTTGAAGATTTTCCACCATTTTTCCTATGTGCTTATGCATAGGAAATAGATGCACATATATATTTATTTTCCACCTTTTTTCAAGAGTCTTTTCATAACTAAAAATCACTAAGTATGCCTGCATTTGATGGTTCACAACTAAGGAGCAGGTAAGCTGGTTGTTTTTATCCCTATTTCACCCTTCTCCTAAGAAAACAGCATTTTACTACCTTTCTCTTGGGCCATTTTTTCTCTGAACTTTTGAGCTCACTGCCAATTACAATCACATTTGACAGAGGGACAGAAAGTCTAAATTCCCAATTTTGTTAAAATTAGTAACTATTTAGAGGAGAAGGTTAATTTCTTCAGTGAAGACAAGTTTTCAGGGCACCAATTCCTTCACCAGTTGGCATATCTCACCCGAACACAAGACCCCCAGGTATCTGCTGGTAGGGAGCAGCAAGAAGTTGAGAAGGGAGGACTTGGGAAGGATGTGGAGAACAGAAGAAGGACTTGGGGCTTTTCTGGGGACCATGACTGTGAGGTGATGTTGCTTTGAGATAAGAGTAGGCCATTCCCATATGCTGCAACTAAGTTTTAGGATATGCCACATGTTGAATTCAGTAAGAAACATGCAATAATGTAGCCACATTGTAAACACATAAAGAAAATAGTATCACACTCCCTTAAAAAAAGGGTGTTAGTGTACCTAAACAGTTCCCAAATTCCCAGTTCTTTCTATTCCACCAAACAAGATCCCATTTATCTCAGTATTAGTGGAAGCAGACCAAGAATGTACCACCTGGAAGCGATTATTCTATTTCTGAATGAAGAATGATTTTGCCTCTTCTGCATCTTCCTGGTTGGGTGGATAAACATAAAAGTGCCTGATTCCTGTGGCTAAACTTGATTTTAACCTACATGCAAGCCAGCAATCTCCCTTTTTTGATATATTTCCACAGTGGAAGAATAATAAAGTTCTCCCTAGTTCCCCAATTCTGGCTATTTTTAGAATGAAACATAGTGCAAGTGTCTTTTGTGCCCTTCTTTTTAAAGAAGAGGCAAGAGGACTTTGCTGACTGGTGCACAGCTCCACTTCAAGACTTTTACAAGAGCATAAGTCTTACACAAAGAGGCCACCTCAATGTTAGCAAGATCAAGACTACTTTTTAGTTCCTCATGTGCAAGTGGGTGCATTTACACTTACTCTTTCTAATTGACAGGCTCAAATCTTTTTCTTTGCTGTTCGTGATAAGCTCTGATACATGACCACTGGTGCTCTGCCTGCTTCAGCACAAATTTATTCTGTTCCCTATCACTTGGACCCTGAGCACTTTTGCTCTCAGTGACATGGAGTCTAGTAGAAAGTTGAGTTTTGTTTTATCCCAGCAGGACAGCATTTTTCTGTGGACACTTACAACCCTTCTGCACAGCCATGGAGGACACCTCATGGCCAGCTGCAGTATTTTCTGCTGTGACATAATTAATTCTGACAATAGGTGCCATTATTAGGCATTGAGCTGGCCCTACAAGGTGAACCTGTGAAAGGAACGTGCAGTGGTTTGATCATAGTCAAAATGTCACTATACTGTCACTGCTGGCTCTCCTCTCTACTAAAATTTTATTAAGATTTTTAAAATTCCACCATAGGCAAGTGGGTAGCCTGACTGGTCTGACTTAGTGACAGCTACATAACTTGTGTGACAACTTATTTCATTCTTAGTAGTGGCTAAAATTTCTTGGTCATATTTGTTCCTAGCTGTGTCCCCACACCAGGTCCTGCAGCACCTGGGTGCCTCAGGGCACCCAGCACACACTTGTC
The DNA here is from genome assembly GCA_026546715.1 of Gallinago undulata. Lineage (NCBI taxonomy): Eukaryota > Metazoa > Chordata > Aves > Charadriiformes > Scolopacidae > Gallinago > Gallinago undulata. The sequence continues at coordinate 27,208,915 of JAOTQQ010000019.1, forward strand.
ACTGGCTCTTCCCTTACATGCCACATCCTGCCAAGCAGAAGCATTCACAACCATGAGTCAGGCCACAATGGTGTGCAAGATCCTCCTAAAAAAAACCCAGTAATTCTTGGTAATTTTACACTTAAGGAACTTTTGGGGAGTTACAGCTTACAACTTGTTTTACAGAGATGTGGGAGGGTTGCTGTTATGTTCTTTGAAACGCTGTCCCCATGGGAACCCAAGCATTCTGCTGCTTTCATTGCAGCCTGCTCTGGACCCAGGCTGAAGGCGACGGAGAAGCACTGAAACTTCCCACAGTGATTTTTGCTCTCGCCTGCTCTGAGGACGAAAGCAAGTGAGATGATAAGGTTAATCTTTACCAAGGAAAGCTAGAGAAAGAATCCTGAGCTATCTAGCTGCCAGCTAGCGCTACCTTGGCAACAGTTTAGTGGGCAATGGCCTGTACTTGAATGACTTCAAGAAGAGATGTAATCAACCATTCGCTATCTTTCTTCTTTCCACTAAGTTCAAAGTACTATATAATCACTTCAATTTTCTTTCAGCAGTGATAAGGCTCAAGTATAAACCACAAAGCCTGAACTCTCAGTCAGCCTCCATGTTTTATCCTGGATTTATCTTCAGCCATCATCAGGTGCTGTCTTTCTGCCTGACCCCGTATGGAAACTGGCCTCCAAGGAGCGTCAAGTATTCACTTTCATACTCCTCTGTGCTGAAATGCTTTTCCTGCCAAGATTAGATAAAGCAATTCCTTTTCATTTCAGGCCATCCCAAGTAGATGTTTTATAAAAAATCTACTTTAAAGCAATTCTTTTTCTCATTTGCTATAGGTTTATAAATTGAGACTATGGCCAGGCTATTTTTATATTCACTGTGCCAGGAACAAAGCTCAATAATTTACCCTGCTAGTTGAAAAAAATTTGATTTTTATATTAAAAAGGCATTTAGAGGATATTGTCAAAGTCTCCTCTCCCACACACTACCTGGTCAGAATCTACAATGTGACTGAGAGCCAGATCCAGTAAAAGCATTTAGGGGTGCAGTTTAATTAAGTTCTGTTTAATTAAGTACAAATGAAGCAAAATTTGCATTATTCCTGTGTTTTACATTGAACAGACATTGATGAGACATAGAAGCAGTGTTGGCAACCAAGGCTGGGATTTTCTTTCCCTGAGACTCACCACGTGAGTCTTGCTCAGCAGGTGAAGCTCGTTTTTTTTGCCTTGCAGCAGCACCAACCACAGTGGAGAGGAGAGTGCCACAGTTTTCTTACAGCCTTGAGCAGGGACATCAGCTGAGACAGTTTCCTGAGGTGTGGGAAATGATGTTTCATACCTCTGTGATGAAAGTATTAAGCATCTCCCTTCCTGTGTTCATGTCCTTCCCACTTGGTTCTCAGCAAGTTTGTCATTTAAAGGTGGAATCACACTTTCAGATGGTTTTCACAATGTACCTGAAAGCCTGGGGCACCACCACCTTGCAGGTACTCACTCACATGGTGATGTTCTGCCTGCCCAGATGCTTTTCAGCCTGTCCCCCGGCTGTGGCTGCCGGACCCCATACCTCTTGCCCCAAACCTGTGCAGAGCAGCTGCTCCTGCCTCCCAGACTTGAATGAAAGCTGGGGGCATGGAGGCAGGCAATGGGGCTTGTCCTTCACCCAGTGACCAGACAAACAAGCACCCATTGATGTATACAGCCCATGTCTTCAGCTTGGCAATGATCCTGCATTGCTTTGAATGATGCTGCTGTCCTGCCTCACTTTGCTGAAGCCTATGGGAGGACATTCCACATCTCTGATGCAGTTGTGATGCCAAAATGTGGTCCAGCTGCCTCTCTCCCTTGGGAATCCTCTCCACACTGTCTCAACAGCAGCCAGTGTGAAGACAGACTGTGCCACATGGCATGTGCTGCTGCTTTGGCCATGCCCCCTTGCTTGGGGAAAACAGCTGGACCCCAAGGCTGTGCCTCCACCTTCAGTGTGGAGAGCAACACAGAGGAACTGCCCTGAGCAGCAAGGGGCACATCCTCACTGGGGAGCTGGGCAGGGGGTTGAAACCCTCTCCTCTGAAACTCATTGTCAAATGCCAGTCATAGCTCCAAAATGAAATCAGTCATATGATAAGTATCTATCTCCAGCATCCTTGCACATGTGCCTTCATCCACACACACATTTCCTTCTGTAGCTGTACAGGTACAATCAAGTGCTCAGCTGGTGAACTCCAGTAGCCAGAGTATACCCCAAAAATGAAATACAAGTGTGTATCCCCATTTCAGTGTCTGCATTCTACAGAGAATGAGGGAACTTCCTGGCGTGTAACAACATGCCAGGACATGCAGCAATGGCACAGGGCACTCGCAAAAGGTTTTGTGGTGGTGAAATTAAATACTACAGTTAGGACTGGTATCTCTACCCATTCTTAAGGTTACCAGACACTTTCCATTGTAAGACCCTGCCTTTAGTTCCTTATACACCAAATGCTGACTGCCTGAACTGGCACAGGTTCCAGATGTTTGCCTCAGGTTTCTGTAGCATTAATTTCAGAAGTTGTAGAGATCACAGAAAGCTGTAGTTCAGGCATGTAAAATTACCTAGGGGAGATATGTTGCTTTGTCTTTGTTAAAAAAATATTCTTGAGACCTTTGCTCTAAGCATCTCAGGGCGTCCTGTCACCTTCGGGAAAGATTTGATGTGCTAAATAAAACTGCTTTTGTTTTTCACATCTGCATTCCACCATACTGAGAGACCACTCCTAAATTCATCCAGCTTGTAACTTTAAAAAATCACCCCTACTGAGTGGAGACCTTGATTTTATCGACTGAAATCCTGAAGAGTATTTAAGCAATACCTATCCTCCACACACCATAATCTGTTCACACCTGCAGAGCTCTTGTATACCCTTTCTATCCTCCTTCAGTAGCTGAGTGACCAAGTACAGTGGGGGAACAAAGCTCTACTTTTTGCTTGCCGTGACCAGGGACTCAGAGCCCCAAACATGAGGTAAAAGCCAAAGAAGAAGCCAAAAAGCCTCCCCTCACCATGCTTGGGACAGAAGGGACCTGATGAGACCCAGGAACTTGCTTCACCTGAGGCAGGAGCAAGGGACAACCTTCACAGGAGTGAAAGGGACCCCAGCTCTTGAAAGCACCACATCATATGTTTGCTCACCCGGGATCTCCTTCATCTTAAAAGTGCCTTTCTTTGCCCATTCTCTGGGTAGAAAGCCACCACAAACTTTCCTGATGTTTAAGCATCTTCCTTCGAATTACAGCCTCAATGTCTTTGTGGGAAGCTTTTAACTATTTGTTCTCATGCCAATGCTGCCTTCTAACAGTGGTTTTCTTGCTTAGGTATTTTTTCTTGGCTACGTTTTTAGGCTGCAGCAACACTGGTAGACTGAGCAAAGACAGAGCCAGCATGAGGAGCCCAAAGGGAGGGACTAGAGTTTCAGTATGGGGAAAATGCCCTGACTCCAAACTGGAGATAGGAAGAATGGCTCACGTTCTGAGCCCTAAGCTGGAAGTGCTCACTCTTTGTCCTAGTTACAAAAAAAAATTCATTTTTCATCTAAGAAAACTGAAAAAAACCCTAACCCAAGCAGTGGACTGTGAGGAACACCCTGCTGTCATTTGGGCAGCAACTACAGCCTAGTACAAACTTCAGGTACGTAGTCACAATCTGTTATTTTCAACAGCATCCAGTAAGGAAGACAGACCAGCTTCAAGGGTGAAACAAATGTTCTTCCAATAGCAACATAAAAAGCCTGGCTATAAATAGCATAAATAGCATTTCATTGTAATACTCAAAAGTAAGTGTCTAAACTTAGGGAATACTTCTGATCCTAGTCATTCTGTGCTTCAACTTGCCAGCTCTAAGATGGAGATAACCCTCACCATCATCCTACATTATTGTTTGGGAAACATTCAGGCTTCATAATGGTAAAGTACCACAAAAAAACCTATAAAGTGGTTAATAACTTAATCCTCACAGCAGGATTTATATGGATGGGTAATAAATAAGGTATAAAACCTCATATTAAATAGCAAGGATGGAATAAAACACTGAATAATTGCTCACTAAGGGGACTCATCTGCCCTGTGCACTTAATGAAGCATAGGTATATGGAAAAATTAATATGTGATGTTCTTAAAACTGTGCATGCTGCAGAAGACATGAGAGCAACTGAGGAAAGTGCATACAGGCAATCTTCATTCTGGCATTTCCTATATTTTGATGAATCGATACCGCAACCTTAGTATAATGTGCTTCAGCATGGTTACTTGCCTGTGATTGTTGTGATACAAACAGCGAGCAAAAATTATACCCATGCATTCATCATATTATTTGTACAGCCTCACTATTGCTGCTGTTTTATTCTTCTGGAAAGCATTACACAGAGTTGCTATATAAGGCAGTTCAGGTTTCTGATACAATATCCTGAGTTTTGGTGCTTGTCCCACAGAGAGAAACATGTGCCAGACTGGGTCTCAGCCTGCTCAGCAAAGCAGGGAGGGAGAGTTGCAAAGCTGTAGACTATATTAAAATGCTCTCACACAAATGAGACATCTGCCCACAATGTATTTTTCAAATGCTTCAAACAAGGATGAACTGTTAAAATTAGCATTTTGTCACTATTCGCTGAGCCAACAATTTCCCCAACACTGGCCCCCACCTCTGCCCATGGTGGATTTGCTGGCAGTGACAGTGGCATGTGTACACCTCAGCTGTGAAATGACTGAGTATTTTTTCCCCCATCTGATTAGGGATCTGACATTGTAAATGGGGTTTCTCACCTGGGAAAAACCTTTTCAACTGCTCACTCTGGGTGAAAACCCTATGAAGGAGCGAGTGATGGAGGTAACTGAGTTCTGTTCCTTGCTGTGCCCAGGTGTGGCGGCACAGAGGGGCACCAATGCCACCTCACTGGAATGTGACATCCCCTCCATCCCCTGCCTGGCACAGGCAGGAGTGTGGATCAGGGCTGCAGGAGGGGCATGATCTTATGGCTGCTGAGATCTGCAATATCTAGGCAGTGTCCTGTAGCTGTGTAAACGTCTCCTGATTATTGCTCATCTCAAGAGAGTGACTAATTTTAAAATAAAAACCAAAATTGACTATGCAATTTGGTTTTCTATTAATACAAATAACTTGTCTTAAGCATCAAGAAGGCCAAAAATGTAATACTGCATGCATTCATCTATATATACACACACATACACACAAACATACTTATATGCATCTCCGTGTATTTCAAGTACAGCACACTAATAGCACCTATCCTGTTAAGGAGGTGGCACAATGTGCCCATGGTCATGCAACAGGCTGAGGGCACGCCTGGGTAGAGCAGGCAGGTTCCCTGGTTGCCAGTTCAGCCCTGTCCTCGGGACTACGCTAGTTAGTGTCTTGGGAAACCAGCTTGTTAACAATATTGGCAACCTGCAACTCAAGCAGCCTGCTGTAATTAAGCGATGACTGCCTCCTCTGCTGCAAAGGACTGAGAACTTCGGCAGTGCAGAAAGAGGAAAATACTTACCCCCTTACTAGCCCACACCGGACCTCAGGAGCAATGATGTGGACACGATTGTCCAAGTACACAATGCTAGCTCAGGTTTCCAAGGCAATATCCGGAGCTTAGTGTGCTGATGTCTCAAAATACAGGTCCCAGGCAACCTAGTGCAGTGGTATAGATTCAACATTATGTTTAAGGTCATTTTTAATATATCTCCTTTATGGTCGTTCTTTCCCTTTTTATTTCTTCTTCTGTGCTGGAATAGGTATTTCATGTGGCTTCTTTGTTTTCATTATGAATTTTATAGTTGTGGCTCCCCCCCCCCCCTTTTTTTTTTTTTGTTATTGTTGAACTTCCTACTCTGTTGCAACTTATTAAGTTATATTTTTTATACAGGGCGACTTGTAAGATTTCCTTTCTCTTTGGAGATCAGGTTTTCAATAAATACATTTCATGTAGCTCATACAGGATTTCTCCTTTCTTATTTTCTACGCAAGAGATAAAGAAAAACAGATCTGGAAATTAAAGAACACTTCCAAAGAGATAAGTAAATATGGGAAAGAGCCTCACTCCTTTTGGAGCAATAGCATCACTTCCCAGCAACTCCTGAACAGGTCCTTCAGAACCAACACAGGAGATGAGGCACTTATAGCTAGCATCACTCTTTTCTTTATGAGTTGCTGGTTGCGGGCACTTACTCAGTTTATTTCTGAGCTAGTTCTTTCAGTTTTCTCAATAATTTATGTTTCAACAATGAAAATTACTCTTTGAAGTACCCCCATAAATTCACTAATGACACCTCAGCTTTTGAAAGCTAAGACCACAAAATCCTTCCAGTGATACAATTTAATGCCAAACTCCTAACTTATTGACAGTTTTCTGAGACTTCCACAGACAATTTTAATTGTGTGGCCTGGCTGACTGAGCCCTGAATGAGGAGACAAAGCTCTCTTTTAGAGCTGGTCAAAGCTTCAACTGAGGGCTGCCGGCAGACCAGGATGCACTGCAAAGGTTTGTGCTTTTGTGGGCCTCTCCTCAGTACTTTTTTACTATCTCCACCTTAGCAAGAAGAGCTGGCCATTGCCAATACAACACAACTTCATGTGGTTTCCCTTTCCGTGATGCTCAGGTACGGGTGAGGCCATGCTTGGCAGCTGCCCATCCAGATGACAAATCCCCCCTGAGACAACACGGTAGCTCATCTCCGCAGCAGAAAGGTTGTGTGGGAAATAAATTTTTGCTCCGACTGATTCAATCAGGTGTATGAGAGAGATATATAGCAATATGGCAGGTTCCGTATGAGATCTCCATGCTGCATATTGCATGCAGTGTCTAATAAAATATGAAACATTTAATTACAGTGAGTGATTACACTCATTTCTTCGGGACCCCTAGAGCTGTGGTAATTTGATGAGGGAAGATTTGAAAAATGTTGCACAAGAGCAGAAATGATGAAACACAGTGCATGAAAAAAACCTTCTACCTAAACAAGGACACAGCAGTACTTTTGAAAGAACCCCCCAAGTTTTGATCCAAAATAAAGGCATTGCCTTTGAAAAGAATGGTGTGCTTCTGGACCAATATACAACAAGCAACACTGGTTACACTTGCAGGCTTCTCTGTCGATTTATTATTTTTCAGGATTAAAACAAACTCAGTGGTAAAACCCAGTGGGATGTGGTCTCTGTGTTTAATCAAAAATATTATTCATTTCAAAGTCTCCTACAAGGTAGCCTCACTGTATTATTGCTCCTAAGCCCTGCTTACACCTTTAGACCATCAGGGTTACAACAAACATGTGGATTACTGTTCCATCACCCATGAACATATTTTAAAGGGGACTTAAGATAGAAGGAGCTAAACTAACCAACCTGTTCAACTATTTTGTGGAAAAGCTGCCCACCTTGTCAGGGCTCCAAAAAGGGTATGGAGGGCTACCAGCTGGGAAGGATATAGACGACCACCTTACTGTTCTTTGCAGTATATCCATGCTAATGTGGCAGCTCTGAGGAGATGACACAGCAGGAAGGCCAGGAAAAGGAGTCATGGAGGAGAGTAAGGCCATGTTCACCTCTCTCTTTTGCCGAACCTTGCTTTTCGGTCTCTCATCTCTTGCAAGATACCACTAACTGGTGACAGCAGCACAGACTATTTCTTCACAAGTGACCATTTGGCTTGTGTACATTAACCTACCGCTGGGTACACAGGGGCAAGAACACAAGTATCTACAATTGCTTTCAAATGCCAGTTTGCTTATTTAAATGGGGTAAACCTGTGCATACTCCTGAAAATTCCACTTTTATAAGTGAGACTGGTAAAGGCTAAGCTTTGCCAGGAACAATGCAGCTGTGTTGGCATCTATCCAAACGTCCATAATGCTCATCACCTAACTATCCAACCCTTAGGAGATCCAACCTCGTTTCCCAGGGGGTCTACAGGTATCTGGGCTCTAGCACAGGTCTGGGTGCCTGCCTTTTAACCCTGGTGCCTCAGGCATATGACCACAGCGTAAGACTTGCCCAGAAGCCTCTTTCCTATTCTCTGTTCCTTAGGTGCAGTCCTGGCTGCTGAGTGTAAGCGCATGCTCTCCCAACAGGCTGAACCTTGTGTCCTACAAAGTGTCTTTGTGAAACCTTGGACAGCGAGGACCAAGCAAAGATGTGGATATAAATAGTCTTTGCAGAAACCGTGTAAGGACACTGTTGTGTTTCCTTATAAAATAAGACACAAGAGAGCAGATGTCATAGTTACCCCTCAAGTGTAAACTCCTCTCTCCTCAGAGACCCCTGTGACTCTACATGACTCCTACAGCTTGGAATGATACCCTAAGCCAAGTTTGAATGATCACCGAGCCCACACCTACCTATCTGCTTAGCTTCTCCTCTCCCAGTGCTATTTTTTAGTTTGCTTCTCTTTGTTTTGAAGTTGGTAATTTTTCCTTTCCTCCAGTCCTTCAGACAACAGGAAGGGCCACTCCTCCCCAGCTTTGGCAAAAACAGTGTCCCCAAGCCCTTCATTGATGACAGAGTTCATGCCATCACCTCTGGCTTGGTGCAGTTCTGGCCCAGCTTGCCTGTCTGTGCAGGTTACTTAGGTGACAAGTACAGCAATTCCTGGGGAAAAATCTCATTGTTCCTGTCAGGATCCACCAGTTGTACAAAGCGGCTCATCAAATTCCCACAGCAGTCCTGGCATATTAACTGGCAGGCTCAAAATCCCACCCATGTCTAGAGTCTAGACTCTAGACATGGGTGGGATTTCTGCCTTTTTCATTTGCACCTTGAGTGGAACTTACATAGCTTAACTGATATAACTGAAAAGTAAATAAATAAAAAAAAAATTAAACAATGCCACTGCAATATTTTAATTAGCTATTTCTGTGGATATTTTTTTTTATGAGACCAAAAACATTTATAAAGGATGATCTGCTGGATCATATCAGGTGTACTTTGCATTTGTGAACATATATCTCTTTTTTATTGCAAAATGAAAAGGGGCAAAGGGAAAGCATTTAACTTCACTCTTGCATTAAGGTGAAGTATTTTTGCCCCTATGCCTGTGAGCATAGTATAACACTCTGTATAGATTAGGCTTTTCAGGAATGAGTTTCAGTGAAAAGTTAACTTCTCTTACACAAATATAAATCAACAAACTTTCTTAGCCTCTCAATTAGAGGTACCTTTCTCAATTAGGTACACACACTTCAACTGCATTGTTAATATTACTCTATGGTTATTTTCTATTTGTGTTATTGTAAGTAAGTTGAAATCCTGGTACTAGAGCCACTTGGTGTGCACAGCTAGCACAGACAAGCTTTGAAATAAGTGCTGGGTATGGACAAACAAGAAGACAGCGCTGGTCAGCATCATGTACTCTGTTTGTGGACCACTGGAAACCTAGCAGCTGTCATGTCTTTGCAGGACACCATGAAAAAAAATGGAGTTTTGATGACGTCTGGCCAAAATTTTAGCTTGGACTGGAGGACGTAGTTCTGCAGCACAGATGTGGCTCAGAAAACACTGCAGAGCTGAGAGGGTTAAAGTTATGTTCCTAGCTAGAACTACCCAGAGATAAGAGGCAGGGGGAAACAAGAAGGCAGCCAACATCAGAGTTGTACAGGGTACTGCAGAAAGTTGACAAGGCAGTAGGAGCATTCCCTGAAGGATGCACCTTACTGGGCAATTAAGGGATGACGAATTACAAGAGAATCAGAGGAGGATGTTGTAGTTCCATCATTAGTGCTAAGACACTTTTTTTAAATGTAAAAATTTAGTCTAATGGTCTATGAGGTAGTTTGTTCTGAGCGTGATCTCCTCCCACAGCTCTGTGCCAGCTGGCGGTACCATCAGATACTCTCACATCAGTTTCAGGGTAATTACAAAACAGAGACCAACCTGCAGAGAGAGGTTGGTTACTTAATTTCAGCTCTGCTATTTAGACTGGTTAGAATGGCAGAAAGTACTTACTCTCTAAAAGGGATTTTGCTGTGGCTTAATCCCAAAACAGAACATGTAAGGTACACACCTATCGGCCACCATGAAACTCTCTTTCTGAGCCCTGTAATGCTCCCTTTCAATCCAAGCTTTTTGAGCTTTGTCAGAGGTTATCAACAGATTTCAAGGTGTTGTGATTTTATAATTTGAGATCTTGAGAGCTTGTTAGCCCTAGTTAGGCATGGGCTTCACTGAACTAAATTTGCCTTACACAAGAAATGTACGTACCCAGACAATTTCCTCCCACCTTTCCATCACACACCTAGGCAGGCACCAAGTTTTGGGAGATGCTGAATTAGTCATGTGATGCTGCCTGTGGCTATTAGGAAATAACTCTCACATCTGTTTTTTTGGCATCAGACAAAAAATGCACTTACACATCTGAAACCTGGCTCGTAGGAACATTAAAGGTGTGCACAGTGTCTAAATCTAACTGCTGCTGTTGAGGCAGCTTTTGATGCTTTTGATGGACTTCGTGTTCCAGCTGTGCTTTTTCCTCTAGTGGAAGGAAGCCTTGCTCTCGACGTGAGTGCCTGCTCCTATTGAAGTCAGAAGGGAACATGCCATTACCTTGGGCTAGAGTCTCAAAGGGTGTAAATCAGTATAACTCCTGTCTCCACTATATGGGAGATGTGCCAATGCACACTGGTTGCAGATCTGCCCTTACAGGTTCACACATCATCTGCTCTGCAGTTTGCTGATTTCCTGGATTAAGAACGGGAAGATGGGAAGACGCTCTCAGTCCTAGCACTTCATGGCATGGCTATATTTACCCCGCAGTGCTAGACAAGCTGCAAGTTGCCAGAGAGAAACTGATGTCATCCGGGAGTAAAAATCTGTAGGAACTTGCCAGCTTTCTACTATATCAGAAGTAAGGGCTTGCACTTCTCTTTCAGGTTCATTCACTCTATGACATGCCAACATTGGTAGACTTCAAAGTCTTCCCTTTTTTTCTGTGGGGATCAGCAGTTTCTCAGCTCGGGGTGGGATGAGTAATCAAAGCTTTGTAAGCATGCCATAGCATTTACAGGGGATATAATTCATAAAGAAATAATATATATATTCATGGATTTGATTTCTGAGCTTTCTGTAGTCCATATGCAATCAAAGAAGAGAATGAATGTAAAACTTTACTGATCTGATATGACATGTTTTACAGTCAGAGCTCACTCTTCCCAAAAGAGTAAATAACTCTGTATGATAGAAGCAGTGAATGAATCAGATACAATTATCCAAGAATCACTGCTGCAGGCCCAAGTCATAATGAATGAGCGTGGAAGAAGCAGACTTTGTAGCTGGCTCTGAACAGCTTAATGCCTGCATTCAGTAGCATTTGCAACATAATTTCCAATTTTAAAATATCATGCAATAAAACAAGATGGTCAGTTAATCCAGCACAACTGCAACACACGGTATGTTGGCCAAACCTTTGCCTTAGACACAAAGCCTGGGTTTTTTTCTCCCCCGATTACCTTATAACAATTCCTGCTTTTTCATGGCAGTGTGGGCCAGTACTGGCAACAGTGAAATTGTTGCCCTTTCAAGTAGCCACCTTTTCAGCCTATTTCCCCAATTCAAGCTGGCCCAGATGATTCATTTTAAACACCATATTATGCTGTCCATTCAGTAATTGGATGTGAATAACAGTGAATCTTTGCAGAACTTTTCCTGAAGCAGAATAAGCGTGGTGACAACAACTAAATTACTTCAGACCATAGGGCCATAGGAAAGCTAAACAGAGTTACAGTGAAAGTAAATACTCATGTCCTGGTCCCTTATGATGATTTAACCATGCACAGAGCACTAAACAGAGATTTTTGCCCTAAATCTGTATGTCTCAAATTTTTCCAGGGGGGATTACGATTTTCTCAATTTAGCCACCTCATTTAGTAGTTCCACTTGCTTGGAAAGCTCTGCTCTGATTCAGTCCCAGCTCCCAAAGTAGCACAGAGAGTGACACTTACTTTCTCAGGCTGGAACAAATCTTACCTGGCTTAAGGGAATGGTAGCTGGTTTGCAAAACAGGAGCTGACTGGACCAGCTCAGAGCGTTATCACTCCCTTACAGGCAGTGGCACAGATTTGGTTCCCAAGGAAATGTGTGACAACGTTTCTGCTGACAATCTGAGGCCACAGTTTTAACCCAGCAGCATCATAACTGGTCATTCGTTTTCTACTCCAGCAATGAAATGCAAACACCAAGCTGTTTTGCCATGTTGTCATGAGGTGGGGAAAACTGATAAGTGGATTCAAAGAGCACTCACCCATATGGAAAGGAAATGCCAAGGTGTAGGATAGGCATGCACACTGTGAGGACACAGGTCAGAAAACAATGAAGCCCTGCTGGTGCATCCCAGAACTTTTGACTCGAATCCTAGTGTGGGGGAAATCTTTGTTATGGATTGAGAGGAGTTGATTCCTGGAGGAAAAAGGCCTCTGAATCATTGAGGACCTTTCCTAAGGCTCTCACAGGAACTCCTCCACCTCAGGGATATCAAGAAAATAATTAAAAATTAAAATTAAAACAAAACAAAAACAAACAAAAAGCAAGAGTAACAGAAGAGATGCCCTGGAGGCCATAAGATTTTCAAATTACAGTTCACAATTTCCACGATTTTTTTCCCTCTTAAGTTAACCTGGTGAGGACTGCAAACAAGTGCTGGGCTTCTTTGCTTCCATGGTACTTGTTTGTAGGGCTGTTGGTAGGGCCAAGACCTGATTTAGCAAACAGAAATGATCCCACCGCCAGGGGGTTCCAGTCCTGAGCAGAAATGCAGCCTCATATCCTGATGACCAAGGACCATGAGCTTACTCAGCTTGTCCCTGAACCCATGTAGACTTATAGCCCTTCCTGCCTTTCAGCTGAGTTGGAAGAGCCAAGGACCCAGTCTCTTCTCTGTGCAGACAGAGAAGGATTTTTAAGCTGCTTTTCACTTCCTTGTGTCTTGGTTGCTGCAAAGTGCCTGGCTCACCCTCCCTTGGGCACTTGGTCTGCAGCCACGAATCCAAGTCTGCAAGGTGGAGAAAAGAAGTGGCAAACCTGCAAAAGAAGATGCTGGGGGTGGGAGCCAAACAGGGCAGTAGTTGCCTGTTTGCCATGTCTCAGCTTATAGCTTGGGGCAGTCTAGGGGGGGGGCGGGGGGGGGGCATTTTTTGTGCCCAGGAACAGTCTCACTGCTGAAAGAGCCCAGTCCTGCCCCTGACTGCTGCATTTCGAGGTATTAAATGGAGGCATGCTCGACTCAAGCAATTAATCATGTTCCTTAAACATTGTCGACAGAGGCTTGTTTCTCATTAAACCACCTGAAAGCAGATCTACTGACAGTCCCAAGAGGAAAATAAAGAAGAAAGGTATTTGTTTCCAGACACAGTTCAAAGGCAACAAAACTAAGAACTGCTGAAACAGAAACAATTATCGTTGGGTTGGTTTTTTCCTGCAGCCTGATATAAATTCCCTAAGCAATATCCTACTAAGGGAGAGCAGCACAGCAGAGATACTAGTCTACTATATATTTCACATCTCCCACATGGGGTGACAGAAGGTAGCTTGAGAAGTGGCAAAATAGTGGGAGAAAAATCTCACTCTCAACTCCAGAAATGTAGATGGGCATGAAATCATTGAGGTCAAAGATACAGTTACAGGCTTACACCAGCATAATCAAGATTCTAGTCCCACAGCTGCTCAGTGAAATATGGTCAGACAAGCAAATATAGATGTCTTTAGACATTGATAGGTAGGTAGTTGGTAGGTAGGTAGGTAGATAGGTAGGTAGATAGATAGGTAGGTAGGTAGGTAGGTAGATAGATAGATAGATAGATAGATAGATAGATAGATAGAACAATATATCTGAATTTTCATGCCCCCTCTCTGCCAGCAGGGCCAGCTGACCCAGTCCAACGCTGATCTGAATTAGCAGAGCAATGAGCAGTTATAGTCAGAAGGGTCAGCTCTATCCTGCAAATAGCAGGTTAAAACCCTTGTAGCTGGTGGAGGTACAGGAGGCTTGATGTTGGCTGCAGGCCTGCTTTTCTTCTGATTTTTTTTCTTGTTTATATGTATTCCCTCTATATAAGTAAAATGCACCTGTTTTTGTGAAAGGACACAGCTGCACTTCCTCAGTTTGGATTTTCAATTCATTGTTTCCCAGAGAGTACCTTATCTCTGTTCTTCCTGAAAAATTGCTGAAGTCTGGCAAGCCAAAAAGCTAGGCTGTGATCAGACAGATAGGAGAGCCTTGGGAAATCCATGTAGAAGAATTCCTGGCTGTTAGCCATTCAGTGGCCCCAGGAACTTCCTTACAACTTTCCTGAGCTCTTCCTTTTCTAGCATGCAGCGTTCATGGCCTCCCAGTGGCCTCTGTGCTTGTGAGGGCTTGTTTGCATGGCCATATGATGAGTCTGACCAGACCTCTGAGATCAGCCATGGGTGCTGCCGAAAATTTTGTCACTGCTTGGTTTAGTGTATCAGTGCTTTCTCAGGTCCCACCCATAACATGGAAATGAGCTCCCTTTGCTCCTGCAGTAGCACCCGGTTTGGCTCTGCAGCGAGACATACAGGTAATCCTGCAACCTGAAGAGGGATTGATCATATCCCCTATTTCCTGTAGCAGAGAGCACTGGTGGTAGGGGAAGGGTCACAAAGGGAATGGTCAGGATGAGTCAGGAATGAGGCAGACACCTCCCTTCCTGCCCTTCTGCAGCCACAGAAGGACTGAAATCATGAGGTCCCCTGTTTCCCTCTAGCACACAGACAGCCCACCAGTTTCCCATCTTTCTCCCTTTCTCACATCTTTAGCCCACTTGGACTTGGAGGTGAGAGGCATGCAGCTATGATGTTGGCTGGGCCCCCATGAATCATTAAAGTTTGTCATTAGCTTTTGTTTTCCAAACAATTTTTCCTGGCTGTCAACAGGGAAAGTCACTCAGATCCTGATACCAGAATATCAAAAGAAGCGGTGACATTTAAGAAATTGAACAAATCCCCATCATCCTTAGACGTGACAGACACCAGATACAGCCCTTTAGCCTTTGCTCTTTCCTTTAGCAAAGCTTTAAAAAAATCCCAAGTTTTCATGATTAATGAGACAAACCATATTGAAAATATAAAATAACACATCATCTCGGGTCACCGCAGCCCTGACACCTTGCTCTTCATACCAAGGAATATGAGGAGTGATTTCATTTTCAAGAAATTTTACTAACTGCTCTCAGGCTGTCAGAAAGCCCATTATCTCCTTTCTGCTATTATTTACTAATCGGCCTTATCCATTCCTACAGCCTATCCTTAAACCATCAGCTAAGAAGAATGCCGTACCCAAATGCTGGCATGCCCTGATCCTTAGCAGCATCTCCCAATGACCACATGCTAAATCCCAGTGCACACTGTTGCAGGAGGAGTCTGAAAACTTTCTCCCCAGAATCTGTCTTAACACTCAACATGGAAGATCTGGCATTTCTTTTGCTGCATGGTGCTAGATCCAACTCTCAGGCTCTGCCTTTCTGAACCAGCCCCAGCAATGGTTGCCAAACGCTTTAAGCTCCTTGAGAAAGAAATGCCTCACATGCTGCTGGCTGGTCATTAAATAACACAATTCCGGATTGGAGCTGGGGATCTCGGTGCTACTTCTGGGAGACAGATGCCATGGCTGCAGGTGGCAGTCCCAGTCAGCCCCACCGAGGTCAATGGAAGAAGGACAAAACGCTCCTACCCTCATTGTCACCCCCATGGGTGACATGCTGTGTAGTCTGGCAATGGCTTTTGCACTGCTTCTGTCCCTGGTAAATAAAGGGACATCTGCGTGTCTGGCTGGCACCTTTCCCAAACACTCACAAGGGTGTTTGTCCTGGCCCATTAAAGCCAGTGCAAGTCTTCCCCTTCATTTCAATGGTTTTCTTAAGAAGCTTAAAGAAAACCCAGCGTAACCTCAAACTACACATCAGTGCAAGTCAAAGAACTTGAAATTCAATCCTCTGTGTTTTAAAAATAATTAGTAGGATTTAAATGATAAAAAAGAGACACAAATTGCTTTGAGTATGTATCATAGCTTGTGCGCGAAAATACCTTTTCAGATCACAGGTTTTCAGCAGCAGTTCTATGTTAGCTAAGGTTTTATTCTGCAGCTTTGATAAACAACTGAAACAATGTGGACTGATGTTTATCATGTTTCAGATCCTTGGTTGCCTTAGGTATTATTTCTAGACAGCATGTGAAGCCAAGCCTTGTGTTCTTCAGTCCAAGAAGAATATTTTAAGAAAAAATATTCCAGCCCATCTCCTGAACCTACCGCCAGCAGAAGATCAGCTAAATTGAAGGTGAAACAAAATAAACAATCTGGAGGAGCAAAATGCCTTTTCAGTGCTATACTTAAGGTAACACAGTTACATATCATCCCCTATAGAGAGCAGTGAGTATGTAATAAAATCAGGGTAAAGAACGGTGACTGCTAGAATTGTATTGATAGACAATAATTCTGTGTAATTGCAGCATATGGAATTCGAACAAAGAGTAGAAACTTGTCTGTTCACAGCAGTAAATATCTGTTATATGCTTTCTAAATCAGAATCAGAATGAAGGAGATGGTAAAACCCAAATGAAGCACCAGGGCTCTAGTGGAGCAAAACAGACAATAAAACTTTTATATGCTGGTGGGCCGGATGGTACAGGACAGATTTAATAGTAATTCACGCAAAATCAGAGAGTAATTGAAGTTGAAGGAGATCTCTAGAAGTGACTGGTCCAAACTCCTTCTCAAAGCTGGCCTAACTCCAGGTTAAGTCATGTTGCTCAGGGTTTTGGCTAGATAGGTTTTGAAAATATCCAAGGATGGAGATGCCACAGCGTCTCTGCAGAACTTGTTCAAGAATGTGTCCCTCCCCCCACCATGGTGAAGATTTTTTCCTTTAGATGCAGTAGGAATTCCCCTTGCTGCTAATTGCATCTGCTGCCTTCTGTGCTTTCACTGGGCAGCTCTGACAGAGTCTGGCTCCACCTCCCCTATATCCCCCACTAGGCCGGTGAAGGCAGCAGTAAGATACCAGTTCAGCTCTCTCTTTCATGGTCTAAGCCACCATGGTTGCCTAAGACTTTCTTTGTATGGCATCCTCTGGACACCCAAACTCCAGGTTCCAGTAACCGCGTTGTACTGGATCCCCAAGCTGAACACCTTGAAATAGCCTCACAAGTACCCAATGGAGGGAAATCATTGCTTCCCTTGACCTGCTGGCTATGATTTTGTTAACACTGCTGAATTTGCAGCTCTGCCTTCCCCACTGCAAGTACATTGCCGACTCAGCTCAACTGGTCCACTGGGGCCCACCAGTCTCCGGGCCCCTTGGGTCTGGATCCCCCAGACTCCAGTCTGTGCCACTGTCTAGCATTACTCCAGCACTGATGCAAGACTTTGAATTTATCTTTGTTGACAAATATCTTGCCCAATTTGGTTCCAGGAGTTATAGAAGAAGCCATATCGAAAACCTTGCTAAAGAAGCCAAGTCATAAATTCAGTAATAAGTTTCTAGGGAAAGAAGTTAAGGTATAAATACAAAAAAATAAATGCTTAGCCCTGCCCTATTCAATAGTTTTAGTACCAAACAACTCCTGAGGAAGCCCTGGGCTTTTTGACACGGAAAATGCCTTAACAATGTCCAAGTTCTATTTCAACAATTTATCTTGGATACCACAAACACTTCAGACACAGCTGTATGGCACTCAGCACAGGTCTTTCTCCCTGCCAAGGGATTTAGCACAAGTGGGGCTTGAGGCTGTCACACCTACATTTTGTCTAGTGTCCCAGCTAGTTGATTTATACTAGCTGGAGGCTCTTGATAGTGTTGGTTGGTGTAGGCATATTTCAAAAACCTTCAGATACGAAAGATCATTTCAAAAGTTAGCATTCAGTTATCATTTCGTTAAGGAAGACAGAAAATTAAGGACCTCAGGGAAAATAAAGATTAATTTGAAGGCCAGGAAGGGAGAACGGTATGTGAAGGTGATCTAATATGGAATTGTAGGAAGGCTTTCACGTAAATATTATAAAAACATAGCAACATTACACTGTGTATTACTAATGAAAAGACAGACATCTTTTTCTTGACAGAAAAAGATGGCAAATAACTGTAAGATCAGCATGCAAAACACCAGAGCCAAGGAGCAGGAACAAGGGGCAAGATGGTATTTGAGCATCTACCTAAACCTGAGAAAGTATCTAAATTGCCATTGAAATCGAGTAGCTGGTAATTAAATAAAAGTATTCAGAAACTATTTATAGAAGGAGAGTCTGAAGTAATATACTAGGAAAGTATGCTCTGGTTGAAACTGTTCTACGTGTCTAAAGAGACAAGTCTATATGTACTGACAGAAATGGTACAGGTTTCATTTGCTTAAAGGTTCAGGATTGGGGCAGATACAAGAGTCAATTTACTTGAACTAAATTAATCTGAGTTTTATCACAAATCTGGGGATACTGCTGCTTGATGGTTCATTAAATTTCTGACTTTTCCTAGTGACTTGGTAGCCGAATGAATGCCTCCAGTCTGTTTCAGTCCTGTCTATTTAAAAAGTTATCTATGTTTAATTTAAGCATATTCATTTTATCAAAACCATCCAGCCATTTCTGTTGATTTCTCAGCTTTCAAAGATTTATTTTTTCACATTGTGGATTAGATTGTACTTTTCTTTCTGCAAAAATGTTTTCTAAATCAAAGTAAGAACAAGCAAACCTCTCATTAGCAACAAGAAAAACAGAAATAAATCTAGACTCATTCAAAAAGTAGGCTGAAATCTTTCCTAATTATTTCCATAACCCTAAGGAAGCCACATTTCCCAAGAGAGCACATGAGATAATCCTTGAATATTAAGAAACAAGTGGAAAATGCAGTAGATTTAGCAGGCAAATTGGAGAGAGAAAGAGAGAATTGAGCACCTGGGAAAGAGACATGCTTCAGCATTCATTAGACTGGCTGTTATTTCTCACAATCTGGAAAAAAACATCCATCACTTTTCATTCCTCAGTCACACAGATGATTCAGAGTGTTTTACACCACTACAAATAATTCTATTTAAAAAAATAAGTATTTCAAGTACCTGATTGTTATATGAGCAGCAGACTCGAGTATGAAATTTTGCCAAAAGTGCTTAGATAATAATTTTTTAAAATAGGATCCAGGATGAGAACTGGGCAGCAGAAATGTTATTAAATAGCTCTCAGCAATTTAATATCCTTGCTTCTGCCCTCTACTTCTTTAGATGAAAATTCCTAATTTTGTCTTACTAGTAGGAGTGGTAGGAACACATTTTCTAATCAAGAAATGCTGGACACTTCTCCTCTTAGAACATGGAGCTGTTGGGGTTTTGCAAAATTTCACTTGGAAACGCTGTGAAGACTTTTCCTCCACTGGAGAAAATGTGTGCAGTTCTGAGAAGCTGATTTCTTTTCAATGAAATACTCCTAGAAAATACTGTGAGCACTTTTTGCAGTTCTTTTTCAAGCAGCTGCAGTCCCAATGCAACTAGTTATTCACAAATCAACCACGGCTGCTCCGGAATACTGTATTCTCACTTCCTAAAGGCTCAAAAGACAAAGTCCAGATAATCTTTTTCCCATGGGATAGCTTATGACTTTTTTACTCCTTGCTTTTGGATGAGGCTTTGAAAAATTGTGACTCAGGTGAACACGGTGGGAGAACAGGAGCAGCGGTGGAAAGGCAGATGCCCACCACCACAACCACTTCACCCTTTGGAGGGCGCTGCTCCTATACATGGTGGATTATGCCCAAAAAACCTTCCCTGTGAAGCTCAGGACATGGGCTGATGCACCAATAGAGAACTACTTCACTGCTAGGCAAAGAGGAAAGAATTTAATGTCTTCTTACAGATCTCAAGCCCTGCTATAGCAATAGAGCAAATGCTCATTGAGCACAGGGAGATGAAAGAGGTTTGAAATGATATTTCAGTGCTTCCTTAGAGCTCAGTGGTACCCAACAGACTTCAGTAAAAAAAGCAAGGAGGCCTAAATTTTACATACACATGCATGTGTATAAGCTAACCGCTCTCACTTTGCATGCATAAATTTATGTATGCATATAAATGTGCCCAAAAGCTAGGATATGTTTGAGCTTTCTAGGCTAACATTAAATGCTACTCTTTAATCTTTATCTATCTCATGGGTGAACTGGCTTTTCTGAATTCCTGAACTTTGTAGGAACCAGGAGGGAACTTGCGTCTTTGATTCTGGCATTTTCATGTGAAACATGATGACCCAGCTAGATGCTGATTTGATAGTCCTTGTTTTCTTTCTTTTTTAATCTGTATTTTTAGCATGTGTAGAGGCATCACTTTTCATATACCAATCATTTATTTCGCCTGAAAAGCCATCACAAACAAATTAAGGTGGGTATTTCTCTGTTCCTTTGTTTGTCATCTCCACACATGCACGTTAATTACAAGCAGAAAGCACAAATGACACCACACATCTGCTTAGGCCTTAATTAATCCAACCTTCTCATGGTCCCCATGGCAACAATGCTCAACAGACTCCCCTGACTTGGAATATTCAATAGAGTATCTTACACTACATATTTTATTCAAATTATGGCCACAGAATTACTTCTATGTTAGCAATGTAGCGTCAGTGTTGATGGGAACAGAACGAGTCCTTGCTCTACTTGACCCGTCCTCATGCATTACTTCATTAAAATGGATAATGGCATTTAAGCTAAGTCACATTAAAGCAGACACATTCTAATTCAAAGCCTAGCAAGAAGCCTATTATCACTTTTTTTTTCTGTTTAAAAGAATTCTGGGGCTTCAGAAAATGAATAGGAGTATTTTGCAGTGCAGCGCCTGCAACTCATATTATAAGAGCGATTATGAAAACATCAATAGCTAAAAGGTGTTTCCTTGGTGTATTTCCTATCTCTCTAGTCCTGCTATCTTACCAGCTTAGGCTCTAAGCATGTGTTTTGGCAAGGTGTGATCCCCATTATTTAAATCTTAATGGAGGCTGGAGTAACAGCAGCTGATACAGCTAATGGAAGAGCTGCTTATTTCAGTTGTCGGGTGGGCAAGGGACACCCATTCTGTTTTCAGCTGCCCCCTCTCTAGCTACACCGAATGAGGCACTGAACTGGATGCCTCCACCACAATGGTGTCGGGCTGCTCTGCCAGTCAGGCAGCAGGATCCCCTGCTTCCCAGGAAGAATAAGCTCATCTCAGCTTCCCCAGTGAAGGCAGTCCTGATCGCCAAAGGCCAGAAGCAACCCATTGTCAGCCCAGTCTCTTCCATAGCCAGCATGGCACTGGGAGGCTGTTCAGATAAAATGTCTTAGGCCAGCCTCAAAAAGGGAAGCACATGACCTGTACCTGCTGCTGCTTTACACATCACACATGTCCAGCGAGCCCCTTCTCCAGGGATGGCTGTGGGAAGGGGTTGGCAAAGGACCCTTGCAGTCCCATGCCAGGGTACCTTGGTAGGTCTGCAGTAGAGTGCTGCATGGGGCCAGAATGACACCCAGCAGTTATCATCCTGTAAAAATACCTACAGATTACTCCTGTGTAAAAAAACAAAACAGAACAAGACAAAAAGCCAAACCGAAACCAAAGCCCCCCCAAAATGACAAGTGACTTGAGAAGGGACCATGCACCAGTGACAGGTGGATGGAGGGTATGTTGGCTTGGAAAACCTCTGAGTGTTTGCATCTTGTGCACTGCCACATCTTTCCTCTGGGTATTAAATTACGGCCTTAAACACTGACAGTATACACAGAGTTGGAAAGAATACTTTTGCTATTGTATGCAGACAACTCTGTTGCTCTGAAGGTATGTATAAATTAAATGTTAATCTGAGTGCAGGGATAATCTAATTATTGCTTCCTTTTTAAGTAAGAGGAACAATATTTACTGAGTAAATTATGGACCTCCAAAGGTAAAACTTGCTTTGAAGATTGAACAACACACATGTTGTTAGTTATTATAACCATACTTGACCCTTGTGGCTTTGTAAAAATATAAATTAATTTTGAATTTTCACAGAGATGTTGCATTTCAGAAGGCACTACTTCATAGCCTTATGGAATTACTTTTAACAGTAGCTAAAATGGCAACAGAGAACACCAAATGTATGAGAAACTGCTTGTGTGATACGTGTAGTGCACAGCTAGACTGAAATACAGAATAAATCCCCCATTGAACATAGAGGGGACACTGGCAGCATGGGGAAACCATCCTTATCCATGGACCAGGTTTGTGGGCCAGATCCCCACATGCTCACACTTCTGCCGTTGGGGAGACGAGCCTTGGCCGTATGCCTGCTGGAAAGGGCCAAGAGAATCCTGGTTTTATGGTGGGAGTGAGGGATCATGGTGTAGTGATGGACCTACAGGCAAGACCTGGCACCTTGAGGAGAGTTTAACAGCTCCAGCCCAATCAGACAGTGCAATCTCACACTCCTCTCCCAGTTGCAAATCCTCAGTCCATGAAATCCCTTTCATGGATGGAGATAATCTTTCCTGCTACTTGGCTGTAAATTCTTGTGCCATATTAAACCCAGTCCATCATATGCAGCTTTACCTTCAGCACCAGAGCTACTCAGTAATTTAATTATATACTAAACCCCAGTTAAAAAAGCCCTCAATCAAATAATAACACACTATTGTGACAATAATGTAATTTTATAGAATGCGTATATGGACTTTTTCAGCAGTAACTCCCTGAACACTGTACAAAGGAAGTGGTTTCCACTATTTCTTGTGCCATTTATTTCCTCAGTCACTTATTTTTGAGTCTGTATCACTTTGTCTCACAGTTCATAATCTGAGTTTAAAAAACATCATGTTGAAATGGAACATTTTGTCTGAGTCTTTCAAGCTTGGATTCAGGTCTGCGTGTTCCAAATATCTGACAGCCTTGAGATCTCCTTTATGTTCTGGCCCATCTCTGTAATTACCCCAGAATCACTGACAGAAGTTGCAGAAATAATAGTTTGGGAACATCTCAGCAACATTTAGGGAAATGATTCTGCTTATCAGAAAGCAATTGGGAAATTAAGTGGTGAGCACTAATTGAGTTATATTTAATTGAAATTATAGATAGAAGAACTGCATTCTGAGGAATTTCAGTTGCCCAGATGTTCTGAGCTCCCAGTTTCCCAGAAAGAAGAATATTTTGAGTTTGGTGTCTATAAACCATGCTCTGTTAGTCATGTTGAGAATATTCAAGAAGCTTCTTGGAGTCCCAGCCATCTCATGGAGCTTTTAGGTCATGAGACTCCAACATGCCTGCAGTGCTGCCTGCAGGACAAGCAGAAGTGGCTAACCCCTTAGAAATAAATTAAACTGCTTCCCCCTTTTTTTGGTGGTCTCACACAATGTTCATATATTGTCCTTGCAATGCTGTTACCCTGATCTCTTTGAAGAATTATGCTGTAAATTAAGTGACAACAGCTGGACTCAGAATTAGAAATGAAACCATTTCTGCTGTACAAAACGAGTTTACCAGTAAAACAGCTGATGTGTCCTACACTTTGTCAATAATTACTTTGTATTGTGAAATACTCTTCAGCATGCGTTTTACATGCCAATAGTGGTATCCAGGGCTGTAAAACAACTTTCACAACCTGCACACAACCGTTCAACCTCAAGATAGGTACTGAAGGGATGACAGCCACACAGTGGGGTGATCTGACCAAAGCATGGTCTTCCCCATGGCCCCAACACTGCGCTGTGCAGCAAAACAGGGCTGAACGTGCAGCTGGCTCCCAGCGTGACCCATGGCATCAGCTTCAGCAGCACCAAATGGCTTGATCTTCCCACAGCTAGGTTTTCTGGATTACCAAGCTGTCAGCACTGTTCAGTTGACAGCCATCTACCAGCCCCAGAGCCTGAATCCTTCCCTCTGCACCCACCTCTCCTGCTAAGAGCTGCCCAGAGGAACATGCCTCATAAGTCACCTGCAACATCAGCGAGCACCTGTAGTTTCTCCAGGAGTTCACTCCCCATCCATGAATCAGCCACAAGCAAGTTTGGCTTCCTGTACCCCTCAGTTTCACCTGAATGTAAAAAATTTTGCTCTGCCAAACAGAGAAAAATACCAACCATGTTTTCTAGTCTGAAGCTTTAGGTGTTTACTGAGAACTTAAAGGTAAGGCAAATTGTCTTGATAAATCTTCCCACAGAAAGCCTACATAGCCACTGGAAGGTAGTCTGATATGCTTAAGGCATGTTCCACAGAATTCAGCAGCAGCAACAGGATTTCCTACAGTTTCATGACTTATTGCCCAGACATTTTGCATGGCTGTAGTCTAGATATCAAATGAAGGTCAGCTGAGGCCAGGACATAATTTCCACGGTAGGACAGAGTCTTCAAACCATCTAGAAGAAGGAAGGGACTCTTACAGATACAGCTATGTGCAAGATTTTTTTGTCTGTAGGGCACTAGAAGCACCACCAGATCTCAAGGTAAATGACTCATTTGATGTGTGCTTCAAAGGAGGCCATACCTTAGCTTTGGATCCTCAAAGTCCTTCCTTCACTGGCAGCATTGACACTAACCAGCCTTCATGGAAATACAAGTTGTTTTCATATTACTCAAGTATCAGGCACTTGGAGACATTTTTATGAATTTTGTGCCACCTTAGTTCACCTGGTGACGGCACACATGTTTAAAATCAGACTACATCTGGTCATGTGGGACTCTCTAAAGGAGTGCAACATTAGCAGAGAGGCGATTTCACTGCTTCTGATGTTTTCTTTTCACTGACACTTTGAGTATGTGACTCTGAAACACTGCTCCCTGTACATACGGGACATCAGTAGCAGATAGTCACCAGCATTAAAAGCTGAAGAGAGACACCAGAGGATAAGAATGGTTACCCTCCATTGACTGAAAGCAGGAGATGCTCAGCCAGCAGCTGTTAAAGTTATTTTGTTCTACTGGCTGCTTTTTTAACTGGATTGGGCTTGTTTTGATGAGTTTATAATTGACCTACAATGGGTAGCATACATTCAGCAATGCTAGGACAACTGTGCAGATGTAGGAAAAGAGGAAAATTTTAATTTCAAGTGAGGCATTACTTTCTTTAACAAGGAGCAACACCAATTTCTTATGTGTCTTGCACTACTCAAGCATGAATAGGTCTACAGCTTGACCTGAGCATCCTCAATGAGCTGAACAGAGGGAATGCAGGTGTTTGTTCACTGGCACAGGAGGGCAGAGGACTCATGGTGGTCTTGACAAGCCATACTCAGTCCATGGGATTGGTCATCCATGCAGTGCTTTGTGGTTAGCAGTGGTAACCTGGGTTAGTGAAAGGTTCACACCTCTGCATAGCTCCTCTAGGCATGGTTTGGCAGTTTTATAGAAAGCTGATAAGAAAGTTCCCTTGGATCTGTTAATCAACCTCCATAGAACAAATTCTTTGCTTCAACTTGCATGCTTCACTGTCACTTCCACAAATATCTAGTCCTCAGTCCATCTGGCACTGAATTTAAAAATATCTAAGCATTTCTCAGACTATCAGTCTAAAAAGCAATTCTCCAAATAAAAAAGCTTGTTCCATGAAGAAGCCTAGAAAACACGCCACGGTAGGTGACACTCTTCCTGCCTCTCTATACCCAGAGTGCCTTTTTCATGTTTTTCACTTCTACTGCTCTCCATTCAGCATAGGAAGGCAAGACCCAGCCTCAGAATCTGGCGGGTTCTGCAGACCTCCCCATGGCATAAACCTTCCACGTAGGGTGTGCAAACATCCTTAGTCGAGCCTGAGACTGAGCAAGTGAGGAGAAGAGGATGAAACTTCTTCAGGGAAACACAGCACTCTAGGAATTTGGGAGCCAACTACTGACCTGGATGGAGCTGCTGCCAACACTGCTCTGCTTGTTAATGAAAAACATTGATACTCCCAGATGACATACCTGGACCATTTTGCAGGTTCCACCACAATCCCCTCAGTCTTTGGTGGTCTCTCAATATAAGCCTAGTAGTCAATTGTCTTGATACACTTTTGCAGAGCAAAATTAATGAGAACACTTTAGATTAACACCAGCAAGGTTATCTTTTGAGGTTTTCCTTTAAATTGAAGAAGTGAAACACTCCAGTTTCACATCAGCCTGCCAAAGGGAACATTTACACAAAATTCATGCCATTGAATTTGGGCCATCCTCAGAGTCTTATCTTAGGAACTGGCAGCAAGTGCGACAGCAAAACCTTTTTGGAGGCTAACACGTAGCTGTCCTTATGACCAAAATTCAAGAATAGTCACAGCTAGTGCTGCACTCCTTCTACATACAGATCTTCACTGCGGATGCGAAAACCAAATACATCCATTTACCTTGGCAAAAAAAAAGTGACAAAGTGACTGCCATTCCATAAGAAAGAGCAGACATCCAGCCTCTTAGAGTATGGTAATCCCCTACGACCTATGCTCTGTCTACCTCTGTAATACAAACTGGGCGCTTTGGATGGGGAGGATTTGGGGCTGGAATTCTTTTCAGAGAGAATATTCATTAGAAGGTATCTGAGCAGTCACGCTATTTTCCCACTTCTCATCAAATACGTAGGGAAAACTGCCTCATCAGCAACTTTCCTTTGCTTCCAAAATTCAGTCAGAGCAAGTTGTACACGTTACTTACCACAGCACAGATTCTTTGCTTTTCTCTGAATGAACAACAACATGAACATTATTTTACAAGCGCTATGGCACATTACTACAGAATTTGCACCTACTTGACTAAGCAGCAGAGAAAAATCTTACTTGCTTTTTTAACCTAAATGAATGCCATATAAATTAATGCAGCCCACAGGGCACTCTCAGTAAAATGATTCATGTTCCTTACATAGCAAACATTAACAGATATTTTCTTTAATCACTTTAGTAAATAATCTTTGGGCAGTTTTGCTGAGAGTCTAATCTGTATTTAATTTAGTCATTTGAAAATTACATGGATGAGCTTTGTGAAAAACCTCTTAAAAATGCAGCTAAGTGTGTTGTTTACCTTAATACTCAAACAGCAGCCAAGTGAAGCATTTGCTGTATGCTGGCCTCATTCTGTAAATGACTGAATGCATAAATCCAAGATTCTGGATCCAGCCCACCGAAAGCTTGAGCTCTTCGTTAATTCCTTCTTTAGTGTTTTTATAGATTTGTTGAATAAAAGCTTTGCTGCGAGTTTCCCTTAAAAATATCTCAAAGCTGCTAGATATGACAGTTTTACTAGCATGCAACAACATTAAGGAGAAAATGATGGACAAAGTCTAGGTATTACAGTAAAGAAATTCCCTCTTTGTTAAATGACGTAATGTATTTAAAAAAAAAAAAAAAAGGCAAAGAAAGCCCAGCCTGGCACAGTGGAGATTTGTGGTACAGCAACTGCTCCTTTAATTTAAACACTGAAATGAATGACTAAATTCTATTTTGAGTTTTCAGAGGCAAGATGCCTTGAGAAGTATGGCAAAAAGAAAACACAATACATAGGATGAGTTAAAAATAAAAACAACAGGCCTTGTAAAGAAGCCCATTTCAAAACAATATAATAGAAGTGGAGAACTTTTGAATATATTTTTCTAACTAAAAAAGAAGACTAATCAGTAATACATGCCTGACTGACTGAAAATGCAGCCTGCTAAAATGGCTGTGTCTTGTTGGGGCTGCATTTAAATTCTGCTAAGTATTAAGAAATGCCTAAATAATGGACAGAGTTCAAGGGTGCATAATACATCTTGTTATAAAGAGCACCTGCCGAGACCATACTGGCCTATAGTTTAAACATTTTCTACAATTAAAATACCTAAATCTAGAGGCCACCTGTTTCCTGCCTTTGCCTTCCTTGAGTGCCAAAGTTTTACTGTAAACACAGGTGAGCAAAATAAGATGCTGCCTGATGTTAGGGGACTCGAGGAATTTGCACAATAGCTGAAGTCCCGGCCAGCCACTTTTCAACTCCCAGCCCTTCAATTACAACTGATGAGAGGAGCAGTATCCTCTCTTCCTCTCCCAGTGGCAAGACGCTTACACAGGAATTCCCACACCGGGCTGGGACAGCAGCTATCCGTCCAGCAGCTTAGATTTGACACTAACCAGCACCAGATGTTTCAGCAAAGGCATAATAAAATGCAGAGAGAGTAATTGCGGAGAAAACTACTCAGTTTTTTCCCAATTCCCCATGGGTCCCTGGGCAACGCACATATCCTGGGACATACTGCATCCCAAGAAACTCGTCTGGCTATTCAGAAATTTGCTAAAAAGCTGCCCAGATGGCAAACCTGAATGCATTGCTGACTGGTAAAACAGACAGGCTATAGACTGTTCTTACTCTAGGACCCTTAAAAGAGGCTGGATTCCCATTTTAATTTTAGTCTAACTGTGAAAAGTAAAGGCAGCAAAACATTTCCAGAAATTCTAAATGTTTTTTCTCTTATAAGTAGACATATTGAGCAGGAGTCCTGAAGGCTGAAAGCAGAAACTGGAAAATACATCTGCAGGCCCAGTCTTTCCTTGATAACATTGGCACACCAATTAATACCAGCTAAGAATCAGGTTCTGCTCAGTGAGAAGGTCAGTCACCCAGTTGTTAGCTTAAGATACCAACTGAAGAGCTAGTCTTGTAGCCCAGTAAGATGCAACTCAGAAAGCTCTGCTTTTGAATATTGTAAATAACATACTAGTACCTAGAAGAGAATCCTCCCCATCAGGAAACCCTTGCTGACAAGCACCTGCTACCCAAAACTCCGCACCCTGCAAAATATTTTGCAAAACACCAGGCTTGCCTCAAGCACCATATGACACCTGGGGCTTATCCAGACAAACCGCTGGGGACAATCCTGTCCTCCTCTGCCCCATGAGCTGGGCAGATGTGAGGCAGCTCTGATCCAGCAGCTCTGCAGCTGCATCCCTGCTGCCCCACTGCTGATGCCCTCAGCTAGTCTAAGCAGCACCTGGCCAGTCCAGAGGGCTGCTCGCCCCTGCTACAACTGGCAATTCCTTGTTTTATCCAGCCCAGGTTCCTGGAGCTATAGCTATATAGCTATAGCTTTGGCTATACTGCAGCAAAGCAGCCACATCTGCAGCAGGGCAGAGTGCAAACTAAGCAAGGAGATTTTTTTTTTTTTTCCTCCTGCTTTCGAACTTCTTTGAAGGACCTGACAATGAATTAAAGTTACACTTTTGCAGAAAGGCACAGAATATTTATTCAATTCAACAGAAGCGTACAAATATTTCCAAAAGACAAAACATGTCTTGGTTTCTCACTGTCTAATGCACAGATGATTCCATGAACCTGAAAGCAGGAAGGTAGTTCGTTCCTACATGGGAAAGCAGTGGAGTTTCATAAGGGTTCTGCTAACTAAAAGCCTACTCTTTTTCCCCTTTTCTTTTGACCAGTAAGATGGTTTTATCTGGTAAATGTTAATGCATAAGGGCACTTACTGAAATGAGGTACAGTTATAAAACAATAGCAAACTGATTTACAGCATCTGCACAGAAACTGGCAGTGGTACCAAAATGATGATAAGCTTTGGGACGTGAAGAAAGACTTGCAATTATGTAATTATGTTGAGACCATAAAAAAATCTTCTGGGCAGTTCCTGAACCAGGGAATAAGGAAAATGACCCTATAGTTAAGGGTACATAGCACATTGTAGGAAAGACTATAGCTATCATTCTTACATTGCTGTCTTCTCATGTTATATCACAACTGTTAGAGGTTACTGATCCATACTCTGAAATCTCAAATAGCAGGTCCATCTCTCTTGGCTTGCCCTTTTAAAAAGAGGACTCAAGAGAAAATCAACACCGGCTTTCACAGCTCTTGGTGGCATCTTTACAATTCCAAAATGTTATGTCTCCCCTGCTACAAGTGCTTCTTGCAAATCATCTGAAACCATGTCATAAATTAATGATTATGAAACAAAGGCTTCCAAATAACTTAATTGTTATATTTATTACAGGGAAAATCTTGCTTTGAATATTAAATACTATCCTTAAAGCCATTTGGTCATACAAAAAGCAACTACAGACATTTAGAAAGGCAAACACAATTGTATTTCCAAAGTGCTACTGAGATGAGAAAACAAGCCATCAGAGGTAAACAATCTTCTCCTCTACTCTGCCTCCACTTCCTGTGTCCTGCAGGCTCTCAGGCTGGTGGTTCAGCAGTAGTGTGTCTACCTGTAGCAGCTGGGTGGATCCCTGGTTTGCAATGCTTGTCTGGGGACCCTGGGCCTGTGATGCATTCAGATCTGTAACACACAAGAGAAGGAGATGTGACAATGCATCTTCTACCATGCCTATGCCACCATAAAGAGGAAATTCCGACCTCTTCATTAGCACCATGTTCTGGTTTGCTGCATCTGTCTAGAAATAAAAGCACTGCTGTGTTACAAATTATACTACAGCCTGGTGAGAGGTACCTTACCCAAATTTCCTTAAATCTGTCCAAGTCTGCCCACCATCATCCTATTTTACAATAAAATAAGTTTATATGCATACTTCACTAACCAGACACACAATAATGGAAAGGCATAAATGCTGTCAGAGTTAGGCTGGAGGGAAACATACAGCACATAATTAGTACCATTATTAATAATAATACAATTGTAAAATTAATACAGTTTCCATCATTACACAAAATTTTATTTACAAGCCTTTTTTAACAGATGAAAAAAATCAACTCAGTAAACACAGTTAAAATTCTACTTGACTAGCACTTGCAGTGTGTAACAGACGTAGAACCATTCAGCATTTCTGCCAAGTTTATCCATTTTTCTTTGCACAAACTACCTATTATTGTCCCAATTCTTTAGGTGTGACAGAAGCAATACCTGCACCCAGATACTAAGAAATTATTTCACAAGGATCTTCATTTGTTATCTTTCCAATTTTCTCCTGCAAATACTTGTTTTCCAGCATTGAGCTCTGACTCCTTTCATGATGATCTGTGCACTACTTTAAAAAAAAATAACCACGGTTGGGTTTTCTCCCTAGTTAGCTTTCTGTACCACTTCAGGCCCTCAGGAACCATACCTCAGAAGACGTCTTTTCTACATCTGTATTTTTGCAAAGCATTTTTTACTATAAAAACAACCTGCGTAACAATGGAGCATATATCCTCATAGGGATGAGAAAACTCTGCAAGGGACAGGTTGCAATAATTTTCACCATAATCTTGGCCCAACCAGCCTCTGTTATTACATCAGGAGTGTTAACTTTTCATTCTTTCCTCTGCAAAAATGATTCTGCAGGGAGAAAGGGAGCTCGGTAGCCCTCCCACAGCATGGGTAACACCAGAAGCAAGCAAATCCAGCACTGGGGTCCTCTGAACCTTGGTCATACATGCATGCAGAGAGCTAAAAAGACATTCCATGCCTGTTCTGGTGCCTACTCCTTCTCACATTTATGTGCAATGAAAATCTATTGTAAAGGAGATTTTAGGGGTTTTACACACCATGGTGCTCTAACTGGTGGCAATTTAAAATGACACCTGCCCACACCTGGCATTCCCCCTACACATGTGGCTTCCACCAGTCTTGCTCACTGAGGCAGGAAGCAAGTTTGCTGGCACCCTGCAAAGCCTGGGCTCCTCTGCTGCTCCCTGCCACAGGGCGTGTGGAGCAGTGGGAGATGATTACATGGTGGGCATGTACCAACACGTCGTATCGCTGCCTCTGCCTTCAGCGTCTTCTCCTCCTTCATATTCACACAGCTGGGGGGAGCAAACAGGCTTCGGGGCTCTGATTCTCAGCATAGGCTACATGTAGGTTATACCCACTGCTGAGAGTGCAGGGCTGGTGGCAGGGGCAAAGTGTTTATACATAAGCGGTGCTCGGTCACAGTGGGATGACACAGGATGTTAAGAAAATTAATTCCAAATCTATGTCCTTTTACTGTTTTACACTGGATTTAAAGGATCATGTTTTGGCTTGAGGGAATCTAGAGTACATCTTGACAGCAGGTGAGCTATTTGCAATACATAACATAGCAGGATTTGACTCCCCGACTAACTTGAAAAGCCTTGCTGTATTAAAAATGACTTGCATTTATTTCTTTTTGATAGCCATATTACAAAAAGATTACAATTTGCAGTAACAGAAGAAACCAGAAATACCCTACGTCTGCTTTTCTTTATGCAAACTGGATAGTTCAGTTTTATTTATTTATTAAAAACCGCCTTACCAGTGAAAGGTCCTCAACCTCAAAACACTAGTATTTCGGGATAATTTTACCCACATTAATATTCCTTTTAAGTCCTGTGAGTCTATTCACCTTAACAAAGTTATGTGCATAAGAATACCAGGCAGTAAGCACTTATTTGAAAGATCTGTTTCCAAAGTTTATGAAGTACATAATTGGAGAAGCCTAATTACAAATTTGAAAATACCCAGAAAAGAAAGAGAAACACCTTACATGCAGTTATTTTCCACCATCAAAACTAAACAGTAATTGCTTCACCAATTAAAATAGCAGCTGTTTCCAAACCATTTCTCATTAACTGCTACAAGTCTAAGCAGCAGAACTGAGTAGTGGAAACTGACAGCATTCTGGAAAAACAAATCAGATTGTGTCACCATTGAAATAAATGATTTATCCCTACTTTAGCTGCCTTTTTTAAAATTTTTTTCCCTTTAAAATTCTGTTGCATCCAGAGCACCTGAACAGCATGATATCACCCAGGAGGTGAAAGCCCAGCTGCTGCTGGGGTGATGAGTGGCTTCTCAGGATGGAAAGGTTGTGCCTAATGCAACTGAGGAGGGAAGGGGCTGTTTTGGCTGTGCTTCAGGTGGCACTCAACACACACTCTGCCTAATAAAAGCACAATGCGTCCCTAGGCTGACATACTCAGCCTGCCAGTGGGGAGGGTGCCTGCTGTCTCTCTGCCTGATGCCATGCTGGAAGCAGCCGAACCAGGACACCAGCTGGTATTGCAAGCGGCAGCACGATGAGCCCCAAGAGCAGCTGCTTGGGGAGGGTGGAAGAACTGCCAGAATTGGTAATAACAGCCTCAGGAGAAGGGAGAGTGGAGAAAAGGGACCGATCCACCAGCCAGCACTGGTTTGTGTTATGCAGAGCGGCAATAGCTGCCAAGAAGCCTACCCCAAGCTCCCCAGTATAGCACAGGGAAACAAGCTGCCCTTGGCCCTAAGCAGGAGAATGGTGGGAGAAATCCTCCCCTTTAAGTGCTCTCCCAAAACAGGGAAGATCCCTCCAGAAACAGCCTTGACAGCATCAGCTGCTGCCTACTAAAGAACTCTGAGAGCTGAGCCTGCTCAAAAAAAAAAAAAAGAAGAATACATGGAAAACAAACCAATTATCCATGCAGAGAAGTGTGCTGGCGAAGGGGGCTGCTACCAGAAAGCGATGGCTGGGAAGATCTCCCGTGCTCCCCTGGTAGCTGGGGCATCCCTAGGAACCTCCATTGCTGCTCTCCAGGCCTGTTCTCTGCTGTGCTACAGCTCACAATCAGAATTGAAATCAATACCTCACAAGAGCCAGGTAAATAAGGACCATCAGCCTTTTATTAGCCTCCTTCATTGTGACTGTAACTCATCTGCCATCAACATAGGCCACTAAATGAGTTTTGTATTATTCCCTTTCTTTAAATTCAGCGTTTACTTAGCCTTTCTTCTGCTCCCTTCCAACCTGCCGAGTGATGCTCTGGCAGGCTGTGTTCAGCTCAACAGCGCGCCCACCAGACCAGCACCCACATCACCAGCACCCAGCAAAAGTACTCCCACTGCCCCCCTTCCTGCACCCCTCCTGCCTGTGCTGGGCTCTGCCTGTTGCCTCAATTCTGCACCCCTCGCACAGACAGGACAAGCGAAGGTGACTGTACCCAGCCACAGCCTTCCTCTTGCTCATTTACACCTAAGGAACACAGTTTTTCCTTCATATTTATATAAGTGCAGAAAACATTCCCAGGTTTCCGAAGCTTTAATGAAGCTCAGCTGTCGCTCAGACCCTTCCACGAGGTCTCCTGTGAGACTCACAGAACCCCACTCCCTCCCACTTCTGCAGCAGCCAAGGGCTGTTGGCATCTCATTGCAACCTGGCTTCTGGCGTTTAGGTGCAAACTGAACATCCTTTAACTACTTTCAGTTATGAAAAATGTATTTCTTCTACAACACTCCTGGTAAGTCTTTCCTGAAGAGCCAGAGATAGGTCCTCAGCTGCACCATGCATGCCCTAGACAAAACTAAATAGCAGACCAGAAAAATCAGAGAATCACAGAATGATATGGGGTTGGAAGGGACCTCTGGGGATCATCTAGTCCAACCCCCCCTGCCAGAGCAGGTCCACTCTTTCAACATTGGGCTAGTCAAACTCCTGAGCAGAGCGATGTCCTTGAGGCCAGAGGTGATCTAGTACAGCACTTCAATGTTTTGGGGGCCCTGTTCAGCCCAGCAATATCACACCACAGCACAAAATACCACTTCAGTCCAGCTTCTTCTCCTTTTTAATCTCAGCTAATACCATTTCATAAAATAAAGAAAACCCAGGCATCCCCTGACGTCTCCCCCACCAACTTTCTCAATACGAGTTAAGAGGCCATTTCTACCAAATTCTGGGGTTAAAAAAATCACAACTTGTGTCATGCACACAGACACATACTGCCAAATGTGACATTAAAAACAAATCCAGTTTTTGCCCCCCGTTTTCCATGAGTTTAGCTCCAGTACCATGAGGATAGGTATCAGGACACCGCAGAGAGACACTCCATTCCCCCAAAATAAAAATACTTTTCTAGGCAACCTAAATGTAACAGCAATGCCAGACTGAAGGCCTGCAGCACTTAGGGCCAGCTTTCATGGGGGTTTCTAAGGGGACCTCAGTTCTCCAAATGTCATCTGGGTCCAATCTCAGAGAAATGACAGCTTCTGGCCAAAAATGTACTAAAGTTGTACCAGTTCTCGAAGCGTGTTCTGGGTCCAATCTCAGAGAAATGACAGCTTCCGGCCAAAAATGTACTAAAGCTGTACCAGTTCGCCAAGCGTGTTCTGGGTCCAATCTCAGAGAAACGACAGCTTCTGGCCAAAAATGTGCTAAAGTTGTATGGGAAATGGGGAAAAAAAAAAAGAAAAAAAGGGAAAAAAAAGAAGTAGCATTCCACATCCTAACTACCATACCCTACCCTTCCTGTAGCACTAACAGATAGGATTAGTGGCATCGCATAAACTGCTCGGAAGGTGAAGGACAAAGCAACGGCACTTGCAGGAATCTGAGATCAATACATACCAAAACAAACACAGCCCCCGTGCTCCTGAGGGGGGGTGGGGGAGGAGGAGGATACAAAAGCCAAGTAAACAACTCATTAGTCACACTGATTCTCACCTTGTATCTCTTGTCATAGGATTTAAGCACTTCCACATCAAATAAATGCCACAGATTTTCTCCTTCACCCCTCCTCTCTCCCCTGAGGATCAGAGCTCTTCAGGTAAGCCTGCAGTGCTCACAGGGATGATTATGGGAAAGATAGGAAGACATTATCAAGGCATTAGGAAACACTCCAAGCAAAAAAAACCTCCTTCCCAAGTCTCTGTGTTTTTAATAGAAAGCCCTCAGTTTTTCTTCTTCAGCTCTGACCCTAATTTCATAGCATCACAGGATAATTCAAGTAGGAAGGGATCTTAGGAAACAAGTGGTTCGAACTTCTGCTCAAAACTGGGTCAGCTCTGAAGTCAGGCTGGGTTGGATACTTAGGTTTTTTACTTCCCAGCTGTTTTCACATTAAAAAAAAAAAAAAAAAGAAAAAAGAGGGGGGGTAAGGAGGGATGGCAACGACACTCACCACATGGATTTTGCAGAAACTGCATGTAAACAGTGAATTAATTTGCTGTGACTTCCAGAAATCTGTGTCTTAAATGAAGAGACAGTTATTCCACTTCTAGCAACAAATACGTTAAAGATTCTCAAAACTCCTCTGAAAATATACAGAGTTAGGTTTTGGGTTTGCCATTTATTTATAGTAACTGGTACCAGTTCTCATACCAGACTGACAGCTGACACATCAGTTTCAGGCCAAAGCTACCTGAAGTGGCAGAGCTGCTGTATTTAATCCCCCCACTGGCACTCATGCATAATGCAAAGCACAAGCAGACACCTAAAAACCAGTGCTAAGTCTACTGACTCAGAGATATTCAAAGGAATTCAAGGGTAACAGGCTCTCATTTGCCATTTCAGTTCAATAGCGAAAGGCAGCCTAACTCCCATGAGCTTCACTGAAAGTCCCCACCAGCAAATCCCATAGCACCTCTTTGTCTCTAATGATGCTCCCAGTGGTTTCCATGCAGATTTATTAGTGACAGCCAGTTCCCCAGGGAACTCCAAGCACCTCAGCCTCTCTCCCCTTCCTCCAGGTGAAAGGCACCATTATAGGTTTTGAGTGCTTTTTTCAGTGCCCACAAAACCTTCTAATTTGCCATGGATTTTCCATACCGCAGGTTCGGGAACACCACTTGGCAGCATCAGACCTGCCAGGGCAGAGCAGCCCATTGCCCTGGAACAGCCAAGACATCACTGCTGCTGTATGGGTCCACTTGGTATGGAAAAGGCATCTATAAGCTTTGAGGATCTGAGGACAATTACCCAGCAGTTTCGCTGCAAGTCGAGATCTCAAATACCATTGAGAAACCGGATGGACGCACCTCAGTAAACCTGATTTCACAGTGGAACTGAATTTCGTACCGGGTCTCAAAAAACACTGGGAAAAACATTTTGACCCTGAAGCTATCAAGGAAAGAGGAGCCTAATAATTTCAGCTGACTGAATAGGCCAGGAAATCAATCTGAGAATTTTAATGCTACTATTTACTTTTAACCAGCCCAAGCCCATGAAAAAGCAGAAACTGCATTTTTTAGGCAAACAAGCACCTTCATGAATAAGAGGTCTTTTCACAAAAAGCAAAGAAGCAATTAGATCATAATAGATCCTACTTCAATTAGTCTCATCAGCTTTAGTGCATTTTTCTGTTACAAAACAAAGAACAGAATTCAAAGTCTATGATGAATAAGATCTGCAACATAACTCTTCTTCACATCTATACTTTGGATTTTTGTTCATGGTAAAATTACTGGAAATGCCATTATTCTGCATGTTTCTGTTGTTTAGTTGTTGGCTTAGGTAAAATAATGCAACTGAGTTTTCAGGTTTTGCCTCATAATTCTTTAGAGAAGTTTGGTTTAGAGAATTTGGACCAAAATCTTGGCTAAGAAAAAAATTGCTTTTATTCCACAGAAATGGTTTTATTTTAAAGCTCCATAATGGTTCCAACTCATTTATTTGATATTTGTCTTAAAGCTCCAGGTTTTGGAGAGATGTGATAATGCAGATTATTTTTTTTATTAAACCCCAGTAAACACACTATTTCTAACATTGGTGTTATTAAAAAAGAGACTGTAAACCACCTCAAGGTCAGACACTGACAGTGATACCACTTTAAAATCAAGTTCCTAGCATGCCCCTAGGTTGAAATAATTTAAAATTTTAACCTACTAAAATGGCTACATTATCACCTGTGTTGGCTTTAAAGCACGTGGCTTCTAAACTATTTTTGGCATGCTGCTTTTTAATGCATATCAATAAGAGAGACTTAAAAATAGGTCTGATTTGAAATCTTGACTTGTCTGTGCATTACATACCCACAGTCTCACCTAGGTAGGGCATACTGCCTGCCAGCTGTCTGCTTCTGCTTAATATTAATTTATCTAGGTATGAATTCCCTATTAAATAGTCTTTGTGCTAAGCTTTGAAGCTTTAGATGGTCAATTACAGACACACACATGGTCCAACAGGTATTCTCCTAACAACGAACACATGTTTTATTGACCTACTTCTTTTCCAGCTCATTAAACACAGCTGCACTCAAATGATCAGGAGAAAATAGCCATAAAACCCCCAAGAACACCCTTCCTACAAATGATCACAAGGAACGTGACTGGCTGCCTGCGCAGGCCCATCGCTCCACCCCCTGCAGGGCACCTCTCCAGGGCAGGGGCGACTTGGCTGGCTGTCGCTGGCAACAAAACAAACTGCGGGCAAACGGGTGACACTCCTGCCCGGATGTTTGCCCCAGAAAGTTACAGACCCAAGCAGGGTTTCCCAAGGCTGGGCAGGAGATGAAACCAGCCCCATTTTCTGCCACCAGCCAGCACATCCCCACACCTCCCTTTGCCCGCAGTCCCAGTTTGCAGCCCGCAGGTCAAACACCGCAGTGAAGCTCCCTTTCCTTCCCTTCTGAAGAGAGAAACAGTTAGCAGTAACGCTCTCTGGCAGATGAATTCATTCCCTTTGAAACAAAAGGGGACATTTACACATCAAAACTACTCTTCTGAGCTCTCTCTTGCCACAGGCAGACATTACTGTGCTGATTAACTTTGCTTCATATTTTATGGATGGTTTTGGGTTTGTTTTTTTTTTTCTTTTAAACTACAATTTTGCTTTGAAATAAACATTAAATCAAAGACTTGGGCAAACAATCAGTTTAGTCCCGAGCTTTTGGCCAGCCTTTAAGGTGCTACAGAAAGGAGCGTGCTCTGGACT
The DNA here is from genome assembly GCA_026546715.1 of Gallinago undulata. Lineage (NCBI taxonomy): Eukaryota > Metazoa > Chordata > Aves > Charadriiformes > Scolopacidae > Gallinago > Gallinago undulata. Next base: position 27,247,433 of record JAOTQQ010000019.1, read on the forward strand.
TGGCAAACGCGTTCTTGAGTAGCAGAAGGGCTGCTCTGTTACAAAAGCCAAAAGGGGGAGGTCATTTATAAAACACTCTGAAGTCTCCTCCTAAGCACCTTGGGTTTATATGGTACTTTCCCAAGAACAGACCAGATCCATTGCTTCTTACTCACAAAAGCTGCTGAGATCAAAACTAAAAGTAAGTGGCAGAGGAATACTAAGCCAATATATAGAATTGCTGCAGAAGCAAAAAATAAGGCAAAGCACCTGTTTCAAACCAATTACATGCTAATCTTACCCTTTAATAGAAGCTGTTGCTTGGTGATTAATGCAGGAAAAAATAAGGGCCTTACTTTAAGAGTGAGCATCTGACAGAAGCCTCTATCTGATACTCCTAAAGACACTTGTTCTTCCCAAGCTCAAAACACAGGGAAACAGAGTCACTATTTTTTGATTGCAGTTTGAGTATTAGCACAGCTGGTTTTATTCGTTTTTAGTCAGCTGGCAGAAAGTATATGCAGTGATGTTTTCTCCGTACAGTCATTGAAAAACACAGCTAAAACTGAAAAGCCGCACATTCCTCAGGCTTTGCATTGTAAGCATAAGAAGTTTCAGGGTGTGCTTAAGTATTTTGAAATGGGTGCCCTTTTTAATTGTTTGCTAAATACTGAACATGTAACTGCTGTGAAAACAGTTTCCATAAAAGCTAAAGGGAAAATGGTACATCAAAGTCAGAAAAAAAGCACAATTATCAAATAAGCATGTGCCTTCATCCCTTCAGTGTTGAGTGCACAGAATGTACTTGGATCCACTTTCTTTTTTTCTGCTCCCACTTCTCTCTGCTACAGCAACACTGGCCTTACCCTTAAGGTCGAATTCACCTCCTCCTTCTACCCTGCCTTCACAACAAGTTGTCTTTGTCCTTAGTCCCACAGCTGCATGCTGGCTCTGTTTTGGTCCATTGGCCTCCCATGCTTACCCATCCACTTGCTTCATGCACTACAGCACTTCATGCACTTCGGCACCCATCCCATCCCACTACTCTAGAGAGCAGCCCACTTCCCCGCAGTAGAAAAAACAGTGACACTACATTTTAAAACACCCTCCTGCATTCATTTTCACCTTCAGATCAAAACTGCCTGTACTTAATGCAGAAGCCTCTTAGACCTTCATCTCTTTCCCACCACCGATGTGCTGCAATGGCAAGTTGCCCTGCATAGGACACATCTCTGCAGTTCTTGCTGTCAGTAACAGCTATCCTGCGATTCTCAACCTCAACTAAAAAAAGGAAAAATAAAATATATCTCTTTTCATCCTTGCCAAATGTACTAGTTTCCCTGTCTGTCGTGTACTCTTTAATATGGAATATATTTAATGAATTTTAAAGGTACCCAGGTTTCATTGATTTTTCTATGGCAGACACTAAACAAATACAGACAAATCGCATTTATTTTTGCATTATTTATGTTTCAGTCCTAGATCAAACTTCCAAGGGACACTCAAGGAAATCTCGACAGGTGACTGTTGGAAGTCCTCCTATTTGATTAAACCAAACAACTTCCATATGAGCACCAAGGCTCCTCCCCTTTACTGCCCCACCAAAAATTTACTCCCAAAGGAAGGTTTTCTATAGCAACTGGGGGGGGGGGGGGGAGGATGTGCAAAACAAGATAACCCATGAAGTATTCGCTAGCAGCTTGGCTACAGCCAATATAACTTATGAGGAAAACAATTGGGTGCTCCTGCGATGAATGCCAGTAATAGACGGGCAGACAATCTTCCACAGCTTCTCAATAAATATTTAACAGCAGATGCTGCTGAGGAGGTTTCATATTACTAAGGCTTCATTGCTTTTACACAACGTGCTACAGGCCATTTCCTGGAATATGTGAAGTATTATACTAAATAATTAAAATGAGATTGTACTTTTCAAAATATGCCAGACAGATACACTTGGTGATTCAGCGACATGATTTTACAGGGTGTGTTTGCATACTCAGTATCTTGCAAAATTTGATCATCCATAAACAGCTTCTCCCAGACATTAGGATGCATTATTTATTCATACTTGTGCATCTATTTCAGGCTCTAATTCCATTACAAAACATACACAAAACATTTTTAATGTACTGAAGCAGGGCACTCAACCAAGTCTCCACCCACAGATCCCATCACCCAAGTTAAACACAGACCTCCCAAGGTTATCTTCCTGACATCAAACAGCAATTAGCAGGACTCCTGTTTTGTGACTGTTTTTCCCAAGAGATCATCTCTTTCCCTGCAGACTTGCTGCCAAAGTCACAGCTCTGCACAACCCTGAGCCAGAGCTGCTTCACTACAAACCAGCTGTGTGGCAAAAGACCCCCTGTTCAGGGTCTTCTTCGAAATGTGCTCCTTTCCTGCCTTCTCCTTCCCTGAAGCCCCTATCTACTGGCATAAATTACCTAACTAAAGAATAAATCTGTGTGTAAAAAACACAGTCCAATCCATTCCACTTTCATTAATGCTAGTAATTATTGCCATAATAATGCCATTAATGCCACTGACTTCAAAATCCACTGCACTGAAGTTGTTGGAACCATAAATATGAGGAAAATGAGAAAGATTTGGCCATCATTCTGTTGTTCTATAAGAAGGCTGCAGGCAATGAAATCCCAAGTATGGTGTGCAGATTTACACCAACATCAGTGGTACGTCAAAAGACAGGGACATTCTCTTCGCTTCATTCATCATCTTAAAGATGTGCACTATTTTAAACTTCTGTCCTAATGAATGAGCTCTAAATGATAAGATATAAGCAAGAATCAAATCAGACAGCCATTACACAGGAAATTCTGTACTTCCATCAGCATACAAAAGAAGACCAGAACATCGTTAACTGCCTTAATTAGAATGTTATGTAATACTGCTGCATCTACTGTGTTCATGTTCAGAAATGCAAAAAAGTATTTTGAGATGAGAAAATGAGTAACAGAACTACAAAACCCTAGTGCTGCAGAGTTGAAAAGCAAGTGTTACTTGAAATATACTAATTGCAGATCACATATAATGACATATTTTTCACTTTGGTATCACACTGCCACGTGATTTAATCCCTTTTGCCATCTGCTTTAAACAAATGGCAGTGTTATTCCCAAGAGGAAAAAAAATGCTTCCCCTGTGATTCACTTCCATGAAGTATCCCACAGACATTGATGTCTTATGGCAGAGCACAAAACTCTGTGTTCTGTGGTATGGAGAGGAGGCAAATTTGCTGTTATCTGTTGCAGAACTGAAAGTAAGATCTTAATTGGTTTGATAATTCAATGTGATTTTGAACTTGGGAGATGCGGGTGCTCAACTTCGTGTCCATCCATGCTAAGAGCAGAAGGGATATGTTGAACACAGAAAGGGCAATTTGGAATTAATTGCACGTTCTTAATTTGGTATCTACTCAATTAAAAAAGAGAAAAAGTTTAAAGTTACTCAAAATGTCACATCTACTCAAGAGCTGTGCTATCAAACCAGGAGCTCCATGGCTGTGTCATCCTCTCTCCTTCCCTCTTCTCAAGTGGAGGAACAACAAAAAGAATATGCTAACTGTACAGAACAAGCAGTGAAAGAATGGCACTATTTAAAATATTGTGAAACACGCCAGAAAAACTCAGAAGAGGCAAAAAATAAATCTTCACATGCCATTCCATAGGCAGTAAGGGGTTGGCCTGCTGTTGGCTACGAAGCATGCTGTTTAAATGGGAAACGTGTAAAGTATGTGCTGTATGGGGCACAATTATGTCCCAGCTCAGAAGAAAAGCAGATCAGATGCACTGAGGAGTTCATACAGCAGCAATAGTACAGAAATTAACTCCCAGTGGTCACATATGCAAAACTGTGATGAATTTTCTTGTGGGAGCTAGTCATTATTTAACAGATTCCAAGTGATGAAAGTGATCTTATTCAACGAAGTCCTCCATATGGGATCCCATTAACCACCTCAAGCACTGGCAGCAGGAGCTACGCTTATTTGAATAAGGCCCTGAGTTACTAAGATTCACCCCTTGCCAAAATCCTATGCTGACTTGGAACCACAGGGAAACAGCTTGTATGTCTTCAGATGGCCTTTTAACACTGTAGTGCAAAGCACATTTCACCTGGTTTTTAAAAAACACTTGCATCAGCTCTACATCATATACCTCTTCTGACGCAACAAATTCATCTTAACACAAATATAAAAAAAGAGCCAGACCCATACAGCCCTGTCCTCACCTCTCTGATGCAAACATATGCAGGTACTTCTATACAATGTCATTAGGCCATAACTGATGTTAAGATAGCCAAAAAACTACGTGTTGTTCTACCTCATCTCAATTACCAATGGGAAACTAAGACAAATGAATCTAATGTACAATTTTAAGAACAGATTCAATAGAGCAAGCACAATCTGCCTTAAGGAATAAGAAGGTAATTTCTTATAAAGAATAAGGGGAAAATGGAGTTACAAAATACTACACTTTGTTTATGGGGTTTTTGCTTTTTCTATTTCCCTAGAAACCACTTTCTTTGATGAAAACCACTATAAATGGATTGTTTTGCCAAAATCAATCTATCTCATTTGCTTATATGCATATATGTACAAATTTCTATCCTTTAAAATAGATTAAAATCACATTAGTCAAATAGAGCCCTACATTTGCTCCCTATTTTTGCGTATGGACATTTATAGAGATCACAGGCTTTTCTATGTTTCCCATACAGATGCAACCTGTATTTTCTACTAGATCATGCTTAAAGATCTTCGTGCTAATGCTGCAAACGTCTGGAGGAAAAAAACTTCCCATAATCAAGTTTCAGCACAGTTTTCCAAATCTATCACTTTTCAATTCTATTCCCGTAGCTACATCTGAATAAAAAAAAATGAAAGGCAATACCAGTGAACAATGCTGTGCACTTCAAAGCTTAAAAGAATTAAAATTGCACTGATTCCTGAAATCAAAGAGGTGAATCCATAGGTAAATCCTTAGGCATCACTTTGGCTAGTTAACCTGACATGTCAATTAAATGCAAGAGTAATTTATTCAATTCTCAGTCTAGTCTGACACAAAACGTATACTTCCCTTGATTCCTAATTAGCCAAAGTACTTGTCTTCTTTCATGCAGATAATTTCATAACCATTAGTGTAACACATTAACACATTTTTCTTTCAATCATATTTTCCTCCTGTTGACTGACACACCTTTTTTAGTGAGTGTACTTGTGCCAGTTTCAGCTTTGTGGGAACTTGCCCCAAGGTCTTTAGTGAAGTTCCCTCCCATACACATAAAACAATGATATATAATCATAATACCAGCTGTGTGAAGAGACATATGTCCTACCTTAGAAAATATGAATGGAAATTATGCACTTGGAGGATTGTATCCTTTTCCATTTGAATATAGTTATGAAGCTAAATTGCATAGTACTTAGTATACAGTAGAATGTGGCATGATTAACTCCTTGACAACAAGTTCAGGTGGTGCTTCTCATTAAATAATTTAAGCTTTTTTTGACAGAGCAGACTTCTAACAGGATGCCTAATAATTCTGGGAAAATTAATCAAAACCAAGAAATTCCTTTTGCGTGCCCATAAAACTTACTATATCCAAGATCTGGCCGTGTATGTACCTGCTATGTGGCTATTTCCAGTAAACCATACTCAGTATTTGTTTCTATGTTCTATTTTGAAGTATTATTTAGAATGTTTTTTGAAAGATGATTACAAGACTTCATACATAGAGCTGGTTGAAAAATTCAGGAAAATGTCATGAAACATTCATCCACATGAAAATATTAAAAGTTTCAGGTAATTTTCAAATTATTTCTAGCCTTTCTGTCATTGCATCTCTGTTACTTTTCCTTCACAGTCATCGGAACTGACAATATCTTACAGAGGTGTCAGGAAATGGAGGCACAAGGTCATGAGATCTTCTTAAACTGTGCTAAACTCTCTGGGGAAAAAGCATGGCCAAAAAAAAAAAAGGAAAAAGGAAATCAGCTTCCTTATATGAAACTTTCATACTGCTGAGCTTGATTCACATTGCCTAGGAACAAGTGATTTACTTCATTTCCACGTGCAGAGACATTTGCTGGGGCTTCAGATACCATCTGTCTTTTAGGGGGAAGTTTAGCATTCTTCTCATTCCCCACTCCCTGTACGGTGGCTCCTGATGCATGACAGAAGTAAGTCTGAATGGTGCAGATTCATGCACTGCACGATCAGAGCACAAAATACTTGTCACCCTCTGAATCACAAATGTGACTGTGGAATGCGATGGCACCATCTCTCTGAGGGGGAGGCTCCCAGCCCTGCCTGCTCTAGCAACGCACTGGGGGGCTTCACAGCACCATCTGCACCATCAGGATGCTGCAAGGATTTGCTGTACTGCTTTGCCAAAGGCACACTGTGACCCAATCAAGGCAGTAACTGCAGGTTTTTACCTTTTGACTTAGCCAGAGTGACTTACACTAGCCTCTCGGGCAGGCTTGGTGTCCAGTGCTGTTGCCCAAGCTGCTGGGACTCCACGGGTGCTCTGTTACCAAGACAAAATAAGGATGTCTATACAAGATACAGTTACAGCAGCTGAACACGACGCTGGGCCATTGCAGGTGAAGGGCATCTTTACATAACAGAAGCTCCACCAGCTTATCTTAGAATCAGTGCAATTAAACTGGTACAAGCCAGTTTAATTAAACCAGACGCTCTCATGTGGGCTCAATAGAAAGTATGCTGGTTAGCTTGCTTCTGAACGTTTGCCAGTGCAAGCTAATCCACTTTTGAGAGGTTTAAACCCATATAAGTGTTGCTTTTCAAATTTGCACTAGCTTAGCTAACCTATTACTAAAACGGCAACTTCAGTCAAACTAGAACAAGTTTCACCAGGCTAATTATTTAGCCATTTTTAGAAATATTAATCTCTTTTACTAATCAGCTTGGTTTGCTGATTGTGGTGATGAGACTAGCCTATCCTACCTTTGATTATAAAATGCTATTTTGGCAATCCATGTACCAATGACTAGTAAGGCTGTGGTGGATGCCTGCTTAATACATTATAAGGAGTACTTAGGAGCAAGTTCCTTAATCTCCATCAAGGACCTTTTTATTTGAACAACTTCAAGATTTGACCTAAGACAATTAAAATACCATTCTTCTGGTTTACATTTTCAATTTCTTATCCTGCTGCCCAGTGGTCCTTGCTGTGAAGTGACCTGCATGCTGCTGGTGTGAAGACAGAAGTCATCCTTCATGGCCAGGAAAATGGGAGCTCAAGCACTGCTGCAGTGTCAGCTTGTCATGTCTCACCTGAATTTCACAACTGTGCAGGAAAACCTCACCAGATTACTTATCTATTACACCAAAAGTGCACCATTGTCCCCTAAGACTTTTAGGTGTTGTGTTTTCACATGCTGCCCTACAACTCTCACAATAATGGAAGAATGAAGACACCAAGTCAGATCAAAACTAGCATTATTAAACATGGATAGTTTAGAGTTTCTCATTAGTGTATTTTTAAGTCCTACAGGGAATTTTTAGTGCAGTGCAGTGCTCAGACAAGTGGCCTCTTCCACTCATTTTGGTAGCCACTTTCAATAATTGCCATGCAATCTACATATTGTTCTGGCGAAATACAAGAATAAAGAAAGCTAATGCAGTAAGAGCTATTTTTAGTAACATGGAAACCTACTGTCAAAGATTATAGTAACCCTTAGAAGCAATGTAATTTTCTTTCCACAACTACAGTCTTTCAAGATATTTTCATTTTATTCTCTATGAATAAAGAAGAGAGTGTTTTACCACTGATTATGATTTCAAGATGGTAAATGAAAAGCTATTCTAACTAAAAATCATCCACTAAAGCATGTAAGTTCTAAAACAACCAATAAAATGCACTTGAAACAGCAAAAGTGACTTCAGCTCACAAAAAAACCCAAACAAACCAAACAAAACAAGCCAAAAAGAATTGCGAAAGGATTAAGGATTTGGAAAGAACAACATTCTGAGTACTTAATTATGCAGACACAAACAGGGTGGTTTTTTTCCCCCAAGTTTTCTGTATTTCTGCTCTGCTCATTTTCTCACCCTCAACAAGCTTGCAATGTGATATGCAATTGCTTTAGCAAAATCTATTACTTCCACTGCGACCAAGCTGTCTTTGTAACTAGGACTATTCATTCTGAGAGGTGGCAAACTGCCCATACTACTTCTTAATTAAATAAAGTGTTAATTACCATCATTAAAGGCATCCTTGTTGCTTTTGCAGGAAAAAGACATCTGCTGGTAAGGACCAGTGGATTTCCACAGTGCACTGGTTAACACTGGCTGACACGAATTGCCCGTTTTGAGGTCCACCTGATTTTCACTAGTCCTTCCTATATCAGAATTTGAGATGTTCAGCCCATACACACCATCCTCATAAACAAGAGAAGAATCTGATCTGTTGAGACTGCTTAGAGACACACACACTACAGCTTCATTTAAGGAGAATGCATTTTCGCCACGTAAGCTGTCGAATTGACTATGTCCCATTATCTGCAGAAGGGGAAAGAAAAAACAGAGAACAGCATTTTCACCTTTGTCCAGCACTAGAATCACAGAACACAGAATATCTCAAGTTGGAAGGGACCCATAAGAATCCTTGCAGGACTACCTAAAACTAAACCATATGACTGTGAGTATCATCCTGAAGAATCCTTACGCTAGGATAAATAAAATTAACTACCAGACAGAATGGTGATTCATAGCAAATAGTCACCTCATTTCCCAGAAGTTAACCTCAAAATATGTTAAATTGGATCTGCATTCAGGAATAAACAGCAATAACCTAGTACATCTTGCCTTAGCTCCTCTCAAAATGCAGGAAAACTCAGTAATAATTGCAAAATGCAAATTAAAAAGGGCCGCTACCTGGGATGCACTGAGCTCTACTGACTCCTTCCGGAGGGTTAATATTTTGCCCCTCGGCTCAATGAGTTACCACTTCACATATATGAAATCTGTGACCACTGCAATCCAAAAATAACATTGTACCTCACGTAGAGAGGTAGTCATAGAGAACAGGACTGCAGTCAAACTGGGGATGGTAACCAGCATTCAGCAAGTGGCTATGGCTCTCAAGTGCTGAAAATGCAACTCCTGCAAAGACTCCCTGCCTGCAGGTGTTTATCAAGGCCACGCTTGCAAAAAAGCAGGAGTACCAGTCTGAGTTACTGCAATGTCTGGCCATCCAAAACTAGCTAGGTTCACTGTAATGGCAAAAACACTGGGCTGAGAATACTAGCTGACTGGCTCAGCTTACTCTACTGTAAGGACTATAGTAGTGGGAAACATCAGACAAAAATGATCCCAAGGCCTGGAATGCATCCAAACCCATGTAGTTCACTTGAAATAAAAATACAAGTAGTCTTACACATGAAATATTAGATTAAGAACCACTGCTCTTTGACACTCAGCATTTCACTATTTTGCCACTCTGTCTGCGTGATCCTGGCTATCCCTGCACCAGGCTGTTGTCGTCCTTCAACTTCCTCTCCTCAAAAGATTTCAGAAGTCCCATCCATTAAAGCTTATGGGCAAGTTCAGTTTTGGTTTTTATCATCTACTTCTTAAGCACTGCCAAACAAGTCAAAACTGTACCACAAGCTATATTAGTAATAAGTCCCTTCATTGTTTGGGCTGGGCAAGTATATATGGATAAGTCATGTTCACACAGTGTTCACAAAGCCAGATGAAAAGGGGGAGGTCAGAGGCCAATCCTTCATTTTCTCATGCAGGCACAGGCTCAGTTGCCAAATGGTCACTGCCTGTTATGGGTCACTTGCCAGCTGAAAAACTAGGGAAGTGATGGCCTGAAGAAAGGCTCTACAGATTTTCTTGTGAAAATGAAAACCCGGTGGAAAAAAAAAACCTGTTTGAGTCAGTGAGCTTTCAATATACACAAAACCCAGGCACAATGTTTCGATTTTCAGGTGCTTCAGAGAACAGCAATGGAAATCAAGACTGGACTCACCAACACAGGGACTAGAGGCCAGGTCACACATGGCAGGTGAATACCCAGACAGTTGAGTTCAGAGTCAGCCTCTACCCTTCAACTGTCAACAAAAACTTAATAATTTTCAGTTTTAAATACTTAAGCAGCTTCAGAGTTACTTTAAATTGCATCCCCTAATAATGACTATTTCCAAGGAATTATACTGTCAGGGATGGAGGCTCTTCCCTATGGGGCTGCTTGTTTCAGAGAAGCAGGACAGTAGGGCCCAACACGTGGGGTTCATGGGAGCGGGTGTTTCCTACTCCTGGAGCTGCCACTGTTCCTCACTGAAGGCAGTGCTGTTGTCCAGGAACAAGGACAGCAGCCAAAGACTTCACTAAAAGCTTTATATGCCTCAAGCTTTACAGTAATTTAGCTTTCCTACAAGAGGCAGGAGACACAACGTTTCTTGCAAACACAGCAGCAAAGCAGAATAAAACACAGATTCTCACACTTAAAATTTCCCTTGCCTCAATTTAATACCCATTGGTCTGAGTTTGGCTTCTGTAGAGCATCCAGCTAAAATCACAGACTGGTTGAGATTGAAAGGCACTTCTGGAGGTCATCTGGTCCAGCCCCTGTGCTCAAGCAGGACCACCCAGAGCAAGCTGCTCAGGATTACATCCAGACAGCTTCTGAATATCTCCAAGGATAGAGACTCCACAGCCTCTTGGGGTAATCTCTGCCAGCGCTTGGTAAAAAAGTGTTTCCTGATGTTCAGAGGGAACGTCTTGTGTTTCTCTTTGTGCCTCTTGTCCTGTCAGTGGGCACTACTGCAAAGAGCCTGGCTCCATCCTCCTTACACTCTCTGTTATATACATTAATAAGCCTTTTCTTCTTCAGGGTGCAGAGTTTGTTTCCTTATAGGAGAGATGCCCCAGTCCCTCAAACATCTTTGTGGCCCCTCACCAGACACCCCTCTCCCCACCCTGTAGCTCTATGTCTCTCTTGTACTGGGGAGCCAGAACTTGACACAATACTCCAGGAGTAGAGGGGAAGAATCATCTCCCTTGGTCAACCAGCAATACTTAGCCTAATGCAGCCCAGGAGATCATAAGCCTCCTTTGTGACCAGGGCACAATGTTGGCTTATGGTGTCCACTGGGACTCACAGGACCTTTTCTGCAAAGCTGCTTTCCCGCTAAGTGGGCCTCAGCATGTACTGGTACATGGGGTTGTTCCTCCCCAGCGGCAGGACTTTGAGTGCTTTGTACTTCCCCTGGTTAAACTTCATGACGTTCAAACAAAGCCCTTGGATATGCCTGAATCTCAGCTTGCCACATGCTCCCTCACTACGTTACCAACCAAGTAACCAAGTTACCAACTAGTACCAGATTACTAGTCTATTCATCAAGTAAAGTCTTTCTAGGTCTGCAGTTGAGGATATAATTACAGCAAAGAAACACACACCTCATAGCTCTCCGAGGATGACAGCACGCCACTTTGTTGACCGTGCTTCCAGTGCCAGAGGAGCTGCTTCTGCATTCTCACACTGTCTCTTTCTCTTTCTACCATTTTCTGGCCCTCCTGGAGCCTCTCCAGACTCTGCTGGTATTCCTGGAGCTGCAGCGCCAGTTCCTGTCGGCTCTTCTCCAGCAGTTCCTCCTGGTACCCGCACTCTGTCTCCCGCTGCCCCAGCTGGCCCTCCCTCGACTCCTGCTCCTGCTGCCGCTGCTCGCACTCACGCAGCCACCGCTGCTGCTCTTGCTGAAACTGCTGCTTCAGTTTGTGTGTGTTTGCCACCTCCACCCTTTGTTTTTCCAGATTGCGGTACTTTTCTTGTTCCAGAAGGAGGTTTAGCCGAGAACCATGGCCCCGACAGGTCTTCTCATTCTCTTGTAGGAGTAACCTATGGAGCTCTGTGTGACTGTCCTGGATAGCTACTGCTGCCTAGACACCACAACAAAATCAGACACAAATGTTTAAATATTAGCATTAATCAATTTCTGTATTTTCACATAGAAGCGTAATGTAAAAATACTTCAATGTCCCATAGTATCAGCACTTAATGCTTTTTGGAAGGTTATTCCACATGCAAGTAGAGAAAATTCTGTGTTCATCCCTTTTAAAAAGAGATGTTTCTAAAAGCACTCAACCATTTCAAGCACTTTTAACACAGCTTCTGTTTATTATATATGTTTATGTTACAGCTATGCATATACACTTCAGCTACAGCTGGGGTCCCGTTCTGTAAGAGGATGTTAAGAGACATGGGAAAAAAGGGAAAATAATTTTCCATGGTTAAAGAGGGCAGTAAGGCACTGGGAGTGCTACACTTAGCAAAGTATTCCTAACACAGATGTGGCTTGTACAGATAAAACCAAACTCCTTCCAGTACAGCCCACTTGAACACTAAGGCTCTCCTTGCTAACCTGCCACATCAGTCCTGCAGTCACCTGCCAACATAGCCATGTTATCAGGACCACACTGCTACATGCACCTGACTGAGATGTCTGTGCTGGCAGAAATCTGCAGCAAGGCAGTACTTTTGGATTTGATGTTTCAATAGTTGTTGGGTTGTTTGTGTGGGTTTTTTTACAACTGTGAGTGCTATATTCTGTCCTTCACAAGGATGTTGTGACATTGTTTGCATTAAAGATTGTGACATGCTCCAATAACACAAAAATAAATAGCTGGGATTAAGAAGAAAGAAAAGCAAGAAAGCCCTAGATCTACTGAGGCACTTATTGCACAGCCTATCTTCAAGAGCTGACATGGGAATCTACTTTAGCAGGCATTCCCGGAGAATTCCCACAGTCCCATTACCCTATGCTGTCCACCCCAGAAAGAGTTTTTAACTTCATGCAATGTGCAGTTCCCACTTTTCTTGGCTCTTCCTCTAGTACTGGGTCAGTTCCAGTGATGTGTAAACAGGGCAAGGACAGGCTCCTCTGCGTGTTTCTCTGCACCTATATTGCCAATTCACGGTGTGAATGAATAAGGCATGATCTCAAGCCTTACTTTACTGACATTCTGGTGTTAAGCTATCGGTTTTCCAATTTTTCAAAAATTTTTCCTGAACCACAAGCTTTTTATTTTGCTTTTGCATTGCTTCAATCCATTTAACTTCTAAGTCCAAGGTTTCCCAGATAATTATGAAATATGCTAACGTCAAGAGGGTCTAAAATTATTCAAGTGAAATACTCTAAAATAAAACTAAAACTGCATCTAAGTAAGAAAAAGTAAGTTAAAACATTAAAACATAGTATGAAAGAGGTAAAAACTTCAGCCTAAGGCCCTACAGAATATACACAAAAATTAAGACTGAAGTATCTGAAATCAGTTGAGTTTGCTACCTAAAGGGCAGAGGTACTCTTTACTAGTAGCTAAGAGAAAATTCTAAGCAAAAAACTAAAATTTTTCAGTATTTTGAACGATTATTTCTGAAATCGATACATCAAATTAGATCAGTTCAGTTAGAGCCATCATTTTACATTCCCCCTAGATTTTTGGACTGTGCACACATCCTGATTTGGCAGGAAACTGAAGTCCAAGCAAATAAGCATTATTCAGTTCTTAAAAGAAACCTACCACTGATATGGAATAAAAATATATTATATCATAGTTTATGCACCAATTGGCAGAGATGAGTGTCCACTGACTTAATATCTACAAGTAGGGCAAGAGAAAAACAAACCTTAAGAACTAAATTATTAAGACTAAATGTTCTACAGAGTTAATGGAGTAGTCACCTGTATGCTGTACAAAAGACGGGTTAAGTTCTGGATTGCTTGTACAATCTAGAAAATAAAAGATAAGAATTTTCAAAGGTTTGACCACCATTAACTAAATAGTTACTACATTCTCTCTGGAGTTTAAATAAACTCACCTCTGTCCCTGTAGATCCTGGGAAACTCATACTTCCTTCCTAAAATAAACACATGTTGCTTTAAAAAGTAGTTTTTAACTTCAGAATTGTATCATTGAGGTAATTTTTTTTTAAACTAGAGGAGACATTCATATCACTAATATATGCAGTGCTGAGTCAAACCTTTTTGTGGGGGATGTGAAAAAAGACAGAAGCAATAACCTACGAAGACTAATAATTCATCAACACTGGAGTTTCCGTGGAAATCACTAGAGATTCTAAGCACAACTGTAAAAACAAAAATATTTCATCCACAATTTTAATCCTCTCGTGACTAATGCTACACAAAGGAAGACATTTCCATTCATTCTTTGTTTACTTGACAGTTTTGAAATACAGTAACTAGACTTCTGTATACACAGTGCAGTGGCTTTAGACCACTTATGGTAGGATGAAACAGCACAAGACTCTCCAAAAAATAGAGATATTAATGTAGCAAGAAGCCAGCAGAAGGCACGATAGTGGGTTATGGCAAATGCCTTAGATGTACTGTGAGGCACTGAGCAAAGCCTGCCTGCTCGCTGTACTCCACACGTCGCACCAGCAACTATTATCCACTGCAGCAAGGCTCAACTACTTCACACTTTCCACCCAGCTCCATTTTCCTAAGAAGCTTTCTAAATTTATGGGGTGAAGCCACCCATAATCCCTTCAGCATGAAGAACAGCTCCTCTGAGAAAGATAAGGTGAAATGGTGGAAAAATAAAACACAATCCCTTCTGAGACTATGCTGAAAAGACTTCCTGTATGATTTTTCCTTTTTTTTTCAGAGGAGCAGAGGAGGGCTTGGGGAATACTTACTTTCTGTCTCTGATTCTCCTAAGATCTCTACTGAGTCTCATTTTCCATCACAGAGAGCAAAGCAGCTGCTCCATTTAGCTGTGATAACTGAAAATGAAGATGAAAAAGGCCAGGCCCCAAAACAGAGCTCAAGGCAGACAAGCTAGGGGAAAAGGAGCACCAGCTGTGGCATTTCCTCCACTCCTCTCTCTCTCATTATCTCCCTTCAGTATTTCCCTCCATTCTCGCTCCACATCTCCACGTCCTCCCCCGCTTTTCACTGCAGCCATGAGCCCCAGACCTCAGCTCTGCTGTGAGAGGCAGAGGAGTTCGCATGGACGCCTCTGTGCAACATAAGGACTGACATAAGGGGGTTCTGCTTTCCCTTTGCTGGGTGGCCAAGATGAGCAGCAGGGAAAGAAGAAGAACAGGGCTGGGATGGAGAGAGAGGAGGAGGAGATGTTGGCAGGGTGAGGAAGAGTAAGTGTACAAAGGAGAGCCTTCATGCAGAAGAATAGGGGGGTTTCTTTCAGTTTTTGAAGGCCTTTCTAATTTAATAAAGGAGGTGTAAGAATGTGTACAGGGGGACTGAAGGCTTAGCTGCCTTTGGCGTGGACAAGGGATAGCAAGTGATCAGCCATGATCTCCTCGCTTGGGTGCTGGGGGATGAGCCCAAGGCAGGTTTATTTGAGCCAGCCAGGGTGATGGAAACTGCACTGGAGATGAACCGCATGTCTGCGGCTACAGCTTCAGCACAAGTCCTGCTAGGTCCAGCTAGGTCCAAAGGAACACATTCAGCCTAACCTCTGCTGTGGGCCACTGCCACCTCCCACTCTTCCCTAGCACCTTGGTTCGGGGCGATGAGCAGCAGTGGAGATGACCACAGTCAGGACAGGCTGTGTGCACAGTGCCTCAGACAGCCCCCCAGAGATGTAATTACAAGGCAGGAGTAGGGAGGAGGATATAAGGACCACCTTTCATATCTGCCCGCTTGGGGCTCTATGTGTTGCACAGGCAGCACTCATCCTTCTGATACTTGGTCAGCATCTAACCCCGGAGCCAGCAGCTATTGCTCCAACCAAGGTTCTAGGTATCCCAGGTAAGCTGGCCTGAGCCTGGTGCTGCCACCCCCAGGGCCCCAGGACTGCGCACCCACCCACTGAACGCAGGCAGGAGAACATCCTCTGCCCTTGGAAGCCCTTGCCTTGCCTGTTTTGTTTGCTCGGTCTGCCACCTCCTGGTAAATCCAATTCTGCCATGTCGTGAATCTTGCACAAATTTAAGGCCAGAACAGAAAAATAACTGAGAGTGGAAGAGCTTGCTGCAGATCCCTCGTCTAGCTGCAGCTCAAAGCAAGGCTAGCTTCAAAGTAAAATGAGGTTCCTCAGGGCCTTTTCCAGTCAAATCTGGAAAACCTCCAAGGAGGAAGATCCCACAACAGCTTGGGACAATCTGTTCCTGCTTTATCACCCTTGCAGTGACTTTTTTTCCTTACATACAGTCCCTTGCTGCAACTTGTAATCTAGGATGCTCATCCTTTTGCTGTGCACCTCTGACAGAAGCCTAGTTCTGTCTTCTCTATAACCTCAAAAGCAATGTTTTCCTGTGGAGCTACCAGAATTTTTAATGAGCTAGATCTGAGCCCCTTCATCCTCTATTTGGTTTTCTGTTTTCCCTCACCTAGCCGCTGTGCTCCCTCACTGGGACTTTTGCTTTCTTACCGTTTTTTTCACACACTTCCTACTCCCTTCCTACTCCCTTCTAACACAGCAGTCTGATAAGTACGATGACCTACAGCTGAATATGAGACAAGGTTATACAGAGATTAGTGTATTAGCAAGAGTCTTCCAGAAATAGCTAGAAAAAAAAATCCAAGGTTTCAGACACACAAGCCCTCTTTCTGATTGGATGCAAACACAGTATGCTAACGCTAAATATCTCCTTTCCTAGTAAACTTTGCTGTCCATTTCAAGTCACATATCTTTATTCTTGTCTCTCTCCTCTTTATTCCTTTTGTGGTCCAGCTTCTCCACCTAAGGACTCCACACTTACAGTTCACTTTATTTCCACACAGTAATTCACACTACTCTTCCTCTAACACTCTGCTGCTACAGGAAATTTGCCGTTCCTAGTTTTGCCCAGAACTCTGGTTTTCCCCCAGATTTGCATAAGAGTTATAGAACTTTGAAAAATGGGTAGTTTCTCTTCTCTCTAATTGCTCCATTTTGCTTTAATTCAAATTCTGAAGTTGATAAGACAATTCATCCTATTTTATGTGTTTTTTCTCAGGACAAAGTTCTTCCAATGTGTAAGTCTTCCTTGCATTAGCTGAGGTCTCTGTTATTGCAGGAGACTTTCATCATCCTGTGAATAGGAGGAGGGAGTAGAGGGAATACTATTGTCAGCTCCATAGAGATGGATGTATTGAATGATGACAGCAGAGAACCTGGCTCTCAAGTGGCTCGTACAAGTGGTATCAAAACACTGGCCATTATTGCAACCCACTGATCTGTAAGCCTGGCAGGAAAATTTTGATTGGATTGTTTATGATTGCCTTTTAAAACTCATTATTAATTTCAGTGTCCTCTATTAAATTGAATTTGGGTGAAATGTGCCTATCCCATGCTTTGTGTTTTAGAACAGTCTTTCGATAACCCATAAAAATTCGGACAGCATTTACTTTCCTCGTATCCAGAGAGCTATGTGCAAATCAGTTACAATACCTCATATTCTAGATTGGCACCTGCCATTTCCCTTTCAACACTGAGATTGACTTCAGATGACTCTTCAGCTTCTTCTCTTTCTCCATCTAACAAATAAAGGCCCAATAAAATGCAAGAGAAATATATTAAAGCATATTCTGACTAGAGAAACAAAGGGCACACTTTTTTACAGCTACTCACACGATGTTGAAAATAGAGATTTGGAGTTACAAAATGGATATAGGCTGAGGAAAAACAAATTTGGAAGCCAGGATAGCACAGATGAGACAATCCAGTTTTCCTACCTTTAAAATTAGTAGTGTTTCACTTGTGAAAATTTAGAGATAACTATAGCCACATCATTAAAAATGCAATGGTTTTTAAAGAACTTTATTTGCATTTTTGTTGCAAGAAATTCATGCTACCTTTTACAGCTGAATTTATTGGAATGACAATCCTGGATCTGAAAAAAATGATCTGTACTGCAACATAGATTTCTTGTGGAGCTGAGCAACAATGAGAAAATGTATGGAGATACACAAAACTGCCTCAATATTGAATATGGACATGTGCTATGGAAAAGCTGTAGTGGATGCAAATGATCCATTTACTTCAATGAAGTTATAATGTCTCATTTGACCTCAAAGACAGATTTTATTACATTATTTTCTATTGATTCTGCCATAGACATACAGAAAGCTTTCCAAAAAAACAATTAGATACCAATTATTTCAGCACCCTGATTATGTAAAAGCATCAAATTTTACTCACCATCAGGAACAAATTCCAAGACTTCATTGGCATTAAATCTGTGCTTCACACTTAATTCCTCAATACTTTTCTCTGGTGATGGGTCTGTTTCACTCATTTGGAATGTCGCTACAGCAACATGGAGACCTTCAACTACAGCGAAAAACATGCAGAATTAGAGGCACCTTAAATATCTCCTTAATGCATAAATCAATGACATACAAATTATAGAATAATTTAGGTTGGAAGGGACTTTCAGAGGCGATCTAGTCTAAAAACCTACTCAAAGCTGGCTGAACTAAATTGGGTTGCTCGGTGCTTTGCGCCGACAAGCTTTTAACAGCTCCAAAGATGGAAATTTCACAGCTTCTCTGGGCAACCTGTTCTAGTTTTTGACCACCCTCACGGTACTGATTTTTTCCTTTCATTCAACTGGAATTGCCAGTGTTCCAACTTGTGCATGTTGTCTCTTGTCCTATTACCATGTGCCTCGAAAAAAAAAAAATCTTCTCTGTATCCTCCTACTAGGCAGCTGAAGACAGCAATGAGATCCCACCAAGTCTTCTCCTCTCAAGGCTGAATAGTCTCTCCTCAGATGTCATGTGATCCAGCCCCCTAGTCATCTTGATGGCCTTCGCTGGATTTACTCCAGTTTGTTAAAGTCTCTCTTGTGCAGGGGAGCCCAGCACTAGTCACAGAACTCACCAGCGGTACGCAGAGAAAGCCTCACCTCCCTCACTGTGCTGACAACTCTCCTCCTAATGCAGCAGCCTGGGAGGCACTTTGCCTTTGCCAGAAGGCACATTGCTGCTTCATGGTTAACCTGATGTTGAGTAGGAGTCCCAGGTCCACTTCTGCAAAGTTGTTTTCCATCTAGTCAGACTCCAGCCTCTACCAACTCATAGGATTACTCCATCCCAGATACATGACTTTGCACTTGTCTTTGCTGAACTTCTAGGGATTTCTCTTAGTCCATTTTCCCCAATTTGTAGATGTCTCTCCAGCACATTGGTCATCCCATTTCACTTGGTGAAAGCCATGAATTTCCTAACAGTGTACTCAATCTCCTTGTTAACTTCATTAATAAATATGTTGAAAAGTACTGGTCTCAGGATTCAACTCTAACGAACCCCCTAATAACATGTTGCCAGCTGATCATATAACTGATCACAATCATAGAATCATAGAGTGGTTGGAGTTGGAAGGGACCTTAAAGATCATTGAGTTCCAACCCCCTACCATGGGTTGGGACACCTCCTGCTAGACCAGGTTGGCTCAAAGCTTCATCCAGCCTGGTCTTCAACACTTCCAGGGATGGGGCATCCACAACTTCTCTGGGCAACTTGTTCCAGTGTCTCACCGCTCTCACAGTAAACAATTTCTTCCTAATATCTAGCATAAATCTACGCTCTTTCAGTTTAAAACCATTACCCCTCATCCTATCACTACAGTCCCTGATAAAGAGTCCCTCCCCATCTCTCCTGTAGGCCCCCTTTAGGTACTAGAAGGCTGCTATAAGGCCCCTCCCCACGGTCGTCTCTTCTCCAGGCTGAACAACCCCAACCCTCTCAGCCTGACTTCATAGGAGAGGTGCTTCAGCCCTCAGAGAATCTTTGTAGCCCTCCACTGGACCCATTCCAACAGGTCCATGTCCTTCCCTACTGAGGACTCCAAAGCTGGACACAGTACTCCAGATACTCATGAGAGGGGTCTTATGAGAGCAGAGTAGGGGGGCAGAATCACCTCCCTCGACCTGCTAGCCACACTTCTTTTGATGTAGCCCAGGATCCTTTCATCCCAGCAGTCCAGCCAATTTTCCACCCACTTATGCTGTCTGCATCTCACCAATTCAGCTGTAAGGATACTACAGCCAGTCCAGATACTGTAGAAGACCTTGCAGATGTCAAGGTAAACAACATGTACTGCTCTCCTCTCATCATAAAACCCATCAGGCTGATGAGACACAATTAGCCCTTGATGAATCCATGCTTCCTGTTCCCAGTCACCTTCTTCCAGGAGGATTTGCTCTACCACTATCTCAGAGATGGTGGTGAGGCTACCTTCTACTTCCCTATATATTTATTTTTGACGAGGGTTTTGGTGCTTGCCTTCTTCAAGTCATCAGTAACCTCACCTGATCACGGTGACCTTTCAAAGATGATAGATGACAGCCTCACAATGACATTGGCCAACTCCCTGAGCAGCCATGGATTTAACCCGTCTCATCTCATGGATTTGTGTATATCCAATTTGTTTAAGCTCTCTCTAATTCTATCCTTCTGTACTGTGAGCAATGCTTTATTCCTATAGAGTCTGCTATTAGCTCAGGGACTTACTATTTCTGTTCTGGAAAACGATCCACATAAATTGCCAACAGTGTAAGCAATTGTAAATTCCTTACAGTGCGCTGAAGAGTCCCGAAATCTAAGACATCATCAACATTGGCATTAGCAAGAGAGAAAGTGAAAAGACAGAATAAGGTGTGTACTTAGAGCTGCCACTTTAGCTAAAATGACATTTACTATTGCATCACTGAAATATATTCCCTATCCAACTTTTACCAGTAAAATGCTCTCTGACTTCATAATGATGGCAGAGACCAATGTTTGCTGCTTTATTGGTTGAAATGTGGCTATTAGCCCACAGCTCTCAATTTAGGTGCTGCTGAAGTCTTGTAGACCTTCTCAAAGAGCATATGGCCCATGCTGTATATGGCTTCATTTACCAGGACTCTTCAGCTTACTTTAGCAGGATGTTAGCTAAACTTCCAACTAGGCAAGTACCTTCTCCTTCCTTCCTTCAGAGGATATCAGTGTAGGTAGCACAAGCCTACCATCTCTCTGTTAGATAATGTGCAGAAAAAATACAGCTCCTACCTCAATTCTGGCAGATGTTTCTTGGCAAATTTGCCAAGATACTCTGCAATTTGGTCTGTATATGACACTATATGATTCTAATCTGTCATAAAATCAATCAAGGAAGGTGAAGGTTGCAGGCCAGATGCATTATCATACTGCATCCTGTTATCTCCTTCACAGGGCTGTACTGCAAGGAGGATGGCTAAGGAAACAATCCTCAGGAGCAACCTAACACCATGTCCCTGCCTGCTTACATACAATGTTATGCACTAAACATACACCTTACCTTACAATCTGGGAGGTACCATCTTGTGCATCTGGTGAGTATAAACTCAAAAGACTTTTCTTGAATGCTCTTTGCCAAGTTTTGACACTGACAGTTCTTAAGACTGGACACAACTGCAGTACAATGCAAGCCAGCTGTACTTTTGTTACCTTGAATTACCTGCTCATGTGAAGAGTCAGCAGTCCACTCCTCCCATGCAAACTCACCTTCTCTGAGTGCTGCTGCCAGCAACGAAGCAGCCTGTGGAGTTTCTCCAGAATCAGGTTTGATAAGGAGGTGAGGTTCTACATGAACATCCTCAAACCCACTCATATCTCCCAGTTCGGCATAGATATGCAACTTCTCTTCCAAATAACTACAGATCTGCTGGTCCTGATTACTCAGTGATTCTGCCAACCAAAATTGAACACTCTATTAATATTTTTTATCCAGCAGGCAAAGCACGTTCCCCATTCACCCTTCTAATCATTATGCCACATAGACATTGCTAACTTGAGCTAGGCATTTTTTAAGCGGCCAGGAACCAAATTCATCCCACAGTCTGTCTAATGAAAGTTGGCACAGACCCTGGCAGAGGACCAGGCCAGTGCCCTAACCTGATAAGGTGGCCTCAGCTGTGCTCTGGGGCCTTCAGCTACCTCCTGTTGCACTCAGAATGACCATGCTGGAAAACCACTTGGATCAGGCAGCCAGAACACGCACTGATTCAGTGCCTGAATATCAAAGAAAAAACCTACTCTCAGCAGAGGATGCCCTTCCCTGTGGCTCTCTACAGGAAGGACATTGCTGGAATTTCCCTCCTCACAGAATTTCAAAGTTATATGTAGGAGAGCCAAGGAAGCAAAATTTATCATGATCAGCTATATTGTCAGACAAAAATAGCAGCAAAGGAAGTGTCAGAAACAAGGACAAAGCCACACAACTACTGAAGATTTAAGGTATTTCCACAAACCATACAACTACCTGGTCCTGATGCTTATCTGGGAAATTCAATGTTTATTCTGAAGACATCCATTTTTATTTTTATTTTTCACTTATGATAATGTCACAAAATATAAAATGTTTGGAAAAAAAATTTCTCTTTCAATAAACTCACATTAATTATACCACCAGACCACCCCAGCTTCTTCTGCTGTGACTCTGTCTATCAAGCAGCTCTAAACCCACTAGCCAGTATGGGCACATCCTGAACTCTCAGTGGCAGGGAACGTACTGCACCTTGACATTTCTGAATTCTGGATGCTTTGGCCTCAGCAATACGTCTGTCCTCATCAGATTCACTCATTTTTCCTTCTTCTTCTTCCTCTGGACAACTTCAAAGATCAAAAGCAAATACAAGTGCATAAATCAAAATCTGCATATCACATTTATTTTCAGTATAGTGTTGTGTTCCTAATAAACAGAACACAACATCAGTACCAACTTTTGCTACAATCCAGAAGCATGCCATTTGTCTGCTTCTTTAAAAAGTAGTAACTGGGCATAAACCAGACTGAAGGACTCCTTTTAATTCTGGTAAAGCTGCATTATCCAGTCAACAGGTCCCTCACACAGTTTTGCTTTGCTAGGCATAAGCTAGGGCCACATAAAGAGCAACACTTTTCCTGACATTCTTAACGAGCTGGCGCCAAGATAACAGGCATGATCGGGGATTTTCCCAAAATGGTTGTATGAACACCTGCAGGAGTCTGGAAAGCATCCAGCGCCAAAGGCAAAGGTGAGGGAAGCTTACAATGGCTGGCAATGACATCTGATGGGGAGTAGAAAGGGTCTACTGATTCAGTGTGAAACCAGAAGTAACATGGCAAGTCTGGCAGAAGTGATGGTGAGATTTTGGGGTCCATGAATCCTGAGCTTTGGACTGCCAGGATGAAAACCAAAAGCCTTTTCCTGTACCTTTCCACTGCATCTTGAATGTGCCTCATCCAGTTGTTACGTTCCTCTTTGGAGTTGGTATGAACCTCATACATCTCAGGCCCTGCAGATGAAGCGCTAATCAGAAACATCCCCCTTTCTTCATTGGCTACTTCTCTTACTATGAGCCTCTGAAGGGAGATGACAGAAGGCTTCTGGTCCTGGGGGAAACAATCACAGCACATGCAAGTAAATAATTTTCCTATTAATTGGACTCATTGTAGTCCTGATATAGTCAGACTATATATGTTCTCATCAGGTTTAACAAGCTGCAAGTTTTGAGTATTCAGATATCTCTTTAAACTACATTATAGCATTTATGAACAAGTAAAGCACTAGAAGTGCTAAGAAGTAAATTCCCAGAGGCTCAATGATACTGAGGCACATTATCTATATAAAGTTTATATTTATATAGCTTGGGAACTTCACGACCTTTCATACATTTTATGTGTGTTTACTACAACACTTGCAGTTAAAATTATGCTTCTGTTTTGTTTTACAGAAACAGAAGCTTAAAAAGGTTATTTTAGATAACTGAAAGAGCTTGCTCTACTTCCTGCCCTCATAATCAGATGAGTCATGACAGTAAAAAAATCATTGATTCTAATTTTTTTTTAAATTAAACTTCATTTTCCATATACTAGCATATTACCTTCAGATTTTAGAAAAAAAAATCAAACGTTATATAGGAATAACCTAGAAAATGACCTAATTGTCAAGAAATATACAAATAAAACTGAAATGTGTATTCAAACATCTGATAATATACTTACAACAGCTGCAAAGAAGTATTTTTGATCTTTTTCTTGTAAAAACAGTAGCATATCAGTTAGAAGCAGTGCTAACGTGTCTTAAAATGAGAAAAAGAAAAAAATGGTTTTTAATTAAAATTATTGCAATTATCATTCATTTCATCTTTTATCTTTAAAAAATATATGCAGCTGATGGCTTTGTATGTGAAGTTGCCTTCTTGCAATACAGTGTTATACAATACAGTGATATATGGTGGATTACGCCCAAACCATG
Organism: Gallinago undulata; assembly: GCA_026546715.1. NCBI lineage: Eukaryota > Metazoa > Chordata > Aves > Charadriiformes > Scolopacidae > Gallinago > Gallinago undulata. The sequence continues at coordinate 27,271,639 of JAOTQQ010000019.1, forward strand.
GCAGCTTCTGGAATGACTCTTCTAGCAATTAATGGCATATTCAGATCACCTCAGAAATTTGTGTTTGCAAAACAGCATAATAAACTATTTTCATTCTTAAACCAAACAATCTTCATATGTTATTTGCAAATAAAGAGTTAAAGGACTTTACTGCTCAGACGGAATACCTTTGAAACGACCAGTCGCTGTCTTCCAGTACACTACACCTTCATGAAGAAGTATCCTCTCTTTCCTCATCAAGTCTTGCTTCCTAAAAACATGTCCATTTTTCAGCTTTGTATATGTTTTGTTTTCAGTTCTACTAAGAATTTCCAATAGCTTTTGCTTTTTCTCATATTCATTCACTTTCAAATCTACTGCTGCAATCATGTCCTTAATTAAATGAAGGGCTTTGCACAGGTCTTTACGTTCTTCTGTTCCTTCTGTATGAAACAAAAGATAAACAACATGATAGTAGTCAGCATATCCAAGAGAAAATAGCATTCCTTACTTTCTGGGAACAATCAACATGATGCAAAGCTTAAATTGATACATTTTAGGTTGAATATGGCAATCAATTTACTAGAAATATTAGAGGCAGCTACCTTTGTTTGATTTGCTTATTAAATTATGGCAGATATATTAATTTCTCAAAACAACATGTTGAATAGTTTCTGCCATTTATGAGCTGTTAGCATTTAAAAAGTTTTACTGGCTAAGTAAATCATATAGTATATTACTCTTCTGGCTAAGTTAAAAAAAAAAAACCTTGAAAGCACAAAGAGTTCACATTTAGATATGCAACTTTCTACAATGCTCATTTATTGCCCATTTGGATGGCAATATCTGTAAGTTATTACTATTACTAAAACAATTTATGAAATTCCAGAGGTAATTCAAGCTTTGTTTGAAAAACTGGAAAGTAATTTATGAAACATTTGTCTAGCCCTACTTAGAATCTTAGAATCCTAGAACTGCCTAGTTTGGAAGGGACCCTGCAGATCATCTAGTCCAACCATCAACTTAACAAAGACAAAAAACATCACTAAACCGTATCTCTAAGCTATATGTCTACCTATCTTTTAAATAGTGCCAGGGATGGTGACTCAACCACTTCCCTGGGCAGTCTCTTCCCATTCTTAATAACATTTTCGGTGTGAAAAATTTTTCCTAATATCCAATCCCAATTCCTGATATCCTCCCCTGGCGCAACTTGAGGCCATTTTCTCTTGTCCTGTCACCCACTACTTATGAGAAGAGACTGACCTCCACCCCTCAACACCCTCCTTTCAGGTAGCTGTAGATACGATACGGTCTCCCCTCAGCCTCCTTATCTCCGGGCTAAGCTCCAACTCCTTCAGCTGCTCCTGACAAGTCTTGGGCTTGAGCCCCTTCACCAGCTTCATTGCCCTTCTCTGGACCCGCTCCAGCACCTCAATGTCTTTCCTGTAGAAAGTCGGCCTCAACAGTGCTGACTACAGGGGATCACTTCCTTAGTCCTACTCACCACAGTGTCCCTGATACAGGCCAGGATGCTGTTGGCCCACTTACGAGAGAATAAATTTCAGAGAAGGTGCGGATGCATACCTGAATTAATTCCCATCCTCTAGTCAAGTTTTTTTCCTGAAAAAAGTATGGTCTGCTGGACTTCTATGGCCTATCTGGCTGGAATATTGCAAATTTGAATCACAGCCTTGAAAAAGACTACACGTACCGAGAACCCTGTTAAGTGACATTTGCCTGAACAGTAGATATTTATGCTGCCCCGGTTCTTTACAGAGCAGTGAATTTCATTTTTATTATATTGTAGCAGCGCATATTCCTTATGTTAGAAACGCAGTAGGATTCCAGACATGAAGCAACACTTTAGCCTTTATTCACCTTTTGAGTATTGCAATATCCTTTCAACCAGAACAGGGTATTTGGTGATTCGCTGGGTGACAAGCAAAATGCACTCCGGGATTCCTCGGCGCCGTGCTAACAGGTTACTATTTCTCAGCTGCACAGATACAAATATATATACTTTAACTAGTAAATGCATATTAAACTACCAATTGGCTAATAGGAAATATGATCAAAATGCATTAGAATAAGCTAAAACAAAATGCTGGGTTATCTGAACCATCCCCAAGGAACCTGCCCTGAGGGATGAGGTGTACCGTAACAGAAATAGGTGTGTAATACACATTGGATGCCAAAGCTTTCTAAAATTTGAAAGAAAAATGTAATTTATAAGCCCACTGGTTAAGGAGGAAAAACTTTGCCATTTTTATTTGCTATTAAAAGTGAGTTACTGAATACAATCTCAATCCTAAATCTAAGCAAAAGCTTCATGACTTTTTCCTAAGCATTTTGTCAATAGGATCACATCTCCACATAAACTTACTTTAATAAAATTCTGGAACTTCTTGTTTTGTTGCAATTCTTTGAAGAGATTAACAGCTTCTTTTTGATGGCTGCAAAACTCTCCATATATTTTCTTCATTTTAGTTGCATTTTCCTCTGAAAACTGAAGAAATAATAAGTGAATTGTGCTTAACATTGCACCTAACAGGAACTTGTACACCTTTAATAAATGTGTTTTGTACAAAGAAGGAACTTTTCTGCTCTTTGTTTCTCAAGTTCTCTGAATTTCACGAAAAGGGCCTGTCACTACAGAATGAAGATGAGCTAGCTGTTTCTAGGAGTAAGAAGAGGAAGGTAGGCTGGAGAGAGCAAAAGTGACCTCCACTACAGTCTTGCCAATAACAGCTATAACAATTATTATAACAGTGTTTCCTTCACCTATTTGCAAACACAATGCCTTTGAGGCTCATTTGCATTTGCCTGATCTCCACACTGCTTCTAGACAGGATAACGATTCAGCTTCTTTATTTCAGTGGAGTGAAAACTGACTGACTGAAGGTGAAAAGCCACACTCTCCTGATTGCAAGGAACGGATGTGTGACCAGCAGGAAGTTAGTTTGCTCTTCTATAGCCACCACAAACATACTGTGACCACTCCTTCTCTAGTGAGCAGCAACTCAAAATGCACCATGCCAGATTACTACAAGAAATGAACACGTAGTTTCTTTTCCATCATCCGTCAATTCTTCACACTGCTGCTCAGCTCTTAAAAGTGAATCCATTGCTTCCATTTCTTGCAGTGGCAAAAAAAGTGGCCATATGATGGTAGCAGCCTTCTAAGTGAACAGGACCAAGTTCAGCACTTTGCTCGTCACTTGTACAATATAGGTAGATGTTCATCCCACATTCATCAGAGTTATCTCTCAGTAATCATTTTCTCTCATTGCTATTTCACCCTGCGGTAATCTGGAGGGGACAGTCTTTGAATTTTATGAAGCAGCCATAGCCATCTTCTGGCCCACAGTTTAAAGTCACTAAATTTTTTAATTTGCGAACCTTGAGTACACAAAGGATTAACGGAGCTGATGTCTCTACCTGCTGCACAAGGATGTCTCCAATTCTGCTGATGACAAAATTACGTTCACTCCCCGCCTCACATGATTCCTGCCGTCTCTCCTTCATTCTGCAGAAGAACTGCCTGTGCATCTCCAGAAGCTCATCTAAGCAGGGGAATATTTTGTCCACTGTGCTGTGGTCCAGCTGCAGTTCTTCCTTCATACCTCTCCTGAATATTTCAGACATAATGAACAGGGTATGGATGTGATGCACTTCTGTTTGCATCAGCTCTGCAGTATAAAAGAAAACAGCATAGTATAGTAATCACCTGAACATTATGTACACCTTCTTTAGCAACATTCAAATATACAGTCACAAACAACTTTTCTGTGTGAGCCTCAAACCTAATAGATTATATCAGTAGGAAGATTTAATTTATGTGGCTCTGGCACAGTTCTCTCAGCTGTAACCCACTGAACAAGCTGGGGTTGCAACTGCTTGAGCTGGAGATTGAATGAAGCCTCTTCCAACCTCAACCTTTTCTGTGGACAGGATAGATGTGTCTCTGATAGCCACTATGCTCCATTTCCTTAGCTCTAGGACACATTGTAATTTGTGATTAAAATGTTCTTTGAGTCTTCTTTTTATTACGAGTTGAAGCATTCATCCTTCTGGTCATAAGACATGTAGGTTCCCTCTCTATTTTCCACACCAAATCATTTTCAAACCTACGCAAAGCTTTGAAATACTGACCAAAAATTACATCCTGCCTCTTGATGACATCCTTTTCTTGCTTGCTACAGAATGCTGGATCCACAACAAGACTCCAGGACTCTGCCTCAAACTCTTGTGCATCTGTGCGGAGATCAGTCCGCTGAGGCAAATCCACATCATCTATGACAAAATGTAGATTTCATTAAGACCAGGCATACGAAGAGTCCCTTTGCACATCCAAATCTATTCATTTGGGGAACAGACCACAAGGTCTATTATTCCCCCCCACAAGGGGACCGCATGACAGGGATGAACTTTAGACAAGGCTTCTGCAAACACTGGCAGTGGCTTTACAACAGAAAAGCTTGCCAGATGTCAATACCATTACCAAAGTGTTGAAATGCAAATGTGATAGCAGGGGAGGAGAATAGAAACAACCACACTTTTTTTCCTCAGATTAAATGCTATTTATATTCCTTTTTTTGAAGAAGCCTTTTAAAATGTAAAAATAAAACCCAACATTTTCAAAAGTAGATGTCCAGTGAGAAATATCTGCACCGTCCTTTGTGAATGAATGCCCTTCAGCTTTGAAATTCAGTCTCTCTACAGAAAAAGCCTAACTCTATTCACTTCACAAGAATATGTAGCCATTTTAGGAGAGCAGTTGACCAGCAGCAGAGTAAGATTTTGGGTCAAATGAGGAAATACAAGTGATGTAGGTTCATGTTTTTCAACACACTGTCAATGGAGATGATTTGATGAGTGTAGAAAAGTATATTGCTACTCTGGTTCTGCAAGGATGCCAAGTACATTTAGCCCTGTTATTTTAAAATGGTAACACTGTACAAAAATATTCTAAAAGCTATCAAAGAGTTAGTTACAAGGAAGAAAGGAAAAGTTGTATTTTAAGACGTGTCTGATTGTATCATTTTAATGAGGGACACAACTGTAATTATCAAAAATAGATGCTCTTTTAGCAGATGAAGTGGATTCCTGTATCAGCTACAAAGTTTTTCTACTTTGCACTTTCCAATACAAGTTATAACATACAACACCCATGCAATACTTCTCACCTTCCATCACGAAGGGATCCACTGAAGAAGAGGTTCCTAATGCTTGTAACATCTCTTCAGACCGTGACTTGGACCTCCAGGTGCTTGTCTCAGAGTCTTGTTCAGAAAATGGTGTAGATCTCCTACAGAAGAAAAAAGAATATCCCACATTTATTTAATGGTTTCAGTTTTCCTAGAAACACTGAATAATGTACTTAGTTATAACGTACATAGTCCCCCAGCATCTGCCCTCTACCTTTCAAAACTGGCACTGGGGACACTTTTGGACAAGAAGCGGGACTGTTGCAAGGCTTCCCTCTGTCCAGCAGATAGCCCAATAGGCACAGAGGAAGAAGGATGCACTGGGGCAAGCGCTGCCTGTGAAATATCTCCAGGCAAGGAATCTGTGAGGCAAAGCACAACACAACATTTTGACAAACAATATAGAGTATGTCATCAACAGCACACTTACACTGGCAAATGCTATTTGGTGTTCATAATTGACCTATAATGGGTATCAAGAACGTCTGCTTGCCACGGTACAAGACTGTGGTGCTGTCCCACAGAATATAAAAGTAAGCCTGTAGGCAAAATGGAATAGTTCTGACATGAATATGATTGAGAAGAAAACAATCCCAAATCATACACTCTCTAACATTGCAATCTGAATACAGGAGACCCAAATATTTGTGCATAAGGTAAATGACATACTCAAAAGCCAAGACAGAATTGACTTTCATTCTTAATGAAAACAAAATGTAGTAAATCTCCCCGTCATTTTTGTAGAAGACAAGTTAATTCAACAGTAATTTTTCCAAAAATTCCTACTTGTATTAGAGGCACGCACACTTGCTTACAGATACTGAAATGAAAAAAAACCACACACAAATGATGCAAACGATGGAAAGTTCGTGTTGTCAGTCCTGTGATTTTTAACCAAAGTTTATCTTAGAAATCCTACATTTAGACCTGCTAACTTACTTGTTACACCAGCTTGGGGCTTGTTTTTATTATAGTGCCTCTCCTGTGATTTCTGAAACAAAGAAGAATTTTATGAAATTGTAATGAAATCCTCATAACACACTGACTAGTCAAGTCACTAACTCACTCCCACACATCACCCCACAAAAGGGCTTCAGGAAAGTGGTCCCAAATTATGGTCCTGATTTCTACCAATAATGAATAAATTTAAGTTTATTCGTTATTGGTAGATAACAATACTCAAAGCAGAATGATACTATTTGTACTACAATACAAAACTGAATCTGTTTATTCTAGACTGCATCACTGAATCACAACATTCTACTTTCCCTATATGAATATTGCCTGTGAAGGCCTCAAAAGGAGGAGTTCACATTCAGACCTTTATGTTCAAATAAACTCAAAGCATTTGTGGCAGGACACTATCTGAATAAGACTGGGTATCAGAGGCAGAATTGATCCCCCTTCCAAAGTGGACTTTTGCAAAACCTGTAACAAAAACCTGCTGTGCTTAGGCATGTATTTCACTTGAACTAGGTAAGTGAACCTTTTCTGCATCTCATTCTCGTTGAGATGAGTCAGGGGTGGTGAGGGCTCTTGTCTTGTCAAATAACAAGACAAATAACCCACCAGCCCCAGTAATTATAACTGCTGGTTCAGCTGTCCTAATGCCCTAAAGCTGCCCAGAAATTTGTGCAAAGCTATGACATGATAGCTATAATAAAAATAAATTAAAATATGTGATTTATGTCCAGTTTAAGACTTCTTTACACTAAAAAGTCTGTATGGAAACATGTTCTCCCTGCAAGCCACTATGATGCAAAATCCAGGTACACCCAAAAGATACGCTCCACGAATTTGAAAAATGACCTTTATCATTATGGCATACTTCTCTGCAAGTCCAACTTTATTGCATGAGGGCAGAAGCCTTACACATTTGTTTTTGAAAAAGTCTTTGACATGATAACCTCACCGTGTGTCTATTCCTACTTAAAAGAAGGCAGTATCCACCAACTTTATCACTGATTTTGTCCTGTTTGCAATCACGTCTGAATACTGGAAGCAACCACCTATGCAGTCTGTGGAGTCTCCTCCTCCAGAGATTTTCCAGAACAGGTCAGACAAAATCTGCCCAAATTATTACCTAGAAGTCAGCCTGCCCAAGTTTGAGGAGATGGACTAGGTCACCTTGCTCAGGGAAGCTGTGGATGCCCCATCCCTGGAAGTGTTTAAGGCCAGGCTGGGTGGGGCTTTGAGCAACCTGCTCTAGTGGGAGATGCCCCTGTCCATGGGGGGTTGGGGGTTGGAACTTGATGATCTTTAAGGTCCCTTCCAACTCTAACCATTCTATGATTCTACCTTCCAAGGTCATTTCCAACTCATTATTTTCATTATTCCAAACATACAAGATCCCCCCTTCTACACAGGGGAGTATCTGTGGTTTTGAGGAGCTCTTCCTTTTAATCCCTTTTGCACCCCTTCAGGCACACCATTTCACAATTTGAGCCTGCAACTCTTCAAAAATAGAAATATCTCTTTAAATTAATTTTTGACCCTCTTCTAAAAATTGTTGTTCAAGTACAGTGCTTGCTCTGTTGCTCAGATCAGACATTTTGACACCCTTGCAGCCCTTTGCATACAGACACTGGGTCTGTAGGGCAGGCTGTGTGTATTTTCTTTTTTCCTTCAGGATGTTTCCAGACACCTCGGAAAGCAGATATGCTCTAGTATGAACGGTGCGGACAGGAGGTTACCTTAGTGCACACAGGAGCACATTCCTTGCAGTTCTTATGCACAATCACGTTGCAATCTGAAAAAGAAGGCACATCTCAAAGCCTCCTGGCACCAAACAGGATCCCCAGACAGCAGAAAATGTTACTCTGAGGCTTCACCTTCTTTCCTCCTCCAGGTCCACTTACTAAAATAGCCCTGAAGATGCTTTGATGTTACAGCCCCTAGCTAGGAAGAAATTTTTGCCTCATGTACTGGGTTCTACAAGATGACTGGGGTCCCTCCTGAAGCTGTCACTTGCCCTCCTTCCTCCCTCTCCCTTGCCAATTTCAGCTCGTTACATAAAGGAGGTACATCCAAATATAGGCAAGGTCTCTCTTTGAAACAACACACTGAAGCAGGATCTCAGTGTGGGATTCAGAGCACTGTAAGTTCCCACGCGAAAGCCAGCAACTACTTACGCAAGCACTGCAGTGACTCCTTTCCTAGGAGGGCCTTTTCACAGGCCATACATGGGATAACTCCTGAGAAGGTCCCATTTGTAAAATTGTGCCTCTTCAGCTTCTCATTATCTTTGGTATCTTTATTTTTTGTCTTCATCCACAACAGCAGAGGCGGGGGGCCGGGGGAGGAAGCGACATTAGAGCAGAAAATAAAGCGATTCAATCTTAATAACACTAAAACATTCCCCCCTTTTAAGAGCAACTTATTCTAAAACATTTATTCCTAATCCTGGAAGACTTGTAACAGTATATTATATTATTACATCCAAAATTGCTGAAGTCCTATAAAGATGCAGGCATTGCTTTCACTGGCAGCTAAGCCAGCAAGCATTATCAAAGAAGACTGGCAGAAATACATTTATAAATCTGCAAAAAGGGGATGACCAGAAAATAAAATTTAAGAAGTATTAGTGACTCCCTGCACATACAAACAAGTATCAATGTCTAAGCTTCCCTGAGGCATACATGCAAACTCGTGCCTCTGCAGTTAAAGCTGCAGTTATGTAAATTTAGACAACTTGTCTTTAGATTTTAGAAGACATTAGAAATAAGCTATTTTTCATGAGTGTTAATGACTTTAATAAGTTCTGCCTATCTTTACAGTACTCCTCTTGGTGTGAGTATACATTTGTCTGAGCCACCCTGGTAGTTATCCTTTAGGAGACCACACAGACGAAGGTTAATGTATGGCTGCTGGACCAGACGTGTATGTTCACAGCCAGTTCTGCCACTCTTGAAGATATCCCCTCAGCCAACCATCTTCACATCCATGTACGATAGGGTATCCTAGGGTACAGGAGGGCATACTAGGAAGCCTGCAAAACTGCCAAAAGGCCAGCTGGAAAGATTCTGTAGGCCAAATCTATCTCTCAAGCTGCTAATTGATGCCATTAATCTAAATTTGAGATGTCTCAAATTTAAACCACAGATGTTCTAATCTAATCTGTTCTAATCTAATTCCATAGTATGTAAATTTGACTGTGCGGGTCTTGAGTCTGCAACCCTTTAACAGTAAGCAGTGCTTACTCATGCAAGAAGTCCCATTAACTTCAAATAAGGCAAATTCAACTGATTATGTGCCAATGTAAAAGTTACAGACTCAATTATTCATTGAGAGTAATTGCAAGAACAGGCCCATACTTCTCAATTTTATTTAGCAACATAAACTATTTCTTAAAGACAATTTATACATTTAAATTTTGGCTAAATCATTAAATGAGATTATTAATAACATTTAAAAATTGGCAAGGGAAATACTTAATAATGTTTAGCTAAACCTATTGTTTAAAGGGAAAGCTGGTTTTCAATACAAAAGCCATTTCAGGGTATACTGCACACGTTTTAAAATTAAAAAATAAAGACAAAAGTTTCTTCCTATTACTTATGTGATTTTGTAATAAACAATTTATATTTACATAACAATGTAGATTCTTATCTATAATTCATTTAATTACAGCGACACAATTATACATAGTAATATAGACATACATTCCAAATTACCTTGCACTTATTCCGGGTGCTGGTCATTCTGTTCATCAGAAAGCTGAAAGTCCGACTCACTTTACATCTTTCAGACTCATTTTTTGAGGGTACAATATATTTATTCCATTCCTCCTCCTGAATCCTAAAACAGAGAGCAAGGGAAAAACCTCATTCCAGTGGGAACAGTCCCTTAAAACAGAGCAGAGTCTGGATGGTGGTTGTGTCACCTAGCATTTATAGTTACGCATTCACAGTTTTATTGCAGGTTTAGCTGACATTACTAAAAAGACTGCAATCCCTCTTTATCGGATTGAGTAACACCACCCCTTGGAGTGCTCTGAAATGTGTAATGTATGACAAGCTTGGTTGTTCACAAGGTCGTGGTTGGTATCAATAGCCCCCTTGCTTTTATTACAGTGCTTTGGATGTTCCGACAGTGGACAGGAGCTCCTACAGCGAACAGCGGCGCATCCCTACCATGTGTGTCCCTACCACAGTGGGACATGCAGGAGGAGCACAGTGAGGATAGGATGAGGAGAGCCGGGCTGAGCTCAGCACAGGGTTTCAGCAGGGGCTTGCGGATCCCCTGGGCAGGGGGGCATTCCCCAAAATCACTGCCCACAACCCAGCTGAGGGATGTGAGGCCTCTTCCCTGTTCTGCTCCCTAGATGGCATTCTTGGACAGACGGGCTCCGTGCGAGGCGCTGCTGTACCTTTTCTCCCGGGACTGCTCGGGCAGGCTGTACGCTCGCTCTGCAAGACACAAACAGTTACTGGGCACTCAGATTGCAAGGCTACCAGGTTTCCTTGGAACACGCCACCTCTGCCAGGCCAAAAGCTTGTCATTAAAAGCTTGCAATGTCATTTGAAAATCAGGGAAGCAAAAACATATATGCATTAGAAGCAGCTCTTCCTACTACAGACCGCTGCCTACTAAGCTTTGTTTAGTTGACAGAATCTGCCAGAACTGAGAAGGATATCAGTGAATGCCAGTCTCTGCAAACAGACTGTTTTCAAAAATAGCAAAAAATATTAATTTTATTTTTCTTAATCCAGACTTGAATGTTTCACACTTCATTTTGCTCTTTACACAATTTGTTGTAAAATATCTTAATAACACTCTTCTAACATTTACAATTATCTGTCTTATGCAGCTTTATCTACAGTATTAAAAATTTTTAAATCCTTCTACATAAAGAGGAATATTCCTAGTCTGCGTAGTGTGCAGGATGTGTAATGTGTTACAAGTTTACATCCTAGAAGCAGTAGAGAGAACTCAAGGAGATGCTTTTCAACAAACTGTCAAAAAAGCAAAATAAAAGAGAAATAATTCAGTTGTATTGTCTTGGAAGGAAAAAAAATTATAGAGACCACTCTGCTATTTCCATATTAGAAGCCATTCTTTTTTGCAGAGCTACCACAGATATGGTTCAGAAAGATACTTAAACACCTGCCTAAGTCAAAGCATCAGACTATGCCTTCTCTAAAGTTAGATGCAAACCTAAACACACTTCGCCGAACCAGCATGTCTTCAGGCAAACATACACTTCAGGTTAGCAAAAGCTAGAGTATTTACCAAAGAAGCATCAAGACTAAAAGAGTACTTCAGTTAGTTGCCAGGCACAACTTGCGCCATTGGATGCTTTCTGAAGAAACAAACACCATGTACCCATGGGAGATGAAGACAGCCTCATGCAAAACAGCCCTGTGGGGCTGGTGTTGAGGTACTTACTACAAGGGTGGAGCAGAGACACTGACTTAGAGAGTGAAAGAGCCTGAAGGAGGGTTCGGCCACTGTTCATGAGCACACCATCTACCCAGCAGGGACAAATCCTTTATTGTTACAGCCTTGTAATACCTTCTCGAACAAAAGCAGGTAGTTGTTTTAAACCTGAGCATGCTGAAAAGCTTCCATCAAAAATGCATAGTGATTTGCCACTTTTTTTTTTTTCATACTTTGTGTAATAAAGACCATCCTGTTGCCATCCAGCATTCATCTGCTTTGGTTTAAGTTTCATTGCAATGTACAAAGTTAGCTGCGCCTCCCTCCTGCATAGCAAAGCCCTGAGTGAGTTGTTCAAAGCGCTGGCAACTGGGCAGAGGGGAAGGAGTAGGTTTTCAGCACATAGACACCTGCACAGACTCAGACACAATCCCACCACAGCCTGCAGAGATCAGGATGAACTGTCTGACCTCGCTTCTTGGACCAAGCTCTTGAGCTCATCCTGTACCCAGATGCAGCTGCTCAGAGTGACCACAGCGGTGGCTGCCTCACACAGTCATGACCACAGCCAGCCCCCAAGCACTCTGATCAATGCTCCCATCCTTGCAAAATGCCTGCAAGGAAGGGACGAGGCAGGAGGTTCTGGTGGCAGGGAAGGGCCAGCAGGAACCTCAGCAGACCACCACCCTCCCTTCCAGCAGTACACTGCATCCACGGTGTGGGCTGCAGAACAGCCCGTTTCCAAAGTATGGACAGGAAAGGATTTTCATCTTCTCCACAAGACAGATAAAGCTTCAGTACTGACTGTCCCAGGAGGAAGGGGAGAAAGAACAAACAGGACATGGGCCTGAGCCTTGTTTTGCCATGATTCCCACTTAATCTGCTAGATACAATTTTTTATAAATATGTTAAGTGATGTGGAAAAATACAACACAGCTGCGTACTGCAGTACATACTTCCTCTTACAAGGGGACACAAAATCTTACAGTGAATTTGAGCAACCACAAACAAGTTATTTGCTGCAGTGCTTAACACTGTTTCTTAAGGCAATAAGATGTCTGCAGTAACTGTATGTCTGTACATGAGCTTTCACCATCTCACCTTCCCAACAGCTTTTGAATTTGTTAACTGGTTAACGAGAATATTACTGCAATTTCTGTGTTTTTACATTCAGTGTCACATCACAGAATGGTTTGGGTCGGAAGGGATCTTCATAGATTGAGTTCAACTATCAAACTAACACTGCAAAAATCACCACTAAACCTTGTCCACCTGTCTTTTCAATACCACCAGAGACAGTAATTCAACCACTTCCCTGGGCAGCCTGTTCAAATGTTTGGTAACTCTTTCTGCGAAGAAATTTTCCTAATATCCTTCCTAAACCTCCCTGGCACAACTTGAGGCTACTTGCTCTTGTCCAACCCCCCAGATCACCTAGATCACTTAGTCCACCACCCTCCCACAGTCAGGGACATCTTTCACTTGATCAGGTTACTCAAAGCCCCATCCAACCTGACCTTGAACACTTCCAATGGTGGGGCACCCACAACTTCTCTGGGTGTCCATCCCATCTGGTTCACTGTAACTCACATGTCCTGCCCCTTGCTCAGGAGTAGTGGAAAGCTAAAGGTATCAGGCAGGGAGAGATAAGCTGGAAGTATGGCAATGGACAGGGTTATAAGGAGAGAGGCCAAGTCTCTTGAAATGCAAGTGTTTTTTAAGTGATGTGATCTATATGAAAAGCAAAGTATTTCACACTTTGCATGTTTTTTAAATATGACCCGTACTCTCATTGTGAAAAGTGTGGGTTGTCTTCTAAATATGAAGTTATGCGTCTAGAAAGAAACCATGTTAGAAACAATTTGGAAAAACATTACAAGATTCTTGCAGAGACATCTCTGAATCCACCTGATGGAGAGGGTGGGGTTTGCTCCGCAGCCTGTGTAGATGACAATACCCCATCCACGTTTCAAAGACTCTCCGGGATCTATAGAAGCTGAGGCCATCTGCCCTCTTTGATGCCTCTTCTGTGTCATCCTGAGCTTCCTCATGCTCTCTACCAGGCTCGCAATGGGAGTATGGGGTAAAGATCTCCCGAAAAGAAGATTATCACCCTTGCCTGTATTGCTTTTTCTGACTGACAGACCCAGTTTGTATGTCCTCCCAAGGACTAGCTGCTCTATCAGGGGAGGACATGACAGAGCTGTAGATGGGAGAATAGTGAGGGATGATGGTAGGGGTGCCCAAAAGGAATTGAACACTGCTTTTAAGTGCACTGGTGAGGTCTGTGTACAGGACAGGCCTGACTAACACTGTCAGCACTGGACCTGGAGCAGGCTGGCATGGGATGAGGATGTGCAGGTGCAAAGCCAGAGCACTGACCTTCATTCGAATCCCCAACTGCGAAGTCCCGAGGAATGCGTGGTCTTCCTAGTAAACCTTTGGGTGAGGAGCAGGAATAGGAGCGTGACCGAATGCCAGACACAGCACATTCCTACAAGAAGTTGCAGCAAATTAAGACTCAAGTTGTTTTGAAATGCATCAGCAACAGAAACAAAAAAAAATAAATCAGTGACAGAATTTCTGAAAGAAAGGCAGGTGACCATAAACATACATTTTCTTGGCTTCATTAAAGCTTTTGAAGTACAATTTTTGACAACTTCATCTGAATTCTTAGGAAGCCTATCATACTTCCACTATGACAAATTTTTGTATGTTGCAGGAAATAATTGTGGGTGCAAGTTAGAATAAGAGAAAACTTAAACTCTTCTCCAGTTTGGTGACAAGCACCATCCAAACAGTGCTATTGGACATTATATCTGATGACCAAGATGCCTTATTTTACTAAGGGAGCCACTAATCTTAGTACTTTAATACCTCAAGAACATTTCATGGAGACTAACACTATGCCTTGGTGATTACTGATGTCAAAGTTTCCAAAGAAAGGAGCTGGCTCCTTCTCTTTCCTCTCTGCACTTTTTTTATATTGTGTTTAAAGATTTTTCCAATCCCCAAATACGTTAATGATAAAGCTTGAAAGGAAACTCCCTACTCCCACTCCTAAACTGCTTACCTTATTGTTTTTAAAAGTAGCTCTAGCAGAATTCAGTGTTTGTGCTGGACTCTTTTTCTCTCTTCATATAATCATTTGCTGAAGATCAGATAAAGCTTTACAGTGGCAAGAAGTCTGTCTAATAATAATATAAAGAAGCCCTACAAACAAAAAATAACTGTGTATGTGTCTTAAGATCTCAGAAATGGCACCATGGTCTGAAAAAAATGAATGTTGCCAGAGCACTTCAGCAAACCATAATGAAGAAGAGAGATTTGCACTAGTCAGTATGCAAAACCCAACTGAATTTCCCTGAGTCTAGCAATTGTTTTCAAACAGGCAGCAGGCTGTTTTTATACTTCACAAAAGTATAAGCTGTTACGCTTTTAGATAACTACAGCTGGTTAAACATTTCCTCACTGAACGCATTCTGGTTAGAAAATGCTGACTCACTGAAACCGAGATATTTCCTTCGAAATTCTTCTGATAAATTATGCTTTTTTCAAAGCTGAAGGAATGTCTGATGGACCCTTCCCACAGCTGCAACCGAGGAAGGACACAACCAGGAAGCTCCTGCTCCACAACCCTGAGTGTGCTGCTCTCCAGAGGGACTAGCACTGCCAACTGGGAACTCATTTTTCCCCTTCAGATTCAGGCATTTCTCACGTTTTCAGTGATTTTCTTAAACGGAAAGCAACGCACACCAAAAAAGTATCAAATACCTTGGGCTGCAGATTGGTAGATAAATCTAATCCGTCTCTGCTACTAGCCACGGCCTCTGAAGAGCCAAGGGGAGGGTAGTGACTGTGGGATCTCTCCGAAACACCTCCACTTCCGACGTCTACTTCAAGGTCATCAAGACTTGAACTGAAGCAGACAACAAAGTCTTTAATTCCCATGAATACTAGTAACAATCCATCTCAACCTTAATGCAACAAGCAAAGATACTGCTGTATACTCTGATTAATGACAACCCAAAGCACCATGATTATGTGCTGGGTAAGCCACGATGTGAGTGCTCTCTCATGTTTACACTCACCTGGTCAAGGTACTCAGTCACTGTGTACAGGAGTCATCTGACCCAACCTTGTGGATCTGCAGTACAGACATTTGCACTGCCCATGAACACAGAGACTCTCACCACAGCCAACCATCTCTGGAGGATGATTTTCAGACCCATGTTCAGCATCTCCCTTAAAATGAGATGTTTTGTTCCACACACATACCTGCCTCTCTATACAGATGATAAGGAAAACTCAGACAATAGCTCAGATTTCAGATCTAAGCTTTTGTCATATTAAGATATGTGGGCGTATATGGATATTTTGTGCATATGTATATTTGGAAGTTATTATGTGGCTATTCACAGACATGCTTTTTTTCAACATCTGTGACTTGATGGAGGATGGAAGAGAAAACTAAAAAGCGTGATGAAGGAGGGTCTGAGACAGTTTATGAGATTAATTTCAAAAGATACAAACTTTAAAGCATATACGGCTATAAACAGATTGAAAAATCTCTGGCTAAATCAATACTTCAAACACCTAGAGACTATTTGATTGGCAATGGTTCCTGAGGAGGAGAGCGCAGTAAGGTTCCTCAGCAGTTCCAGAGTTTCCCAGGATGGGTCCTGTTAGCTACAAGAGCATGGTCTCTTCATCAGAGAGACTGAAAGGAATGGTTGACCGCTTGCAATAACATTCCAAGCTTGCAACATAAAACATTAAATTATGTGTGGTATTTCTAAATAGCCAGGGTTCCTACCAGGAATAATAGCACAACAATTCCTTCACACAAACAAACTTGTCAAAGGGCAAATCTATCGACACTGTCCAAAACTACTTCCTTATTACGCTTCTGGAGACCATCTTTTGCAACGTTTCCTAGTAATAGCCCATGTGACATCCCAGAAAGAAGATATTTAAATGCATTATCAGTTACTGTCACATTTTAAAATTGCAAAAGAAATACATGTCTATGTCAACAGACAAACATACCTGTCTTACTGCAGGTTATTTACCCAGGGAATTTTTTTGATACAAAGAGCTGGTTTAAAGATCTACTAAGTAACTTGCCACATCACCTCAGATACTTCAAGGAAGATGCTGCTGGAATTAGGTACTGATAGTCTTACTTTATGTGTAATATTTGGATCACTTACAGTTGACATATTAAGGTCAATCACATCTCTCTGAAAATTCATATAAGCTCTTAAAGCTCATATATAGGTATCTGACCTAGATCTTAAAAATGTACAGGAGAAAAATGTTCATGACAGAGAGGCAGAAGTTATTTATAGTAACCTATGTGATAACCCCATAGCTAGCAAAAATAAAAGGTTTCAGAAAGAACAACTCTTTGGCTGCCCTGTTGTCTTTTCTGTGTTAAAAAATTCCTCCTAATGGCACTTAATAGCTGCATAAGAAACTCAAAATTAAGGCAAAGAAAATGTTATTGCTCACTTTAATTGACAACAGACAGACACTACTGCTTCCTTACCAGTCTTACATAGATGCGACACCCTACCTCTGACTAGTCCAAACACTCTGGAAAGGTGGGATACAGATTCAAATTCCCTCCTGTATGAAAAGGATTTGATTTCATGTCTCTTCTATTCAGAGAAGCAATAAAGTCTCTTTATCAAGGGAATTTACTAATTGTTGAATACAAGAATTATAGTTTCATCTTCAAAGCTCTCTGCATTCCTGAAGCCAACCAGTTCCCAACATAACCTAAAGCCACCTGGAGGACGGTCCTCAGACAACTGACTCTGCTGGCAGCAAACCTTGTGCACCAGCAAAAGAGCAGAAAACAGTCTGAACCTATCAGAAATGTGAGCTGCACTCTGCACTGTGTCTTTTGGCTTAATCCAATCAGGATCAAGTCAGTCTTTCTACAGGCCAGTGCAAAGAAAGGAAAGATTCCAGAAGAGTTCAACAGATTTTGAATTCCTTTGTAATGCAAAATATAACTGAGGAAAACTAGGGTGAAATTCTGGTTTCTGACAAAAAGTCCACAATGGAAACTCCTACAGTGAACAGCTGATTCTTTTTTCTTCTAAAGAACACACAAAAGGTATAAAATATATATATAATATATAAATATATAAATTTCCATTAAGAATTAATTCACTTAGAAAATACCTTTTATTTGTTAAAAATGTCTTCATAACTATTTTATGAAAACAGATAATTGGGGCAATTTAAATATCAGTGATTGAAAACAGTCATTTTACCTCAGTAATAGTATTTATTACTCCAGATTCTGCTTCATCTTTTGAAATAAAGGTAATAATAAATAATTCTTATTCTGGACATACCATCAAGTCAATTCCATACCTTTTTTTTTTCATGTCAGCATTAAGTTGGCCCCGATCCTTAATAAAACCATGAGTCTTGAATGGAAGGTATGAATCTGCTCCGTACAGATCAGGAGGTGAAACGGCATGTCTTAAACCTGGATTTTCTCCATTTTTCACTGGGTTTTGATTTGCTTCATTTGGAACATATATATACTGGTCATTCTCTTCAAGGGAGGGAGACGATGAGCTCTTAGCCATCGAGACTGAGATGGTGGGATTCAGACAGGATTCACTGCTGACACTATCTCCATGAACATAGTCAGCCTTTACATCTCCAGCCTGCAGGAAACGAATGCTGGTAAGAGGCAGTAACAAGATGTACTGTTGGGGAACAAGGACCAGATTAGATTGCCATTTTATTTATGGTTATATGGTTTGCATTTTTTTTCCCCAATTACTTTTTACAGCACGTGAATTGAAGGCAAGTTATACAGCCAGGCGACTCTAGACTCTTGCATCACTTTTTTTCATAATTAGAGTAGCAATGAATTGGTATTTGAAAGTCTAATGGATTTCTCACTCATATTTATATCTTTTGTTCATTTTATTGATTCATATATTTATAGCTTTTAATAAAAAAATATCCTTGAGTCGAACAAAAAATACGTGTGATACATTAGTGTGGGAGACATAGGGAGGAGAATTCAAACATTGTGCAATTTAATTTGGAAACATCAGCCCACACATCATGCACTTTTTATCTTCCAGCACCAATTTCCTAAGCTTTGAGATAAATATCATGACCTGGAACACAGGTGCTCCAGAGGAGGAAGGGAAAGGAATCTTTATTTTTTTGCTGTTAAGCAATTATGAGCATGAAGCACTCCTCCTCTTGCAAAAGACAGGAGCAGAATTAAGAATTATGTTTTCTCAGATACAGGGATCAGGATTTAGACCCTGGCAACAAATAATTCTCTGCACAACTGAGGCTGAATTCTGTCAGCTCTGCAGAAGATACTAAAATATAGTTTATTGTCAGTCTTTTAGTTAGATGCTACTGTTGTTTACTTAAACGCTAAATAATACTGAAAAGTCACACAGCCAGTGAGAACACTCTAATTCCAAAAAGCACCTGTATAAAAGCAAGAAGAGAGGAAGGATTGCAAGTATATCCAAAGCCCTGGTCCTTCAGATTGTTGACTTCCTCCTCTCCAATCCCACTTGAGATGCGTTTTCATCCCGATCATAATGATGTTTCTCTTAGTAAACGACAGAAAGAACTGCTGGCATTTTTACAGCAGCCCATATTCAAAGATAGTGCATGCAAGTCTGGAAGTACTTCCGCTGTGTTGTGCAGAAGAGATGCATGAAGGTAAAATGCTTCTCCTGGGTCTTACATAGCTGTTCCTCTCTTCAAAGTTATTCCTGCCAGGGCAGCATTTCCCCTCAGCACAAGAGGCAGCTCCTCCAGCGGCTGCTCCAGCTCCTGCAGCGTGGTGCTTAAGGGAGAATTTGGCCCTGATTAGCAATTTAACAAAGTTGAATGTGGCTGGGTATTGAGCAATAGTTAGTAATCAGAGCTGCAGTACACCCCAGCAATATACTCGGGTAACATTTGATATATAACCTGGATATTGTTAATATCAAGGGTTCACACGTTATGCATATAGTCAGTCCCCTGCCAGCTGCTCAACCCTAGGTCATTACTTCATGCATCTCTCAGTAACGTTAGACGTATTCTGACCATGCTGGCCGCTGATTGAAACTTCTGTCTCAGCTGTCACAACAAACTGGATCTGCAGTGAATGCAGTGGCTGAAGTGTTTCAGGGAACGAAAAAAAAAAAAAAGGAGAAAAAAGAAAAAATCACACTTGCAAAATCTCATTCTTCTTCTAACATTATGATCTGATCACTTCTTACTCTTATATTCCAACTTTATGCACAGGGAGAGCACACAACAGCTTACAAAAAATTAAGTCACTTTAACCATCCCTGAAACATAGCTACATGCTACCAGTATTTGGCAGCTGTTTAACTACACACCACCACTATACACAAGACTTGGATGAGTCCCCCCTGCCTAAGTTATGGAAAAGGATTTCAGGCCCAACATAGTGACATAAAATATAATTTGGTCTGGACACTCTGGCTCTTCTCCAATGCTGGTGACAAATAAATCAGAAATATGAATACTAAGTCAGGACCTCCAGTATCAGAATGCTGCATGTCAGTTGGAAAGACATTGTCTTCATCTTTCCAGCAATATCTCATTTTTGAGCTAGGAGCTCATAATTAACTTCTGAAATTAGCCAACATCAGCAAATTCAGCTCTTTTGTGAGTGTATATAGAATTCAGAACATCTGAAGTGCATATGAGCAAGTTACATTGTGTTGACTTTTCTTAGAAAGAAGCAAATACCATTCAGCTCACATACACATACACATACATGACAGTAAAAGCTGCCTTAGAGTTCTCCCTCCAGGCTAGGGAGAATAATTCCTGTCATAACTGAATCTGTTAAAAGGGACCTCAAAACTGGGTTACAAAATGCAGCTGAGAAGCCAAAGGTATTACTGTTTTTATTTTAGAGCTTTACTAATTGGCCACACCCCACTGCTCACAGATCCAGAAGATCTACTTTCATACAAATAACTTACTTTAACAGAAGACAAAGAAAAATTTGCCCAAAGTTTGACCATAAGCTTACCTGGTCTACTACCATGCAGTTTGCATATACTTCAGCACTTCCACTCAGCACAGCGGAATGCCTGGTTGCAGCAAACAAAGTAGGTGGAGCCTTGAGTTTCCTGAGAATATCGAGAGTAGAGTGTCTCTGCTCTGGAAAAAGGAAATTGTGGAAAATATGCCATTAAATCTCAAATAATTTTCTTCTCATGTACACATACTGTCATTAAAAAAATGTCAAAGTTAATCAGTAAGCACCAAATCTTAGGACTACAATTCAAGTAATCCTTGTGTGGCCACTCAGAAATCTGCCCATTTTGTAACTGCCTTACACTTGTTAAATATTCCAAGAAGCCTATAGTTGAACAAGACTCTAAAAGGTACCACAGAATCATTCATATAACTTAAAAATAAGTGTTTCTGTACCTCGGTTAGCAAAACCTTTATTTTCTACCCAGGCCAGAACTTTGAAGATATCTATGGTTGAAATACATCAGGTAAGATTTATGGGCTGGGATGAAATATGCACGATTCTGGCCTATACATTACAAATATCTAACATCTGATACATTATATGAGTGGAATACTGTTTAATTGTAATGAAATAATGACTCTCCTAAAGCATTCTACCTACTGGGAGCAACATAAATACTAATCATAAACCAATAAAGCAGATTACTGCTCTTAAAACAAAAAACAGCAACAAAATTTTAAGAGCAATAAAATACCACTGATAATGCCTTTATAGGGTGACAGCAATCAATCAAGATTTGACCCATGAACAAGATGTTTGGGATGAAGACTGCTTCTGATCTGCTTTTGGTACAGAAATGAGAAACTATCAGTTTCACCAGAAATCATTAACAGAAGTTCAGAGTTGTTTTCAATAGCGTGTTCATGACTGCAAATGTTATAAAAAGCTGTATGGGCTGAGTCTTTATTTCATGGCATTGAGCAGCAGAAAACCTAACCAAGTGCTACATAAACACTGTCAGTCTGTCCTGCAGGCCCACTTCTCTTAAAGCTGCTTGTAAGTATGAAGAGGATGCACCAATCCAGCATCTGAGCTGGTAGTCAAGGTCTCATATTATCTTCTGATTGTAAAAGAAGCAAAATTTGACAAAGTGGAAACCAGTCTTGCTCTGGACTGTGTGAAAACAAGTTTTTTAAGAAAATCACAGTTGTAGAATAATTTTCATTTTTTAAGATACTGCGAGTCAAGCATTGCCATTGAAAATGCACTGAGACAGACTAGCATAAGAATGATGTGGTAGAGGAAAGAATCATACCCAGCAAAATACCCAAAATCAAAACTCTCAGATACTTAATTCCAGTCTGTCTCTTCTTGAAAATTATGCCAAAAAAAATCCTTCTTAATGTCCATCAGAAATTTATTTTCTGCAAATATAGAGAGGAAAAGATACCACTAAAGACTCCCACTGGGCTATATTCTTAGAGAAACATAACTGCTACTGGAAGATCATAGAATCTTATAGCTAAACCATAGCATGGTTTAGGTTGGAATATAGATCTAGTCCAACCTCCCTGCCATAGATCTTTCACCAAATCAGGCTGGTTAAAGCCCCATCCAAGATGCCTATGGCCATCAGATTGCAAGAAAAGTTATAATGAAGAAAAGGCACTGGATTAGAAAGTACACTTGCCAAGGTCTGGGGAATTTGTTCTGCTGGGGAAAAAAAAGTCCCAAGACCACTGCCAAAACTGCAATGCTACAACAGATCTTTAATTTAAGATGTTATCTCAAAAAGCCAGTAAGGTCTATAGAGACAACTGGAAATTCCCGCTTACAAATGGCACACTTTGAATTATTTGGTTTCTAGTTGTGGAAGGCCTTGCAGGCCTTACATTCCTCATTTTGCTTCTCCCTCCTGCAGGAAATTTAACATGATTTTAGCGTCTGCCATCTTGAGAACTGCTAACACTACAAACCATTTCCTTATGTCTGCCAACATCCCAAAGCCTTTGTTTATAAATAGTATTAAAGCATTGTTTTCTACAGCAGTTCATCAGTCTTTGGCATCTAAAATCATATGGAATTGTGATTTGGCAAAAACTGGCAGCACTTTCTTGTGGCAAGTAAAGTTGTCCAAGGGCTGGTCTTAAGCCAACAACCAGGATGAAGGAAAATGTCAGGCTCTCCACTGCTTCTTGTATGCTTATTACCTTCCTCAGCACAAGCTCCCTCTTGTATTTAAACCCACTGGGTACAATGAGCAGCTGAATACCAAAGGGTGGTGTGTTCACCTCCCGTGCTAGGCTGCAAAGGTTCAAAATGGGCTGCCCAGGGAGGTGGTGGAGTCACCATCCCTGGAGGTATTTAAGAAACGTATCGACATGGTTCTTCAGGG
>JAOTQQ010000019.1:27294713-27344957 GCA_026546715.1 Gallinago undulata
TTTGTGGTTGGACTTGATGATCTCTGAGGTCCCTTCCAACCACCGTGATTCTGTGATTCTGTGATTCTGTGAAAACATACCTGTGAAAAACAGCCCAGGCATTAGGGATTCCCAAATCATGGTGTAAACCCAAGCCTATGGAAACAGTTTCTTGACTTCCGTAACAGTCCACACTGCTGGGGTCACTACAGCCAATGACTGGACTGCACTATGAATTACATGTCCCACGCCAGAAACAACAAAATCCCCCTACTACTTCACATTTTTATTTATCTTACATTATTTTAAAATAATACTACATTTCATGTTAATTTAAAATTCTGTAAGAAAGTAAAAATCTAAGTAACAATTTCTGAAGAAAGCTGCTGAAAATACAAGATATACCAGAATATGTTATCTGCAGTACTTTCCGTCACTAAATCTTTATTGATTACCACTGCCAAATGCCTTATGTTTTTCTGGTGATGCTCCAGTTGGTGTGTTGTTACAGGTGAGGTGTCTAAATGGGGTTTTAAATGGACAGACAAAAAAGTTACCAGGTTATTTGGGGCTTCATGCTGCCATATGACTCCACTGTACCTCCTTATTCCCACTACATCCTCCAATTCTAAACAAGCATGAAGGAATAACTGCATCAAATTAACTTCATAACAAGAGAAGTATTCAAAGATTTTGCTGAACGCAGGGGAGAACATTATTAATTATACATTGACTATACTAGTAACTTATTTCCACTGGATAGGCCCACATAGTTTAAAAAGTGACAAAACCATCACAAGCGTCCAGATCACACACAGCATTCCTTCAGTCCTACTAACTGCTTCCAGCCTGCCTTGCTGGCTACAAACCATCTCAGTCTTACAGGGACCATCAACAGACCCTCTACACGGCAGCAGGTTATGCTCACTGTACTGGGTACCAGCAGTAATATGCAGTAAGGCTGTCCTTGCCTGAAAGATGAAGAGTAACAACAAAATGCATTTTCAACCAAAATGTCTCAAAAATCTCCCCTACCCATTCAAAATGCTTATTCTCATTGCAGATGCAAAAGTTCAGCACAGCTTGTGGATAGTCAGATATGACTGCCAGGGCAAACTGACACTTCTTGCCAGAGTGAAGGTGCCCCCAAGAGTTTTAGCTGTAAAACATGTCAGTAATGGACTCCAAGGTGCTTGCTAAGGTAAAAGTGACCTGAATATAACATGGCAGAATTGGCTCTGAAACAACCCAGAAGCACAGCTCACCAAGTTGATCATCCTGCCAGAGCTGGACACTCCCTGGCTGTATACTGTGCCATCACCACAGAAAAAGAAATAACGTAACGTAACGTAACATAACAAAATAAAGGCATGTCTCCTTTAGCAGAGCCTGTGGCTCTCTGCCATCTGCCTGGTAAACAGTCAGGAAAGATGTATGTGTTATTTAGATGTAGGTGAACAAAAGCCGCAGTGCTGGGAAGAATAATCTCCAAACATGGATAAAATAAAAGACTTTGACCAATGAATAACTAGGCACAAGTTCTCTACGTCTTCTGTAATGTTGTTCTCAAAATTATACAACAAAGGCTGCACATTTTACCAGGCACAAAAGCTTATAAAAATACTTTAACTTAAAAAAAAAAAACCAAACACCACCATCATAGCAATAATTCAAAACATGCTATGTGTTGGCATAAGAAAATGAATGACCTGTGTCAGAAAATAGCAAGAACGTAACATTGCCTGTTTTTCCTGAAAAATCAAAACTTAAATAATTCTATGAGACAGCACACAGCAAAAGAGAAGTGAAATACATCAACATAAGCAAGCTGAGAGCCCAGAAAGAAATTATGAATTCCCTTCTGTAGACACACTGAATTGTTTTCAGACAGCTGATTGCATGTACCCCGAGTAATCTGAGCAGGGGTTAATGTGTAACTGGAAGTAACAGAGCTATAAAGTGACCAAAAAATCCAGAGAGCTAAGTGCATGGGTCATGCAGGACTGCAGAATACTCCTCTAAATACAGGAGGGGTCACCTGAATTTAGAGAAAGAAGTCCACATGCTCCTGGCGAGAGACTGACCGAAGTGACATCCACATCTGTAGATGTGGACCATACAACCAGTTTCAACAGGGGATCTGCATCCCTGATTCAGATGTCTTAGTGCTTCATTCACATAGTGCAACTACTCGTGACAGCAAAATTGAATAAAAATTAATATAAGAACAGCATTACATGGATGGTAAAGTGAGATAGGCTTTGAAGTGCTGCTGTCATAAAGACATTTAACTGTCCTAAATCTATGGAATGGAAACCAAAACACTACATTTCCTATATATTGCATCAAGCGGATCAGTCATCTGGATGCTAGAAACCATACCATCATGTTCAAGATGCGGTCCTAAAGTAGCCTGAGGATAAAATTGTCAGTCCTTGACTTTGATTGTTGTCTCAAAAACATGAGATGCAAGAATGTGCCCCTTTCCAACATGGGATTCACAGCTCTGACCTCCCTCCCTGAAGCAGCCACCTTACCGACTATACGAAGGACTATACAACCAGAAATAAGTTGGTGTTTCATTTTATAGAACAGCAAAACAGATAAAATACTTTCCCAAGATACAGGATACCGGGTTTCAATCACCACCTCTGCTGAAGTGGACTCGGCGCGTAATTCCCTCCTCCCAGAACAGTGGGACAGACTAAGCAGAAACACATATTCTCAGCACCCCTGAAGGCTGATAAAGCCTCCAAAAAGGCTCTGGAGCTACTGCATCTAAACAGGTAGGACTACGCAGCACAAGGAGAGGGGAGACCTGCTTTATGGCTATTTCCCATTAAAAAACAAAAGAAATACCATTTAAAAACAACAAAATAAACACTATTAGGGGTCTTGCAGCAAGACACAGTCATGTTCACATTCTCTGTTGAGCCCAATTAACCTTTAATCATGCATGCACAACCTCAGCAGGAGGAAGGGAGGAAGTCTGCAATGCATGGCCCCGACAGTGAACAGCCTGCGATTGGGCTCCTGCTGTCCCCCAGGAGTTCAGGGGGAGGACAGGGGCTCCACCACCCAGCCTGAGAGGTCCCTGAGCAGAGACAAAAGCTGAGTTTGGGGCATACGGGGAACTTAAAATCTGAAATCACTCATGCGAGTGGTACAAAGTGGGGTCTGAGACTTTCTGCTCTGGACTCTGCCACAGGAGGCTGGACCAGTTCTCCAGACTCCCAGAGGGAGCAACCCCAACAGCCTGCTGGAGCACCGAGCACAGGTACACAGCAATGCCTTTGTGGCTTTCGGGGTAGGGAGGAGGAATCCCACACCCCTTCCCGCCGGGCACTGCAAGTCTCTTGTTCGTTGAGACTTGAACTCCCACGTGAGGGAAATGCAGCTGCAAGGTACGTGCCCCACACCCGCCTGGCAGGATCAATTGGCCATGTTTGGATAGTACCAGGAAAAAAACATAGATCATGATCACAGATCATGAGCCTGCTCTTCCCTTGTAGAGGCAGTTCTCCCAATCCTATGGGCAACCAGGATTTCAATTCCCCAAGCACAAATGAACCCTTAGACTTTACCACTAAAATGTGTACCTCCTTG
The DNA here is from genome assembly GCA_026546715.1 of Gallinago undulata. Lineage (NCBI taxonomy): Eukaryota > Metazoa > Chordata > Aves > Charadriiformes > Scolopacidae > Gallinago > Gallinago undulata. The sequence goes on from JAOTQQ010000019.1 coordinate 27,298,299, forward strand.
CTCCAGCAACCCCATATATGATCAGACATATGTGCAGACAAGCCACATGTGCTGATATACTGTTAATAGCAGGGATGGGAAACAAGATGCAATACTGTAACATGCAAACATCAGATCTGTATACAGTACTTTACAACATGTGAAGTACTTTTAAAAAATAATAAATAAAACAAAATAAATAACAGCAACAGTGCCATGGAGGATGGGTGCACAGCTACAGCATTTACAGATAAAATGAGTCCCCATGAGAGATAGAAAAAACACACACCAAGTAACTTGCAACCCATTTCATCTTCTTTGCAAATTGTATGTGCATCTGTACACATTGCAGAAGCTCTTGTACTCTTGGGAAATACTGGATTTCCCTATGAATAAACGTAAAAAGTTCAGAAAGTGTTCTGCACATTAAAATGTGCATTCTGTACACATTTTTCACTCTAAAACTAGGTCAAAGTCTCAGTCTGTGCAAACATGAGTCTCCTGGATCATTGACTTTAATGACACTGATGGATCTTACTCCTCTTATTTGTTTTTTTTTCCCTTTCTGAAACAAAAAAAAAAAAAAGCAATTTTATGGAAGGAACCACAGATTACAATTTTTTGCCATTTTTGCCTCTTCATGTCTGTGCTTTGAAATGTAGAAAAAAATTAGCTTTCCTCTTTAAATCTTTCAATTATAATTGCTAACATGAACTTGCTAGTCAGTGCCTTTCAACCTCCTTAAGATCCCCTTTATCATACACCCAACATTTTTAATGCTTACCTCCCAAAGACTTCTCCCCAAAAGATCACAATATCTAACTGTGCAAAGACAGTAACTGACCCGTTTGCTTTCTTTTACAGAAAGCCGAAAATTTCCCTCTTCATTCTGGTAAGATTTTTTTATGTAATTTAAACAAAAAAAAATGCTGTTAGCTGTTGAGGCATATTTCAATTACCAAATTCTTCCTAAATGAAAACAACTGTAACCAGCAGAGTTTTCTGCAACTGCTGCTATGCTCTGCAGCTCCCGGGGTGTCAAAGCTGATCAGCAAGAGTTACACATGCAACCAGAAGAAAAAAAGAAAAAAAAACTAAGAAAGTAAAGAAATAAAAACAATTTTAAAGAACAGTATCTAATTTGGAGAAAACATTTTCTCCTTATTTAACAAATTCCAACGCCGACATTTATAAAAGCATAACTAAGAGTGAAGTAGACTTTTGACAGAAAGAACATCTACCTCATGCAAGCTGTTTATAGCCACCTGCACACAACCAGACAATGAAAAGGGCATTAATGGAAAGGAGACATTAAACAAGAGTCATTTAAAAGAAGACAGCTTTTTCTACCTGGTTTGGATGCCCTTCTTCGAATCCTCATTTTAGGTAAGGATGGCCAAGAGTAATTAAAAGGTGAATCAGAGTCTGAGTCCATTTTTGTGCTAAATAAACACAGAGCAGATTCAAAAAATTGCACTTTGTTGTTCTCAATAGCAAGTCAAGTCTAAGAGTGATGTAAAATAAAGGAATGGACAAAGAAGGATCAAATTGCCCACTAAACACAGGGGAGGGAGAAGCTGTAAATGTTTGCTCTCTTCAGGCGTCCAGGCATGTAGACAGATCAGGCTGCAAATACTAAGGCAGAAGCAAGGAGGTTAAAGTATGAGAGCTTCGAGTGGAGCTGTTGCATCGTGGTCCAAAGCACTTTGAAAGGTCACTGTGTGCCAATGAATCATTAACTCACCTTTCCATTTTGATGTAAATGAAAACAATAGGAGCCGAGTAAGGAACGAGAAAACAAGTCTCAAAAGTAAAGAAACTATTGCAAGCTTTTTCAATGGTTTGTTTCCATGTTAAAAGTGGGGTTTACAAAGACTCTCAAAGACAGGCAAAATGCTGGAATTAAAGAAGCCAAAGATTAACAGTAAGCTCAAAGCACTAATAAATCTGCTGCACCCTATATTACCGCAGAGCAATACCCCTCCTTTCAGCGTTTAGAACTTTGGCAGACCTTGGGATGTTGCAGCTGGAAAAGCAGCGATAACCCACTCAAAATCTGTCACCCCCATCTTTCTAATTCAAATGAGCCTAAAGCTCAAGTGTTATAAAGAAAGATTACACTGTCATTAGAGGACCTCTCTTTCCAATAATATTTAGTCTCAATAGTATTTTTTCCTTCACACAATCACCAAGTTAGACAGTGAATCATAAGGATTTTGTGCAGCTGGCACCTTTACAGCTCTGGTCTAACCTCAGAGCAATGCACAATACAGCTAGTGACTAATTTACAACAAATCCTCCATTCTTATACAGTCTCCCCAAACAACTCATAGGCAATTAGTATTCAGTAGGAACTCATTATCCCTTCCCCCAACATCTTTACACTACACAAACTACATTTTTTTTTAAACAAGCTCAAATGTGGCTATACAAGAGCTAATACAAAAATAACATGTCCACTGTTTCTTAACCAACTCCACCAAACATTTCTTTTAGTTACCCCACAATGTATGTGTTTTTGTACTCCACATAAAGGAGGAGAGGGAATGTGGATCAGCTTAAATGTCAGGTTTTGGAAGATGATGACATTTGAGCTTGTTAACATTCCTTACTTCACTTCAATTATTTTTCAGGCTGCTGAGGTCTGCAACACTACTTCTGTATTATGTTTCAAGTGATTCCCTTAATCCACATTTCAGTCGGAGATAACAATGTATTTGTTGAAAGAAAATAATGCAATTCAAATGCAAATTTAACCCAAAACCCACTAGAAAAATATCTATCAGGTTTTCAAGGATAAAATAATTATTATACAAGTACTTCATAAAGAGCACAAATTACATAAAACAAAGTTGAAACACATCATTGTTCTGCCCTTCCCTTAACTGAAGTTCTGCCAGCTTTGTTAGGCCTGAAATGAATAATTCACCCCAGACACTGGAAGCTTTAGACTTTCACTTTAAATATTAGACACTCCCATAGACTTTGTTTGATTTATATATATAATTAACAGCCCCAGGGAATTACAACAGACAATAGATGACTGAAAATACAGAGAGGATATAAATCCATGCTTAAAGCATCCACTACAAAATATCTCCACTCCCTGGAATGTCAGGTTCAAATTGCACTGATAAATCCTTTGGGCATTCGCAGGCGCTGACGTACACCTTCCCACCTGCACACCATCCATTCCCCTGCCTCCCATTGTGGCCACACTTTGAGAGAAAAGGAAAGGACAGTGCACATTTGCTGGATAATTTGTTCACTTAGGAAATGTCTGCAACAAAAAAGATTTCCCCTCTAAGTAGCAGTTTTCCCTGCCCAAGTGTACTCTCTTGCTTGTCAGATGTATGTAACACCAACTTGAATAAGTGTCTTAATTTCAGACGTGTACAAAAGGCAGCGCTCCATGGGAAAACAGCAATTCACATATAGAGAGCACTGTATGTTTTACAGTGGCTGTTAAATTTCATACCTACCAATTTTTGCAATTATCCCTTTCTTCTGCTTTATAAGAAACTGTAAATTCTGCTTACTTCTGTAATACCTCCATTTGTGAATCTTTTTTCTAAATTGACTGATTCCAGCTTTTTTCACTTATACATTCAACTGAAATACACTTATTCACTCCCATTGGTCTTCCTGGACTTCTGTTTAGTCCAGGAACGGATAACTAGAACTGAACAAAACACTCATAATGCGGAAATGCAGCCAATGGCATTAAAATATTTTACATGCTGAGACATTTTCTTTCCTGAATGACCTCTGTACACTTCATAAATGTTTTCACTGACTGCTCAGTTATTGCCTGCTCCCTCCATTAAACTAGCAGCATTCATTTAGAATCTTCTAATACAAATGAGTAATTAAGGATCGTTAAATAATTTTACAACAGCAGCCCTATTACATAACACTCGGAAAATCCAGCTACTAAAATTCTACTGTGATAAAAACCTGACCATGTTCTCCTGACGTTTACCCTCTATTTCTTGGCCAAGCCTTTGGGCTTTTCACCCACTTACTGCAATCACCTTTACACAGGATCTTGCACAGGAATTTGTCAATGGCAGTCTGAAAGCACAGACAAATTATCAACCTTAACCCCTATTTCTGAAGGGTTAATTGAATATCACTCACATTATTTTCTCCATTTGGGCATTGTGAAAGACTGTATTTTTCTAGTTTATAAAATTCTTTTATGTAGACGTGAAACACCTCACGCTGCTTTTTACCAAAGAAGAGCTTTGCCTTACTGTCTTTGGCTAAAAATATCTTTCTTCTCCATTCTTGCACTTTGTGGGATGATCCAACCCACTTTTCACCTGCCACTCTTTGTTTCCAAAGCGGTGGCATTTGCATGCAGCTGGCACAGAGATCTGGCAGTTTATGAGATAAAAGGTGCTTTCTAGCTGGAAAATATTAATCTTACTTTCCACTGAAAATATGTTTTCAATTATGTATACCAAGGTATAGATGTGAAGATAAAGAACAAATGGGGGTTTTGTGTGCATTACCTAAGGCTAACGCTTTTGATAAATAATGTCATGCCTTAAATTCTTTCACCCAATGCTTGCCAGAACACATCCGTATGATAAAAATGTTTTTGAGATATTACAGTCTATTGTCTATTGTCTGACCGTTCCCGCGGCTCGTGGCAAGACAGAAGGAAGCAGAGGAAGTCATCAGCATCTGCAGTCCCCATGGAATGGCAGTGTCGCCTCTCCGGTGCACTCAGAGGACAGCTCTGCAGCACAGAGCCGGTGTGCCCCCTCTCCTAAAACACCCCTAAACCATGGGCTGGCAGCTGCCTCTCTCTCAGGCAGACCAGAAGGAGACAACCACTCTGGGCACTGTGCCCCCTCCCCAGGTGGAGAGGGGATGTACATGGGACAGAAAGCAGGACTACCAACCCCAGAAACAGGGCTGGAGGGGGTCACTGTTGGACACACAGGTGAGTTGACAGCTGCCTGAACAACGGCTCTGCTAAACATGCCCTGCCTGGTTTGCTCCAGGCAGAGTCCCCTGACATTAGGGATGAAGTTTATTCCCCCCAGCTTGGTTCTGCCCCAGGACCAACAGAGCCTACAGTCATTTCCCAAAGCTCCAGAGAAGGCTCTGACAAAGAAAGACGGTGTAGAAAGGGCTAGATGATCTTCTCCACCAGCCTCTGTGACCCATAGGTATGCATGGCCTTCCTACGTTCTTCACTGTTTTTTTTATTAATTAGAGGCCATCTTCCCACAGAGAGAATCAGACAGTCTACCTGGACAAAGTATCTGCATTACCCTACGTCAGGCTTAACAATCACATTGAAAACTTAGCAAATGTGAATTAAAAGTATCAACAGTGATAGCAAAACGCTATCAACCAGACCCCACACACTAACACCCTCCGACTCTGATGCTCTTTCCACTTGCCCACGACGATGTGCAGACTGCTGTAGGCAACAGCCTCACCAGACTCCTTGTCACACACATGGTTTTTACCACCTCTCTTCTCTGCCAGACACCTGGGTGAAAGTTTATACTGCAGTAAGTCAGAAAAACTTTGCCACACCACTATTCTCTCCCTCTCCCTTTCCCAAATCATTGAAGAACCAATCGTTGAAAAACGTAGAACCAAGACCAAATCCTTAGGATTTTGGCAGATGACCTCCTCCACTTGTTCATATGATCTGCCTTATTACTAAATTTCTGATGCATTCACGCATTTGGTTGAGGGAAACAGCCAGTTTATTCCCTTATTTTGTGAGCAGAGACCTCCAGCCTCCCACGAGTAACACAGGAGCTTGGGATTTAAACTGTTCAGCAGTGGATCCCGTAATGTCCTGGCAGGCAGTCACTGCCCATCATCACTGTCCGATGTATGACAGTATTTGGTGGATCCCACCTCTTTCACTCACTGGCACCCTGCGGCAGGCTCCAAATCCCATGCCACTTGCAGGGGGACAGACCTGGAAAAGGTAGGGAGCAGGGCAGGGGAAGAAGGAACAGGGAGCTCCTGCACACTGTGCACTGCACACCTCCTATTGCAAACATGCCTGCTTTCCATTGTTTCAACCCCAATAAAGCCACAGGTTTCAACAGGGTGAAAGATCATTAGCGTCCAGCATCACAGTGCCTCTTCCTGCCACTACTAGTTCAAAATAGCAGATTTTTCTCTCCTAGAGAAGCATGGTCCTAGGTGAATGCAGGTATCACACCCAGGCATGTTTGGACATGAGATTAAGTGGCCCTGGCACCACCAGCCCCCAAACCTCCCACTCACGCCGCCCCTTGTGCAGGTGTTCTCCACGCTTCCATTCAAACAGCTGATGACATAACCCACATACCCCGGAGACCTTTTTTTCTGTAATAAGTGTCTCCTATGGATGCTGTGTAGACAGATACCAGAAATATTAATGAAAAATACAGAATAACGGTACAGTACTATAAATTTGGGTCAATTTTTTATTCACTTATTTGTGCAGTTTCTTGGACACTAGCCTGGAAATGAGCACAGAACAGCTGCTGCCTTCACAGACACCCTGCTGAGAGCCACAGGCGATCCTACCCATCTCTGAAAATGCTGTTCTACATAGACCCCCAAGTTTACTGAAACATTCCACAGTCACGGCAGGCTCCAGGAGAAGCAGAGTCAGTTTGTGTTTGCTGCCTTCTGGATTGCTTTAAGCTAGACTGCCAGTCCAAGAGGTTGCGTGCTCCACTGCGTTTACTTCCACGTGGATATGTCCTTTTACCAATCCTGGACAGGGCACATGGAATCACAGTGCTGCTGCAAACCATCCAGACTGAGACGAGATTGTGCCATCTAAGTTTATACCTAACTCCTTACTAATACCCCGCAGGTATATTTCTAATTACAATGTGAACCATGAAATTAATTTTTAAGGCTGTTCTTTTAATGGTTTCTTGGAAATCAGGCTGACAACTACAGTTAGAACAGCTACAGTAACACTTTCATGCTAAAAATATCATGTTTGTGATATTCAATGAATGATGCATTATTCTACAAATTGTTATCGGCCATACGTACCTCTTTTGAAAAGCAACTGTTTGTCAGTGGTGGCACTTAACTCTTATTTCTTTGATAAACTAAAGGAGCAATGTACCTTTAAAAATTTAAAAGAAGCAGCTTTGAATGCTAGTACTGCAAGAGCCTTGGAGAACACCCACGAGACTGGGATGAAGAAGAGCTCAGAGTTCACTCAAAGCTGAGGCAAAAACGTGACCTGCGCCCAATCCTCACACAATGTACCTCCAAAGAGCCAGTGGGAATGCATACTGCATTTTCTCAGGCTTTGTCCCAAACTCCTCATGTTGTCCAGGTCACTGTCCTGCTCTCAGGATTTCACAGTGTTCCTCCACCTCAGACCCTTCTGCTTCATGACTGATTGCAGATTACTTTTTTTCCATTTTTTTTACTGCATCATTCACCTGACGTGGTTTAGGGTAACAAGCTCAGTTTAGGATAACAAGCTCATTAATACTACTTTCACGTGACAGCGGTCGGTATGCCCTGACTCTTGAAATAACCACTAAGCATTTCCAACAAAGTACATAAATAGTAATTTGCCTAAATGGTCTCTCCTTGTCCAGTATCTATTCACATCAAAAGACTAGCTGGGGTTATGCAGTACAAATGTGGATGGAAAAGCTCATTGCTTTTTGTCTCGTATCCTGATGAAAAGCTCCCTTGAGTTTATTTGCAAAAGCTTGAGAACTAAGGGCTAGAGTCAATAAAAATATCTTCCTGGTTTCTGCTCCACGGAGGCCTGTGCAATCCCCAGCAACACGGAGAGCACACATGGCCTCACATGAAAGCAAACCCAAGTTTAACTTGGACCTCATTCCTACTGAAGATTCGCCAATGACTTGGTTGTTGAGTCTACACTTACACTGGCAGGCTGTACCGCCAAAAAGTTCACCAAAGACCCATCTCGTTAAAAATCCAATTTTCCTTGTTTCAGGGAAGACTTCAAGGCAAGGGCTGCCTCTCCAGGAGGAAGAAAGCTGAGAAATGTGTTCATGTGTGTACTTTTAAGACTGCAACTGTTTTCTTCACAATGTATTTCTGGATTATATTTCACATTTAAAGAGTAACTTGACATTAGATATATCCCAGATTGCTTATTTATGTTAGCATGAAATGAGACTGGGCAGAAGACAAGCAAAAGAACTTATTTAAACATCAGAAAAAAGGAGCCTCTTTTTGAAGGATTATTTTGTTGAGCAAATTTGTTTTGGATTTTAAGCAGAGGAGGAGGAGAAATTCTGGGAAGCCAGACAGCACATGTTTGTAACTTGTTCATTTTTCTTTCTGTCTTCCTTTTTGAGATTAACTCGAATTATAATGTCTCAGAAAATCAAGAATGGAGGAAACTCCAAGAAACAAGAACAAGCTTGTTTTAGTGCCTAATGCTGCGTCTTCCAGATTTCTCCACACTTTTTTAATTAAGCTCAGTTCAGGCTCACATCCCAGGAAGATTTTACTTCCCACATCTTCTGTAGCTCTCAACTATTCTGCAAACTTCAATATTTAGTTGTTTATAGACACTCCAAACAACCAAGAATATGTTTTATTTATTGAAATAAACTACTGCCATGTTTAAATGCTGTTCAAAGGACTCTGAGAGATCAACCCCAAGTTAAGCCTCTCTTCTGCAAGGTGCAAGGAACCATGCAAAGGTTTTGCAAAAGTAGAACTAGCAACGTAACATAAAGATCTGTGAAAGCTGCAGCAAATAAGGGCAGAGTGCAATTGCCACAGTAATTAGCTGTAGCCGTAACTCTGCAGTTTTCTTCAGCTATTACTTTTCTCTGTGATTTTCAGACCACCTACCTAAAATGAGACTAAAAATGAATTTTTAAAACAGTCTCTTTTACAACAAACTGAACTTCCAGGACCAGGACTTCTTCAAAACAACCAGTTTGAGTATTTGCATACCTACAACCATCTAAGTATTGCAGTGCCTCGTTCTCCCTTCACTGTCTATGGTCTTCTTTGTTTCAGGTGAAAAATGGAGACACAGGAAAAAGATAAGTGACTTGCCCAGGGCGCCACTGTAAACCCATTATGGAGAGAAACTGAAGCAAAGGAGAGAAACGAAAGTAAACTGCAGCTCCTGAACTAGAGATGCTACTGCTGGATCACCCCACCTCTCTAAGCAAACATAAGGGAAAGATAGGATTGAAAGCTGCCAGGAGAAGATAAAAATGACAACAAACAGAGAAGATCTACAGAGCCTTAATCACAGGACTATTGCAACTGTCTCAAATAGACAACACTTAACATGTAGCTTTCACTTTTAGCTATCAATCAATTATTTCCTGTAGTTCCAATGTCAGAACAGGCACACTTGACTAGAAACACTTCCAAATGCAAACATTCTGCCCACCAAAAACCAAAAGCAAATTAAAACTAAAAGAGTGAAAGATATGACTGCAATACGTAGAAAAACTAGTAATTTCACAGACCTAACAAAAACTGCACAAAGGCAGGACTCCGGAGGACCATGCTTTTTTCTGTCTTAAAAAAAAATACCCACCTTTTTAAGTCTTACCAACCATAGTAAGGAAATCTAGAAGAACAAAACAGCAACATTGAAACCAGATTTTTCTGCAGATTACAGTGCAGCCCTACTGGTTTACACAGAGAAGATCACAACGTTCTGTTCCTGAAACTGATCTGTGGTTAAACATGGATTTCTGTGGAACCGTGAAAATCAAAGGGTAGACTTCACTAAAAATGTTTTGTAGCTGCCTGGTCACATTCAGAGAACTGCCAAAAATTTGACTTCAGTATTTTTATCTCTTGAAGTGCAAAACATGGCTTGCAGAACTTTTTCACCACCGGCAGAGCAAACAGAATAGACAGACACCACTAGGTCACTGGCACTGTAACTAGGAGAGCAGAGAAAATATTTTGAAAAATTAGCATCATCCTGCCTTCCTGAAGTTTGGGGGGGGGGAGGGGAGGAGCAGCTCTGTTTCCTTAGAAGAAAAACTGGAGGTTAGATTTTTCTTATTGGAAAAAAGAAACTTTTGCAGCTTTATAAATGGCCTTGTGAACATCCTCTTTCTAAACCAGCTATGCAAAACAGGAAGGAATTATAAATGTTTAAAAACACATGCCCAGTTAAAAGTGTCACATGCCCAACAGTAACAGCATTCAGCTGTCACCTCCTAGACTCTCTCCCAAAATGTACAGGATTGCTGACTCTGAGGATGACAATGCCTGGCAATAATACATATGCTTAATACTGAAAGGAAAAAAAAATAATTTTTTTGTTGCTTTCCATTTTGTCTCTTTCATTTACTCTCCTCAACTGGATATGTTTTTGTCTCTCAATCTTTCCAGTGTGTTTTCTTTCAATATTTTTTTTCTTTTTCTCCTGCAAACACAGAACAGACCTCTGACAATTTCCAGGAGAGACAGACAGAGGGGGAAGAAGATTGGAAGGCATAACTAGCACTGAACTCTGGAGACTTCATACAAACCCCTGTTCTGCCTGGTTTAGCATCCTATTGTGCCCCACAGTTCACTCCTACTCTTTCAATTCTTGAATATGGCAAACCCAGAAACCATCATCTGTAGTTCACGTGGCTTCTTATTGGCCCATCCCCACCCTGACACTCACAGGGGTGGGAAGTCAAGGGCTCTCCAGTGATCCTGTAGCCTCTTGCACAAAAAATTGAACTATAATTCTCAAAATTCAAATGCAAGGCTCAGATGGTGCCTAGGGCAACCAGGTCCCAGCCCAAAAATGAAGAGGACAGGGAGCAAGAAGAATTGGTGCCCTTTTATCATCCTACTGACTGTTGCGCAAGGCCCTGCTAAGATACTCCCCAAATTTTGTTTGGTATAGGGAAAGAGACAGAATGGTCAGTATGCTTGAAAAGGAAGGCTAGAAAAGAAAACAGAGAGCAGGAACAGCAGAGCCCTTCCAGCAGTCACTGCTTCTTTAAAGGTCCCTTCCAACCCAAACCATTCCATGACAAGACTGATTTTTGGTAAAAGTTTCTACAAGCAAGAACCATGTGGAAAAAGAAGTGAGAAGCAGAAGTGGGGCAATTTGTACCCATTTAAAAAGCACTCACATTCTCGCTCTTAGAAGTCCCCTGATTTATGCATCCAACTTCCTAGTGAGATTCCAGTTTGCTCGTTTCTATTCATTCTTCTTCACTCAACCCCCCTTAGCTGCTTTCCCTCTTCCTCTCCCCCACTGTCAACCATTTTAATTTCTCTCCTTATCCCCCACTGTGTGCTTTTCCTGCCAAAAACATCACCATTTAAGAACATTGCCAAGCAAACAATTTTTTAAAAAGTAGTTTAAAACAATCCATGGTAATAAAGCTATGCTATTTAGCAATATGGTTATGAGTCAGGTTAGAACATATACTGATTTTTTACATACAAACAAACCAATTTAAGCCAATTTATAAATTACTGGTTGTCACCAAACTCTATTTTGATAATTCTTCGTCAGTCCCCACTTCCACCGTTTTTTGCACCCACTCTCCAGCCTGAATTTCAGCCCCATCAGATCTCACACACGGTGCTGACTGGAAGCCCTCTAGACCCTGCTGAGGTCAATGGCAAAATCCCATCAGATGTCTGTATTATGAACATTTCAGCTAACTTGAGGATGCAACTGGGAGATGGACAAGGAGAAGTTACAGTGCAGCCAGCAGTGAATCCATGCTCCAGGCCTTACACAGGGCAACCAAATCCTCAGTTACAGTGACTTACTTCTAAAACGAGTAGAACCAATTTCACTGCAGCTTCTCCACAAACAAGTCAACTTCTTAAGCGTACTACAACGTAATTAGAATTTAGGGAAGAAAGAGAGGGTTGATTGTTTTTCAGATAAGAGGTACAACCGGGAATTTTTCTTAGTTTAGCACAAGTTGAGTTTGTGCTCAAGACAAAAGGTATTAATATGTATGTGTACAGGTACAGTCATATGTATATATACACATTTATATCCATATTTATAATTTTACTTTATACATACATAAAATGCCTAAGAAAATACATTTTAATAGAATTTTAAGCACCTAAATCTTGTTGTTGTATGCAAAGTTGTATGCAAATTCACCAATTTTGTTTTACCCAAAAGCTCCTCTAAGAGTCTACACCCTACAGCTCCTCTAAGAGTCTACACCCTACAGTCACTTGCTTGTTCCCCGCAGAAGCCTCAGGACCTACTGCAGCTACCCATCCAAGCATCAGAGAGGAGACTGAGCTAGCTTGGAGCCAAAGGGCCTGGCTCCTGGTCCAGCTGTCACAAGCAGCACTGTGCAAAGGATGCCTTAGAAGGAAAAGGTATTTCAGGGATAAGAAAAAGAAATATCAGCTATAATTTCAGGGTGGAGAACTTCCACTCTATCAGCTTTCAAGCTACCTTATGTTCCTTCCAGACCATATATAACTGGAGCAGATGTGGTTTCAGATTAGCAAACCATAACCACTCCCCAATGATTCCACGTTCTCCTACGCTGAGACAGTCCAATAATTTGGTCTTGCTTGACAAAACAGATTTGATCATATGGGCATGCATCTCATATACATCCACTGCATTTTTGTGCAAGGCAGGGACTGCTATGCTGTCCTATGCTCAAAAGCACTTAAGTCAGGATGACTTTGAATAATAATTTTTTTGCTACTACTCCGAATTCCCCATATGCACCTCCCATATTGCCTGCACAGGAGAGTGAGACAAACATGCTGACATTTGGCATAACAATGACTAGAAAAATAGATAACTAGATGATGATTTTAATAAGAGATTAATAAAATAATCTGCCAGCTTCTTACCTTGTGACTGTGTCTCTGAGTTTACATCAGCTCCTTTTCCTCTAACATATAACCTCCCCATCCATGCATGCACATCGCCTCCTTTTCCACACACACAGAGCAACTCTTCACTTTGCAGCCACAAAGTTTGCATATGGGCTGTCTGAATGCCACCATCTGGGCTGCTCTTTCTGAGCTCAGCATTGGACCACAGGCAAGTGATGCCAGCCTGGCACGCTCTGCCTGGCACAGCAGCTCCCACTGGCAGAGCTTAGTAACTTGTTGTCTTTTTCTGCCTTGTTGTGCTTTGCATGAGCCCATGTTTGTAAATTGTGCTTGGAGCTTTCTCCAGATTTGAAAATGCTCACCTTTCCATTTGAGTTACAGCCTCTAAACTATCTACTGCAACTGGTTATATCCTCCTAGAAGCCCCACAACTAACTCACCACTGTGGCACCTAAACATTTCTACATGCTTCATTTCATCTTCAGTCACATAAATTGGCTCTATCAGAAATTATTTTCAAGACTGCAATTCCTACAAGTTAATAAACTACTGAAAAATCCTAGGATATCATGGTACTGTTGGATACACCACTTATTTATACTAGAGGCACTTTGAAAGAGGTTCCCTCTCTGACATAACTGATTCATCTCTTGCCAAGCCAGGCTGCAACGTCAATGATCTTTACTTGTTCTAAACAAATTGCCTTCTTTGTATTTGGCATCACAGTATATACCAATAGCTTTTGGGAAGTCAAAATTATTAATTATTTCTTACCTATGCCCAACAGGACAGGATCTTCATTCTCTTTAGAAGGAACCACAGAGTCTTGGAAAAGCTAGAAACAAAAAAAATTGAGCTACATCTTTGAAGACAGAGAGTTGCATTTGTGCTTACTTACAAGCTGCACTATAGACTTTCAGAATTCAGTTCAAACACTATCAAACAGTAGTCACTTCATTTTAGCCTTTTTAATAAATTCAACAGATGCTGCGTGCCACTCCCAGACTCAAAAGACAAGCACATAAACCCTATGGACTCAAACTCCAAACATAATGGAAGAAGAGACCAAACCATATCTCTGTTTCCATGCAAACTCCAGTTTTCAGCCTGCTTTTCTCTTATAAAGTTTAACTGTGCCCTGACTAGCCAATATACAGTGTTTTGGAGGAAAGAGCAATGTATTTCTAAGATGCCTCCACCTCTAATGCCTGAGCTGTTCACATCTGTAGAAGTATCAAGGGTCGGTTCATTCTTTAGAGAGTCAACATGGCCCTTCTGCTAGAACAAAACAATAGACAGTCAGTATGGTACTAGAATCTTTTCCTCGAGCAAGGCTCGTGAGCTGCAGCACTCCGCTGAAACACAAGTTTTCAACATAGACTCCAAAATGCAGGCATACTGCAGAGTTATAATTCTGAGAAGACACAGATAACAATAGCAATATGTGAATCCCAAACAATTAAAAATTTAAGAAAACCCCAAAACTAAAGAGGTCATCACTTTCATAATAATGACCTAACAAAAATGGCAGTCAAACAACATTCCACTAAATTCAAACATTATTAAAAAAAAATCAATAGTTATTGGCTATTTAGAAGGTATCACTTTTGCCAGATATTCAGGTTTTACCAGATTTTGTTTCTCTCAACCTAAATCATTATTTTAGCTTTATACCCGCTTAAGCTAATAATCAAGCTCCTGCTTTAAAAGGTGATAAAAAAACCACTGAGACAAAGATTTTCTGTTTTGTAAACAGATACATGTAAATAAAAAGCAGAATACAATACTAGAGATCAAAAACAACTGACTAACCATAATGGGACTTCTCACAAGTATTGGTCCCCCCAAAAAAACTGTTAGATACTTCCATGTAGAAGGCAGTGGGAACTGCCATATTTTTTACACCAAGCATTTTTCCCAGTTAAGGACTCACAGTTACCCACAAGGTCTCTCTCAGAGACTAACTCCTCAGGTGTAATGAATCACACTGTTTCAAGGATGAGGCTTGCGCAAGACAGGCTGTGCTCCCCTCAGACTGGCAGCTGAGCTGCAAGCTCCCTGAAGGCATTAAGGTTGAGCATAAACCCAAGAGCTTTCTGGTCCAAAAGCAGAGTTTGCTTCTCCAGCCCAGCCTTCCAGCCCACAACCACGTAACAGGTTCCTTCAAATAATAATAATCTATACACATAACTATTCCTGCAGGATAGGAACAGGCAGGAAATGTTGTCTGGCAGGCATTAGTCACTTCATTATTTGTTAGCACTGGGAGGTGCTCAGATAGCCAAACAGAGGTTGCTGCTTCTCAACCTAAATGAAGCTTATGTATTTGTATAAGGAGAAATCTGTACCTTCACATCCTCCTGGGACAATTCATCAGATGCCAAGTTCACAGGACCTGTAAAGGCAAAGATTCCTACCTTTAATAACAAGAAAATTCAGTCTGGGTCTGCTTTGGTTTCTGCTGCTGGTCTCTCTGCTTCTTCAAATAGGAAGGGGAACAGAAGGAATAGGCAAACAGGCAGGCAAGCAAGGAGAATGGACATGGGCAGCCCATGCATCTCCCAACAGCAGCGTTCCCATGGGCGGCATGCAAGCTGGATGTACAACAAGTGCTATGTTACTGTCGCAGTTATGTTCAGTCTAGGCAAGCATGGCAATTTATCAGCCAGCTGCTGATTAACTCCCACGCGCTGAGAAACTCAACAGTTCTAGCGCCATGCCTCACCCCCAACTCTGCAAAGCAGCTGGGCTCTGCTTTTCTTCTGCAGGGGTTTCACGCAATTTCTGAAATTAGATTTTGCATTTTCACCCCTATAAGTAAAAAAATAACTTCATTTCTGTCACAAGCCAGACTCTTTTCAGTGGTTTCCAGTGATAGGATGAGGGGCAACAGGCATAAGCTGGAACACAGGAAATTCCACTCAAATATGAGGAAGAACTTCTTTACAGAGAGGGTGACAGAGCACTGGAACAGGTTGCCGAGAGAGGTCATGGAGTCCCCTTCTCTGGAGATTTTCAAGACCCACCCGGATGCAGTCCTGAGTGATGTGCTCTGGGCAATCCTGCTTTAGCAGGGGAGTTGGACTAGATGATCTCTAGAGGTCCCTTCCAACTCTGTCAAATCCGTGAATCCGTAAAAGCACAAACTACCAAATTAGCCAAAATACCATCTATTTCACCTTTTGTTCTGCATCCTTACTGGATAATGTATCACTCTATGTATTTGAATTTAATTAAGTTGCTATGGGAGATTCACTGCTAAGGTAGTCGCATCACCTTACACTGACCCACGCTGCTTTCGTGTGATTGCATTTCACAAGAAGCAATGTACCGCTATAGCAACCTCTACTTGGTAATAGCCCAGGGCTTCTGATTGCATTGTGTTTTAAAGGTCTGTTGATCTTGACTTTAGGCCCACCCAGAACTAAGTAGTTATTACTTCATGGAATGGCAGCAGTTTTAAAATGTGAGGGGGATCCTTTCATGACACAAATGCACCAAATTAATGTCCTGAGCTCAGCAGCCACTTTATAAAGGAGTTCACTGAATGCAACTGGGAGTATGGTAAGAAGTACTCCGTCAATCATTTCATATAATTTCTGCGTCTAGCAGCAATTTTAACTCAATCCTGAAAAAAGTTCTTTTGTTCTCCTGAATGCTGACAAATGGAGGTATAAGAGAGGCTACTAGCCACCTGCAATGATCATTCATGATTTTTCAGTATCTGGATTTACTGGTGATTAGTGAAGAAGGCAAAAAAAAAAATCTCATTTATAGAAATATGGTAACTAATGACAATATCAAAACCCAAGAAGACTAAAAAACTTCACTGCCCATCAGCATACAAACAATAGTTATAGGCTCCTCATGTCTACAAGTAGATAACAGAGTGTAAATCGTGATTACTACAATTTGTTTGTAGTACTTATCTTGCTGTTGAACTGAAATTAGTTTTTGGTTTTTTTTTAAATCAGAAACAAAATAACTCTGATGCATAAAGGCACAGAAGTGTATAGCTTCCACTGAAAACACAAAAAGGTAGGTATGCCTATGCCAATATTATGCCAAATATCTTTGGCGTAAAGAGAGGACTAGAAGTTTTACAACTAGAATCCAAACTGAGACTAGATGTCCTGAACTGGTGATTCTCTCTCTCTGGGCAATCAATATCCACTGATGTTCATTATCTGCTTGTCCCAAATCAGCATAACTAAAATTATTTTTAGTGAAACACATGAAAGTAATCATCACCTAGGAGTTGTACTGCCCGAGCTATTGGAACATCTAGTGCTACCAATTCAGGCCATTCGGTTTCTATCCCCAAAGAGCAGAATAAAGATCACACTGGTCCAAGTATGGCACTCAGATGAATACCTAGAGCCAATGCATTTGCACACTGTGTTACCAAAGTCACTCATAAACCTTGTATGGTAAATTGCTACTTATAATAACTGATGTGTAGTCTGCAACTGCTTATTATTTCTCTGCAAATTTTACGTCCTAATGGCGGAACATCTGTCACCTGAATGCTGCTGAAGAAGCTTTTCCAGCACTAATAACAGCCACCTACATGTTTAAACACGAGCTACACAATGACTGTCCCCCCATTTTATCCATTCACTTAAAGTTCCTAGCTGATGCTGCCTGGAACTGCAGTCCTTTTCCTTTCCCTCTGTCTGGTCGTGATCCTGACGGCAGTTTATGCAGGTGCTCAGGTTTCTGCTGCTCTCAGTAGGGCTGCATCCAGCGCAGACACTGAGCAAGACAGAACCTCTCACTGACCTCACCATTTTCAGACTACTGCTTCATCCAAACATACAGTGCTAGCCATGTAAGCAGACAGCCAGCTGATGAAAACTCTGGATTAATTCATAGCAAACATGCATAAACAACTAAAGTGTTACACTTCTCCTGCTGAAGAATGGCCTTTTTTTGTGATTTTCTTTTCAAGTCCGAGAGATGCTTGTTCTGTGGTACACCAGGATGTATTTCGGTAATGACATAGCATTCTTATCAGCAAGCACAGTCCTGCAATCCTTACAGAGCTAAATCACTCGCCAAAATGTTGAGTATCTAATTGAAACACGTGAGAATTTTGCCACATTAAGAAGCCTGGGCTGGATCCCAAAATTATTCATACAAAACGTTACTCTGCTCCTATCTTTATTAAACTTACTTTGGCTTTACTGAAATTTGCAGGCTGTAGTATTCATTCAGTTAAACACTGCCCTCTTCTGGAAACTTCTGACACTTTTCTTGCTCTTACAATAAAATTAGTTACAGCTTTTTCAGTCACTATAAATGCCATAATATTTCGTGAAAAATTTCAGTCTGACATTGGAAAACCGGTGCTCTGAAGGGAGTATCATGATTTACACAACTCTTGTAGTGTATGACTTGCATATTCCACTGCTGTCTACTTACAGATCTCTAGTGTCACATGAAACATGATCTTCCTGAATAAATAAATAGTGTATGAGTCTGTGCCAACTTTCCAGAGCTTTTAAAGACTGCAACATTATGGAATAAAAAACTGTACCTTCTACAGAGCTTGCTGTACTGCAGGGCATTTTTGGACCTTCCACTGTCTCAACTTGGTTTGAATTAATGCTCTATAAAAAAAAAATCAAAATGACAGTAACTGTATTTGATGCCTGTGACATTTATCTGAAAATTCAAACACAGTATCAAGGAGTAGCAAACAAATATGCTATAAGCAACACTAAAACGACTGATAGATTCCACACAATATTCTATTGGTTACCCTCTAGACGAAACCGATAGCAATTCCTCAAGAGGGAAACAAATAAACTATTTGCAACTACAGAGAGACATTACCTCATGCTTACAATACACAAGGGATCTAAAGGGTCAGATTTAACATTTGTATTTCATTGTTTATAATCTCCTTCTCTATAAGAAAAGGAGCACAGCAGCTTTGCACAACAGCTCTATTCCGAAGTATAGTTAACCTTGAAAGAATCCCTATAAAGCAAGCAATTTTGATGGACAAGCAGATCCTAAACCAGGCTGCTGAGAAGAAAGAGGAGGATAAGATCCAGTCCCTTATTTTAGCAATTACCTTCAAAGATTATAAGGAAATATGGGGGACAAGGCAGGAAGAAAGAACGTCTCCATCTGTATAATTTCATCTACATCTCTACTTGCTTGTAGGCTTTCCCTCTAGTAAGATTGCCTGTGTATTCACCATCAAACAGAACAAATGGAGAAAGGCATGGCAATCTGAATACCAAGGAAAAAGTCAGGGATGACTCTGAGGTGAATATTGCAACCAAACTGATTTGAAAGCCACACAGCTGTCAGGCTAGCTACATCCTGCGCCTTAGTGGGACTAGTTGCATTTTTCTCTGCTCGTCTGTTGGTGTGCAAGACACTTTTCAACTTCCACAACTACCAGGCAGAAATAAGTCCACTCCTCTTTGGGAAATTACTAAATCTGTCCACCACCAGGCAACAAAATTACTTAAATTATCATCAATTATCTTAATCACTTTGGATTATTATCCAGATTTGGCCTTTCTCTTATTACCCTGAAACTATTTCACGTGTATCCATTAGTCACAGAATCATAGAATGGTTAGCATTGGAACCCGATGATCTGTAAGGTCTCTGCCAACCCCCCTGCCATGGGCAGGGACACCTCCCACTAGACCAGGTTGCTCAAAGACCCATCCAATTTGGCCGTGAACACCTCCAGGGATGGGACTTCCACAACTTCCCTGGGCAACCTGTTCCAGTGTCTCACTACCTGCACAGTAAAGAGTTTCTTCCTAATATCTAGCATAAATCTACTCTCTTTCAGTTTAAGCCACTAACCCTTGTCCTATCACTATACTCCCTGATAGAGTCCCTCCCCATGTCTCCTGTAGGCCCCCTTTAGGTACTGGAAGGCTGCTATAAGGCCTCTCCCCGGAGTCT
Organism: Gallinago undulata; assembly: GCA_026546715.1. NCBI lineage: Eukaryota > Metazoa > Chordata > Aves > Charadriiformes > Scolopacidae > Gallinago > Gallinago undulata. The sequence goes on from JAOTQQ010000019.1 coordinate 27,318,024, forward strand.
TCTCCTCTCCAGGCTGAACAACTCCAAGTCTCTCAGCCTGACTTCATAGGAGAGGTGCTCCAGCCCTCTGAGCATCTTTGTAGCCCTCCTCTGGATTTCTTTTCCTCTCAAAGAGGACCTCTGCCCTGTATTGGTTGTGCTGCCTCCAGCAACTGAGACAGCAAAATGGATCACCTCCACACACTGCTTAGGCCTGTGCCAGAGGTGCACAACAAACAACATGGCCTCACTGACAGGGGCTGCTACCAACACAGCAATTTTTGCCCCAAGGAGGTTGCAGAGAGTTCAACCAATTCCATGCTCTTCCTCATCTTCTTGAGAAATCTCTCTTCTGCATTGCCTGGTACAGCCACAAATCCTGTGGGTTTACAGCTTTTGAACTGCAGAGTCCCTGAAGGCTTTCAGTGAAGGCACAGCTCCCGTAGGGGTAACTCTAGCCTACTGGCAGCTTGTTTGTTTTAACTTTTCCATTACTCTTTTAGACTTGTAACTAACAGTCAAGACTAAACATTCCCACAGACCAGGGACTAAAGAACATACTTGAGAAATACTGAGATTTTCTTGCACCAATAAATGCAAAAATAGTTTGTGCTGCTCTATAAATCATCCATTTAGCACACACACACATCCAATGCTTCATGCCACCATAACGGAGACAAGCTCCTTCTCTGTAGTACGTGTCTTTCTGACCCAAGCCTAAAATAGCAATGTGGTCATTTTTGCAGTCTCAAGATACAATAAACTAGATGCGCAGTCTTAGTCTGTTGTAGATCAGCTGAATACTCCAGTACAGCAATAAATTCTACCTCTATCTTAAAAAGACTATGTATCTTGAAATCTCTAATGCCCACTTTATGCTTTGGATCTAACTAAGGGCTGCAAGTCCTTGTTTGCAACAGAAAGAAAATTAATTTTACCTTACCTTTTGGACATAATACATGGTCTACACATGACAGTTTGATCATCCCCCTCACATATACTTCAGGATGATATCTGGTGTATAGGAAATGCACTAAACCATGTGATCTTCATAATTATTCTGGCTTATTTCTGCTTTATTAAAAGTAGTGCAACACTGGGCACAGAGGAAACAGGGTCCCCACAACTGAGGATCTAAACTGCTGCAACTACAGGAATGAGCAGAAGGGAAACACACAGCTGAAAGGCAGTAGGCTTTTTCCTAAAAATACCACGTGCAAAACCTGCAGCCTTTAAGAATCTTTGTCTCTAAGAACCATGCAAACATCTAACATACCACACTTTCTTCTCCATTTCAAAGACTGAAAGAACAAGGATTTGATGAATGCAAGAAAAAGCCAATGACAGAAGTAACAATGCATTCTTCATTACAGTCTTGGGTTTGCTATTTGGTTTATCATAGTTTCCATGGAAAAGCGACACACAAATTGTAGGTATGCTGCAACCTACAAACACAGAATAACTTCTTTGTGTTGGAACCAACCAATATCTGGTCGGTGTAGTTATACAATACATACATAAGGACTATACAATACATCACACCTTATGTTTTTGTGTGAAAAGTAACATATGTATTACATTCTAAGTTAAAAAAAAAACATGGAAAATGCATAAAGATAATTCAAGGAAAATCAGTGCACAAATAAGAAAATTTGAAGTTAAGCACAGAAAAGAAAAGCTGAATTTTAGGACCAGAAAAAGAGGAAAAGCCTATTTTTAGTGTTTTTCGTTCACTAGTTTTATATAGACATGCAGTCTCAATCTAAAAAACATAAGTGAGCACCTGCATTACTATTAAAGAATTTGTGCTTTCAAGTGTTCTCTTCCTTGCTTTACTGAACTTGAGAGATGTCCTGAAGATCACAGCAGTGCTCCAGTCACCTTAAAATAATATAAGACCGACTACACCATAACTAAGTTCAATAGCAAAAGTTTGTACCCTGTATTTCTGCTGTATAGGGTTGGCTCTTGCGACAGGCTCCCAGGCATGACACTACTTAAAATATTTCAAAGTACCAACATGAATCCAACGGCAATGTAATATAAAGACACAGAGATTTCAAGGAAAGATCTGCACTGTAGATTCCACAATGATTCAAAAACAACTTGGGAGCTAAAGAAGGCTTTGATAAAGTTCTCAACATCTCTTATCCTCCAGCTTCACATGTACAATGTGCTACACTTATATGAAGCAGAAGCCCACAAGAGCCATCCTGCAATTATACTGGCCATTAGTGACACAGGGAACTTAAACTATAAAGCTACTCAAGAAAAACAAATCTAGCCTGAAGAATCTCTAGGTGCACATTATTTAAGAAAATCTGTGACAGGTACCTACCTGGTAAAGAAGAGGTCTGTCCCAGAAGTATTTTCTGAAGACCTTAATGTCTGACTCCAGCAAGTGCTGTGCAGTGTGGCTAAATGTCAGCGTCAGAGCTCCTGATGAATGAACAAACTGCATGCACGCACCCTCGCTGATCTCCACTCTTGAAATGTCAAGCGAGTGACTGCCCTGGAAACTGGAACAATACACTCTTTAAGCCAAAGAGGTAGAACGAAACTGCACACAGGTAGAACGAAAACATAGCCACAGAGAACATCCTGCTCACTTTCACCATGGCCCGTTGGGATCCCAATGCACCCACTGCAAAAACCAGAGGCAGAAAATCTGAAAAATCCACCAAAAACACAGCTGGGCAAACAAATACTTACCAATGACTCCATTCAGGTCTCAGAACACATAGCTACTTCAAGCCATCAGCAGAGAAAAAAAACATCAGCTCTAGATGGTTACTCACTAGTAAAAAAAGCCAGAAAGAGGAAGCCATGACAATACCTATTTCTCTTTATTACTGTAAATTAGCAATAGTACTTCTTCCTGTTAATGTTGCCATATATAGCAGTAGGACATGACTGGCAGCTAGCAGGTTTGTTATCCCATGACAGTGAAAAACAGAAAGCACCTCAAGGGAATACAGCATTGTTTGGAAGTTACAAACAAATGAGGCATTCATAACACAATGTACTGTGCCAGTGCTGTAAGTTTTATTTTTTTTCAAACTGAAGTACAGATAAGTCTCACATAAACTATACACTGCATGGAGCCAGAACTGAAAGAGTCACATACCAAAACAAAAACGTAGCCCAATTCTTGAGAATTTCTATTTGCAAAGAAAAGCCAACGGTAAGAATGGGCATCCAATGCTGAACATTTGGTACTCCAAGACACACACACACAAACCATCCAGCTCCTCAGGTCCATGCCAGAAAGCATTTTTCCTTTAAGTCATTTGTCAGTGTGACAGCTCTCTGGCAAAACAGAGCCATAGCTGCAGCACTGCCTTTGTTGCTGGCTCTTCCTTATTCACTCAAACCTGAGCTTTACAGAGGTCACAAAGTCTGGTAAGGTTTAAATGAAAGTCAGGTCCTGTGGTTCTGTTTATATCTAAATATTTGTCTCTATATAAGGGATGTCTCTATTTGTCTCTATATAAGGGATGGGTTATATAAGGTTGGTAATGTGTCGGGTGTCATAGTGCTGGGAGAGGTACCTGATAGTACACCTGGTTCTCTGTCACTTATTTGACTATCAACTGACTTGCACATGTAATGAAGGATGCAAATCACAACTCCTTTAATTGTAAATACAAGTTTACCACTTAAAATGACAAAGTAACAGAAACCAAAACACAAAATAGGCAACTCTGGAGAAAAGCAGCAGTACTCCCCAGACCTCTTGAATGACAGGAGTTTTTCAGAGGAAGCAAGAAACTCTTATACTCACTTTGTGAATACCTCAACAAGTTTGGAGTGCCCGTTTTGTAAAGCCAAATCCAATGGTGTTGCTCCATCCTCATTAGGTAATGCTAATGCTGATGACCCTCCAGGTTGGGTTGCTAAGAACTGAGAAAGCTTAACCAAGCCCAATTTCATCACAAGGTGGAGAAGAGTTTCTTTATGTTTAGGCTCTGAAAAAACACAGCAAACAACAAAAAAAAACCCATCCGTTACAAACCCTCAGCATTTTATTTGCTAGGAAGCATCAAAATAAATTTGTTATTATCTGCAGAAATATCACAGCTCAGGTTCAGATCTATAAAAGTACCTTGGCAAAATCCATCTTCCGCTGAAATCAACAGTTAGATACTTAACTGCATCCGTGAACTGAATTAGGATAACCAAAGGTCATCTAATTTCAGCAAAGAAAATAGTTTGAATTAGATAATCTCAGTATTTCTCTCTTTCTTTGTGTATAGTACAGTACTGAAATGCTGCAATATACTGCAGAAGATAGGTAAGAGGCAATTTTCCAGCTGCTTTGAATTGCCTCAGCAACACAAACCATCTGGCAGCATGGCCAAGTATCTAAAATAAATAATAAAATTTTTTAAAAAATAATTTTTAAAAAGGGTGAGATTTTTCAAGGCAGGCTGCTTATCAGCAAGATTAAGAGATGCTTAGCAGAACAGCCAGCCATAAGCTAACATATACGTGGGTAAAATATACAGGATAATTCTTCTGTTTCTCCTTTCAGAAACATGATCTCACCTGCCAATACGTCCTCACCACTTTTTAACATAGAATCATCAAGCTCAATGGAATGAAGCTTAAAATAAAAGAGTACACAATGATGACTTAGACACTAGATGCAGAATCTCCACTCAAGCACTTCCCTGGCCTTTATTCAAAGAAGGGTTTGTCTGTCTACATACATTCTCAAACACAAAGCCTCTGCAATGTAAAGGCAATAAATAAAATTCAGCTCAAGTGCCACTCAACCTGTTCCTTATACTGATATTTTGGTAGGAAGTTAAATAAAAGGGTACTTTCACAAGGGTCAAGTATTTAAGGGCGGTTACTCTACAGCTCTCAAAGCAACTGGCTGAAATCTATTAGCTTTCCAGTGATTTATAAAATTCCATTGAAATTTATCATCCTGATTCAGCAGACCCTTCCCAGTTATCCACCCAGTTAGTATACGTTGCAGTGACAAAGGCAAGGTGATGCTTCTAGAGCTTATATAAGTAAGTACACACATATGTGTAAACAATAGAGTTAAAATCAACAGCAAATTGCTGTCAAATTTTCTCTCTGCATCAGTATTTACAAGATAAAACCATCCGATGGAAAGCAATCCCAGCAAATCCCCAGAAATTTTTGGCAGTTATGTAGCCAAAAAGCTAATAAACGTGTTTTTTTCAGAAACACTTATGCATTGAGCAAAGGTATCGTGTAATTACATGCAAATACAGCCGCTAGAGCTGACTCCTATTCAGTTTAAGTACTCCCTCTAGAAGTGTGGGGAATATTTATTTTACAGAATAATAATAAAAAAAAACAACTTCAAAACCATGAAGAGTTCTCATGAGGTCTCTAGTCCACCCACTGCCTTAAGGCAGAATCAGCTCAACCTAAATCACTCCTGACAGATGTTTGTCTCATCTCTTCTAAAAACTTTCCAACAGTGAGAGAGTTCCATAAGCTCCCTAGGCAATCTACACAAGGGATAATTTTACCTTTGCAGTTACAATGATTTGAAATACCTAACCTAGCTCAACTTTTCTCAATACAATCCTGCTGCTTCTTGTTCCACCCAAAATACGCAGGAAAAACACCTAATTCCTTTCCCTTCACAGCTTCCTTTTACATAATTGAAAGCTGCAGTCATGTCTCAGCTAAGTACATCCTCTCTGGACATCTTAATAGGAGAGTTGTCTTCTGCAAAACTGGACGTTTTGGAATGCTCTCTCAGAGCTGGGGGCCAAAATCATTAGTCTCCTTTGAAAAAGTTTGACTTGAAGTGTTATAGTATTAATTGGGGAAAAAAAAAAGGCAAAAAAAAACTCTAACAACTTTATCTCCCCATCTCGTAAAGCCAGAATGGCAAGGAACCTAAGGAACTTGCTCCACCACTCCACAGGGAAAATTACTGCAGGATCTCCACTCATTTTCAGTTTTTGTTCTGAATATTTGGTGGCAACCCAAGCGGACTTTTTACCTTTCCATTTCAAGTGGAATCAAAACTTTCAGATAGAGTCAAATCCCAGAAAACCAGGCCAAGCTTCCTTAAACAAATGAAACAAATTCCAGACATCAGCATAAAAGGGAGCTTCAGGACACAGACTCTAGCACTGTAACATCCAGCAAACTTGCATGTACCATCTGAAATCTTTATTTTACTGCAGTTCTAACAGAAGCAGCCAGCTAAGATGCAGGGGGATTCTTTAAACCAGAATATTACTAAACACATACACAGTACATACCTAAATATTTGTAGAACACACATATAAAATTTCACATCATTATTTAGAAAAAAAAATCATCTTCAAACGTCCCTCTTACTTGAGGCTGGCCAACACATAGAATCACAGAATTGCCTAGGTTGGAAGGGACCTTTCACATCATCTGTCCAACCATCAACCTAACACTGACAAAAACTATCACTACACCATATCTCTAAGCATATATGATCTGGTTCATTAGCCTGCCCATGCAACCCTTATTTTCTCCTCAGGTTTTGGGCAACAAAATTGTTTCTTAGTCTCCTCATTTCAAATTCTAGGCAAAAAAAAAATGTGTCCAGCTGGACACAGGATTTGCTGCGGGATCCTAGGCCACAGAAGTGAACTATGGAGTTTTTTTTCCTAAAAGGTCTGTAAAATGTTTCTCGTTGCAGTATTTGGATACAATGATCGTCGCTGCATTACAGTTATCAACATTAATTATTAATGGTATGAATTATACTTTTTACATATCTATTAAGTGAGATGGCATATATGTTCCACAATTTTCAAGTACGTGCAACCTTTAAGTCCACTGAATCTAACCCAAGCATTTGCAGAACTCCTTCGCTAAACAGCAATATGGAACCACAGAATGGCTTAGGTCTGAAGGGATCTTTAAAGATCACCTAGTCCAACCCCTCCTGCCATGGGCAGGGATATCTTTCATGAGATCAGCTTAATCAGAACCCCATCCAACCTGACTTTGAACGCTTCCAGTAATGGGATATCTACAACTTTTGGCAACCTGTTCCAGTGTCACACCACCCTCATCATACAAAATTTCTTCCTTCTATCCAATCTAAATATACCCTTCTTCAGTTTAAAACCACTCCCCCTTCTTCTGTTGCTACAGGCCCTGATAAAAAGGGTCTTTGTCTTTCTCATAAGCCCTCTTTAAGTATTGAAAGGCTGCAGTAAGGTGTCCCAAGAGTCTTCTCTTCTCCAGGCTCATAGGAGAGGTAGTCCAGCCCTCTGATAATTTTCATGGCCTTCCTCTGGACCTGCTTCAACAGGTCCATGTCTTTCCTGTGCTCACAACTCCAGAGATGGTTGGTGGAGTCTCACACAAGCAAAACCCACCAGCAACTGAGTGTCTGGCTCAAGTATACCTGTAGGGAATACAGAGGCTCCAACCCGCATCTGCAAAACCCAACCAAGCACTACTTATGAAACACCTTGGTCTGCCTGGATCAGAGACCTTCTTCTATGGAGGAACATTTAAATTTAGAAGGGCTTAGGCTTCCCAAAATCTGTCCAGAATCAATGGAAACGATGGCTGATGTGGTACTTCAAAAATGACAGACCTCAGTTCAACTTCTTCCTCAGCCAGGTGGGAGCTGAATCCACATATATCTTCCTTCAGCTTCTCCTCATCCCCCATCTGGTGGGAGCATGCCTGGTCCCCTCCACTGCAGAGTTACTGAAAATAGTTAGTGGTGCAGAAGGAAGCCCAAGGGATGCGGAGCAGAAGACCAAGAAAGCAGCTAGCCAACTACAAAGCAAAAATCAGCTGGGAGACGTTTCTGCTGTTTGGACATGACTGCATTTCTCATTATACCGTAATCAGATGTGAAGAATGATGCTGGGAGCCCAGATGTCTCACTTGCTCAGAGCAAGTGAGTAAGTAACCATTCAGATACGGTATGAAAATGTGTGCCAGTATCTTCCCTTTCCATAGCTGTGTTTCTTAATCAAGATTGATAACATCATCCGTGCTTTGCATTGATTCCAGTGCTACTTATGTACTTCACAGAGTCTCCCCCCACAAGGACTTTAGCAGACTCAAGACTACGCCACCAGTCTGAACCCCAGCACTCCTTTTCTGGTGTGTTTATATGTACACCAGGGAATGCTATGGTCCAAAACATAGCCCCAGAACAAACATTATGCACTTCCAGGTTAAAACATTCACTAAAAAATGAGCTTTCAGAATTGCTCCTTGGTCTGGAGTACTTAAATCCTGCTAACGTCCCCCTTTAGAGATCAAAGAGGGTTCTTTGCATGTTTCCAACTGGACAATTTTTTCTATATATGGTGTTAATAAGCAGCCAGAACATAAGCCCATGTAATTAAAACACATGCAACAAATCTATCAACCAGTATTAAGCACATTAAGCATCTGACTAGATAATAACTACAACCCAACTCTCAGATTGAGAACACAGAAACAAATTCTACTCAGAACTCCATCCTCTGATTAAAACTTTGGCCTGGAGCCAGTGGGTTTCAATGTATATTGTAACACTGCAAAAAAGCCAGATAAAATTGCTCTGCGTAAGATAAGATTAGGAGTTTTCCGCACAGCAGAAAGGGAGGCCTAGGAAGCCTTCCCTAATGAGGGATAGACTATTCCAACATTGCAGCAAACAAAGCTACTCCTCTGGAAGCCAAATCTTAAAAACAATGCAGCATGAATAAGTCTGCTACAAAAGAACCTAGTTTTAAAAATAACTAATAAACAGCAATTAATCTTTGTGGTCTTAAAACACCTCCTACAATAATAACTTCTATTATCTGACCACAAATATTCTGGTATCTAATTTTTATCTGCCCAACCTAACAACCTTCATCCAATCTTAACCTAAATTTGTTCATGGCTAGTTTGAATGCATATGGCAGCAGAACCACTCACAACTCAAGCGGCTGTTTTCACCCCTGATGCACTTCAAAACAGCACTCTCATTTCTCCCCATCCTTCATCTCTATAGACTGCATGTTTGCTAGGCTACTCTCCTCTTACTTGTCCCACCTGGCTTGCCCAGGAGTAATCAGAACCTGATGACATAAAGCAATTACTAATAGCTTCCTGATACTAAAATCTGAAATACAAATTGTAAAGTTGGAAGGATAAATGGAAAGGTAAATGTGTTCTTTCAATACAAGGAAAGAATTTTTCACCACGAGGATGGTCAAACACTGGGACAGATCACCCAGAGAGGTTACAAACTGTCCCTCCTTGGAGATGCTCAAAACCTGACCTTGAGCAACCTGATCCAGCTTTGAAGTTTGCCCTGCTCCACATGGAGGGTAGGAACAGGCTGCCTCCAAGGATCCCTTCCATCCAAGTTCTGCTGTGGGTCTATTCCAGGATCAGCAAAATCAAAGCGAAAAAAATGAAAAAGCATGATGACCTAAAAACCAAAAATTTGCACTATAAAAAAAAGTAAATTTCTGAAACAACTGGGTCACTGGGATTTAGCATTTTTTTTCTTAAGAACATTTCCTACGTTCAGTTCTCCTCATTCACCACCTCTTCTTATAGCTCTTCACAGTGACAGAACAAATGTCATTCTCCCACACTTTTCATGTTTTTTTTCCCCTAACCTTGAGGAAGATCTCAGATGTGGTAAAATGGGGGCGAGAAGAAGCAAACAAAAAAAAATGACAAAAAGAAAACTATCCGGAATTAAAAAAAAAAAAAAGATGTTGTGAAAAAAAAGACATAATACATTCAAGTGCGTTCAGTAGCAAACAGGAAGAAATAAGGCAAAAATGAAAACACAAGGCTTCTTCAACTTATTCATATTTAAATCGTATAAATTACTATTAAATGGTATAAAATGTCATTTTCCAACAAGACATATAACCAACAATTCCTAAGATTTGAAAGACACACCAGTAGCTGATTCACACAGGCAGCAAGGCAGGTGGGTACTGTAAAAGACATGCACTATCAGGATGTTGTTTTGCGTTGCATCCCCATTCTCCAGCCAAAACACTCTGAGTTACACAAAGCTGAGCCAAACACAGTCTGTTTTTAAACATTAAATAAATCCTTTTGTTCTTCCTTGCACCTGAATCCCTTCCTATGTCCAAAACAATAAACTAAAAACAAATATTTCTCTCTGACAGAAATGACTAAGCCCTTTCTGGGCTATGAATCTCATTCATTTCCTGGAAGGAGACTAAAAACCTCAAGACTTGTGACTTGAAAAGCAGGAGGAGACATCAAAACTGGCTGACAAATTCCAGTTTTTCCTGGCTTCATGCTTTTATGCATTACTGTTCATTTTTTCATTTTTCCGTTAGGTATGAGATTGTTTATAAAGCTGTCTTCAGTGTACCCTGCTGCTGCACAAACACACTCAAGTGGTTTTACAACTAGATGGTAGCCACCATGCACAAAGTCAGGTACATGACAGCCCATCTGAGGGCAGGGTTGCAGTGGCATTGCCCCTTTCCCCTTACCCAGTATCTGGAAATCTTCCTTTTCTTTAATTAGTTCCCCTATTCATCCTACCTTTATCAACTAACACCTGGAGGTTGGCATCAATGCTAGAGAAGAAAAGGAGGAGATGGGGGAATGTTAAGTTTCATCGCAAAGATGGTCTTTAAGGAGTCTTGCCGCAGCGGTTTTAGCAGCAGGAGGGCTGGAGAAGGCTCCCATCCACCAGCCCCATGTGGTGAAGGCTGAGCATGGTGCCACCACCTGCACCATCAGGTGAAGTTTCAATTGACTTTACTGCTTAGGTGACCCCAACAAAAATGCAAAACGCTACAAGAGACAGCTTCTGTTCACAGAGGGATATTCCTCATTCTTTTGTACTGCAGCCAAACACTCCCTCAAGCCGTTTGGTCTAAGACACTTGTTTATTGAGCAAGGGGACTTGTTTATTCCCCAAAGGGGACACCCTCTCACAGGAACAGAGAAAGACTCTCCAGCCAGCACTGACCCAAGATTGGGTCAGACCATAGCTTCATACCCAGTCTCTCCACCAGCAGAACAGGCTCCTAAGCACCACTACTTTGATGTTGCCTTAAATAGTAAACTTAATCTCTCATATCTCTGTCCTGGGTTGAGCGACACAGGACTAACTTTTCTTCTAATGCTGGAGAAATCTGCACTTTTAGAAGACTCTAGTGCCCAAATTCATGAAAATATTTACTTTATAGCCAGCTAGGCTATAGGTGTTTTTAAGCCTTGCCAGGTGCAGGGACAAGGAGGAGCGAGGCCTGATCATTTGACCCAGGCTGGCCAACAGGATTATTTCATACCATGGACATCACATTTAACATAAATTAGAAGAATCTGGTGCTTAGGTCTCTCTCTCTTGATGGTGGCAGGTCCAGAGAACCCCTTGTCCTGGTGCCGAACCCCTGACCCCTTCCTCCCGAAGACATCACAGAGACTGAGCAGGCACGATGGCCTATTTCACCCACTGAAAGCACTGAAGACCTTGTGCTCACAATGTCCGCCATTTGCTGTCCACTGGTGGGAGTACACAGCTTCCTACTGATAGAATTGGATGAGTAATACTGGTTCTTAGTATTATTGTTAATTAGTCTTATTCTATTAAATTTATTTGTATTTCAACCCCCATGTTTCTTTGTGTTCCCCAATTCCCCTTTCTGGGAGGGTAGGGGTCACTGCGTGATAGAATAATTGGCTAAAAGACTATAAATTGTTATGGGTTTTCTTAAAACATAACAATCTCTTACAGTACTTGCTCTACTGTCACTCTGTGTACCACCATCTCTTCCAAGTGCTCCGGGCTTTTCCCAAAGAGCCCCTTCATGATCAGGGGGGTCTCAAACATCTCCTCTCTGCTAGCATTGCCATTGACCAGGAGGTAAGGATCATACACTGGCTGGGGGACCTGCAGGCTGAAGCATGCTTGCCAATAGCTTGCCTCATGTCACAGGTTTCTTGGCCAGTTGCAAGTTTCCCGGTCAGTCACAGGCACAGGAAGGCACCCCTCTGCTTCCCGATGCCCAGGCTAGCATCCTCCTCCCTCCACTCCGTGCAGTTTCCAAGGGGGCAAACTCCTACAGGGTGAAATATTTGCCTCTAAACTTCCTGGCCAAAAAAAAAAATTACCTCTCCTCACAAATCTCACCACACCTAGAAATATATTTATCCAGTGTTCCCAGTGTCTTCCTAATTCCATGAAGGAGAAAAGGCACTTCGCCCCCCTTTCCCCTCCCTTCTGCAGGAAAAAAAGAAATCTAAAATTCCAACTGAGGAAAAGACAGACAGAATTTTCTTTAATTTAGACCCAAAATATCTGCCAGGTTTGAACTGGTGCAGCTTAGCAGGAATGTGTTTAACACCAAGTGGAAACAGTAACAGGATTTACAAAGAAAAGGGCAAGGAGAGGGCAATAAAGTAAAAAATGCCATAGAAAATGGAAAAGTGTTTCCCAAAGGCAGACTGTAAAGCAGCGAGGTTGGGTACTTCAGTTGACTCCATGAGACCTATTCCTAGAAAACAATTATGAAGCATTTATGAAATAAAATGGAAATTCTCCTTCTTCATGAAAGGGAATTAACAAATATAGACACAGTTCCCTTCCTTATAATCCACAATTAATTTTTATAATTCAGGCTGAAATTTAATTGTTTCTACCAATAGCCTTAATCCTAAAAGAGCACTCTCCCTCTTGAAAATAACTGTAAATAGTGGCAAAGCCAGCAGCAGCTGTTCTTTCTTGACTATCAGCATAATTAAGTCACCCAGGCAACCTGAACTCACCCTCCCAGCAATGCCCTTAAAACAACCAGACACTGAGATGCTCTCAGCCTCCTTTGTGTAAGGCAGGTTCCTTGCAAGGTCCACGCTCCTGTGCTCCTGCTTCCCCTCTGACAGCCAACGGACATAAGCCTGAGTGTGTCAAGGACAAAAAGTTGCAGCCAAGATGCTGAACCTGTGTTTGATGGTCCTTGGGAGCTGCCAGTCCTAAAACACTGCCCTGATGATACTAAATGGAGGAAAGTTACTTGGAAGCATTTTTCTCATCCAAATTAAACCTCTTCATCTTTCTTCTGGTTTTGGGTTTTCTTTTTTTTGGTAAACTGAAAAACTGTGGGAAAATTCTCATTTTCTTTTTTGTCTCTGAGCAACTCTAACAAGTTATTTTGCTTAATATTTAATACTGATTATCTCCGTAAATTGAATAACCTAGTTTTCAGAAGTTTTCCATAAATTGAATAATCCAGTTTTTACATATGAAGGCTTCTCCCTCTTCCCTACCCCTCCTTCTTGTTTCTTCAAACCCACCATCTCTAAGCATCGCACTTCTGTTGTGCCCCCACTTTCCTCTAGAAGCAAACTGCTTGTGGGTCAAACGATCTCAACATCTGACCAGTTTGTGTGAAAGAGCAGCTCCTGATTCACTTGTCACACGGGCACAAGTGAGGGTTACCAAAAGGTTTGTGCTTTCTTTTTTCTTTTGTTAATCTTTAAATAATGTAGCTAGCAAGTCCTGACCCGTGCAACTGCACTAAATTCCTGAATTATTTGCAATGCTCACTAGACAATCCAGGCTCTCTCTTCATCCAATCCTTTTTATGCCTTATAAAGGGAATACAAACACTTTTTCCAAATAACAAAACTCCAATGAATAAATTATTCTTCTGTCTTTCCATCAACCCATATACCTCTAAATCCTCATAAAAATGAATGAGTCCAAAACCACCAGATGGTGCAATAATTTTCTCCAGTGATGTGTCTCTCAAAAATATTTTTTTTCCAATAAAAATAGTCCAGAAACTCTGAAAACTGACAGAATCTCACAAGCATGAGGTCCTAACTAATGATGGATGATAGCACCCACATGTTTCACAACCCTGCTACTAAAAAGAACATCCTGACACTGTCAAGACATGGAGTTGCAGGAACAGCAGGTAGGGAAAGAAGGTCTCATATTCTTTCCAAATCTTCATAAATTCCCTGTTTCTCATTCATTTTTATCTTCTGAAGACAGGGGAAGAAATAGAGTACTGGGACAACCCTTGATCACCCCACGGTGGAAGACAAAGAACACTGTCCTCCTCTTCTCACCTGTATTGAGATCTGAAGCCCTCCTGCCCCGGTCCAACCACTTCTCCCTCCCTTCTCCTTCCCCTGCACTCAAAGTGCAACCCTCGACTGTGCTTGGCGTCTTGGATTTTGGGGACAAAAACACAGTGATGGGGACAGCACAAGGAAGCAACATGAGTCAGTGCTTCTTAGAGTCAGGGGAAAGGGTAATATGGCCATAAGAATATGGCCCAAACTATACTTTCATCAAGAAGAGTGAAAGGATACAGGAAAAAGGAAGGGAGAGCCAAAGAATACAAACTGCTTAAGAGGATACCAAAATCGATGTCAGGCCCAGCCCAAGCCAGGACCTCAGGGAGAGACAAAGGGAATGACTGACCTCCCTTGGGCTGAAGGTGAAGCTGTCTGGAAAGCTTTTGGGAGCCACCCACTCAACAAGGGTGTCCAGTAAGCACCACCAAGGCAGGACTGCACCGAGAGCTCCTCACTGTGCGTAAGCATCACAACAAGGCCCCAGGAATTGGGATTAGTTTTTGTCTTATTCAGAAACAAGCGGAAAGACCCAAGCTTCATTTAAGAGCAATGACTGGGGTACAAAGGGAGATGTCACCTCTTCAGTGCAACAGCGCCCATGAGGCAACCACTAATGCAGCATGTTTAAGACATGCTCATCTAACATGTCAAACATCCACAGAGGCTTTGTATAGTGACTAGAACACACATTCTTGCTTCCTCAGATGTATTCGAATTTTGTTTATGTATAATATTTAAATCTGAAAAGCAAAGAAAGTATGAAAAAGACACTGAAAGAAAAAACATTCAAGTCCTATAAAAAGTTTCATGAGGGCAACATATTCTTTTCCATGTAAATGTTGCAGTACACCTGAAAGTTAATAATTAGCATAATTTAAAATTAAAGAATTTTGCTGTTTAGCTAGCAGCTGCCTTGGCAAACTTAATCTGGTACCAACTGAGCTGATTTCCAATCCTCCAAACCCACAACATACCCAGCATAAACACCCCCATGTTTCAAGCAAGCAGGTACCCAATTGGCTTTGCCCAAGTTCTCTCTCAGTACCACCAGTACCCTGCTGATGCTTCTGGGTGTTGATGAAAAGCTTAGCCAAGTCCGTGAACAAAACTACAGCTGATTTCTTTAGGCTTTGAATCAAGGTCTTCATTGCTAAGATCCAACAGCTGTTCCAGCAGTTGAGTAATGTGAACAAATATTTACTACACACTAAAATGAAACAAGTAAAGGCTTTTTTTTTTTCCCCTCTCCTGTCTAGCCAATGTTTGAATGAGACTTGGTATTTGTTTTTACATCTCTTGAAAGAACTGCTTACAACAGAAAGACAAAAATCATCCTTCTCCTGAGGAAGGCAGTAGAAGATTTCAAGCTATCTGTCATTAAGAATTAGAGATTTAAGACGGGGAAAAAAACCTCACCCAATGAAATGGGCTAAGTGCTCTGCTTTTACTTGCCAAAAGCTTGCATGAATCTCTCGTTCAGTTTGGCTCATATGGAAACTGCCTGTCCTCCAATTTTGAGCAATTTGAAGTACTAAAGGAAAATAGCCAAAAGTACCAAATTTTCAATGAAAAACATGTGAAGCCATCAAGCTTAGTGCTGTTTCCAACCTCAGCTATAAATCAGCTGGGTCTGCAAAAAAAATTATACTCTTCAGCAAAATCTAACTACAGTTTTCTGATTGCAATGAAACCTGAAACCAGGAAATATCCACCTGATTTTGTTACAAAGTTTTTCAATAGCATATCCTAATGTAAAGTTTCATGTATATGAACAATAGACAATATTCATGTATATTTTCATCCCACTTCCTCTATAATTAAAAAAAAAAATCACAAATATTTATTTAATGATATCTTCCCAGAGAACAATCATAGTCATAAATAAAGCATAAACCTTGACAGAACCATGATAATAATTACATTTACTCTGTACATCAAAATAACTACAGTAGGACATTCTTCTCTTTTGTGACCGTCTCCTTTTTTGTCTGCATAATTAAAATATCTCACTTGGTTGGAATCATGGTGGCAATACCTCCCTGCTACTATTCTTGCTTTTTTTAAACAGACAGCTCTTCAATCTTGCAAAGGCAGAGTCTATTTATAAATAAAGAACTGTATTCACAGGCATAAAAAGCTTCTGGAGAGACTGAGTTACAATAGCCATTATTATCCTTTTTAAACCTATGGGCACAAACCAAATCTCTGATTACCCCTCGTATACTTGAACAATTTTTCATCTTAACCACAAAATAAAGCACAAGGGTTGAGAATCTGGGATGAAATGGTTGGGTACTCTGCTCCAAACTGTGCATCAAACCACTGTTAAAAGCTTTCCAACTTAAAATAAAACCTTACCACCTTCTGAGCAGCTTCCAAGAATGTTCCAGGTCGATGGCAATTCTTCGTGGGCAACAGCCATCATCAAATCATTATCCAGGGACTGCAGATCTTTTATCCTTAGCCCAAACTTATCCAGCAGCATCCTGTGACTAGCAGCAGTGACACATTCCGCATGATCGACCAGGAAGCGAGACAACTTGCAAGACAGATTCTCTCTGTAAGTAACAGGAGAGCTGCCGAGGACCACAGGTGAGTATCCCCTTGTGTACATTAACACAGAGACAGAAACTGCTTCTTGGCATCCATGGCCTGTAATTATAATGTAAATTAATTACTAGCGTTACCCTTTTTCAGAAAATACATTAGTCTTTCCTCATTCCTCCCCTGCGTCTAAGAGCTGTGACTACTCATCCAGAATTACTCTGTTCTTCCATCTAATTACACTTATTTTTTTTACAGCATCCATCAACCATTTCTAGGGATGAACTTGAATTCAACTAGACTGTGAACTGCCAGTCCTCCTAATTATATTGACATAATTAATTGTAGAACCAGTCTTTCCAGATTAAGTTTCTTTAACCACAACAGAAAGAAGAGATAACCACATCAGGACAAAAATCCCACAAACCAAAGGCCTGAAGGTTCTTTGATAAGAATTAAGAAAAATGAGATGCTCAAGAAAAGAGTGGCAACATGAACTCTGAGTAACATACCTATTTTATTAACACCTATTGTATACCTACCCAGTTCCTCCATGTAGGCCAAAACCCAAAAGCTTTTAATGAATGCACGCTTCATGATTTTAGCAGAGTTGATTAAATGGCTTAAGTTTCTCTAACTTACAGCTGGGGCTCTTGAAATCTAAGGGAGTTTGTATCTCAAACTGCTTAAGCACCTCCTCTGCTGCCTTTGTCATCTATGTAAGGGTGAATGCCATACACTTAAAAAAAGACATAAGCTGTCCTTCTCATTGGAGAGGTAGCCATTACATACTATGGGTGCAAACATACCCCTGAGTAACTACAAGTATATAGGCACTCTAGTAACTGCAGAAGGAAGTATGTACTTTCCACATCTGCAGTTGTTTTTAAAGTGTTCTGCATTCCCTTATGTTTAATTTGGCCACTATGAAACAACACTAACATCAGCAGGGCTATATTTTAACCTCACACTTTATTTTCATCTGTTCATGGCTTCTGCTGGAAACAAGCAGAGTATTAAGTGTTGCCTGTAGCCTCCTGTTTTTATTCCTAGCCCAGAAACATTCATTTCACAGTGTCATTTCAGGCCTCTTAAAAAAAAAAAAAAACAAAACCAAAAAGAAACACACAAAAAAACCCCAAACACCCAAACAAAAAAAAAAAAAAAAAACAAAACTTTGTTACCCTGCAATAAGCATTGCATTTTCTCCACTTGTACTCCATGACAATAATTACAATCATCTACCATTTACAGGATCAAAGCAGCCACCATGTAACAGCAGTGAACTTTCCCTTTTTATACTCAGCAGTTATTTTAAGACCCTAAATCCCCTTTAGAAAACAAGAACAAGTAATAACCAGAACCTATTGCACAGGTACATCATGTCTATAGCCACCCACTCACACAAATGAAAGGGTCACAAAGCGCACAACAAAGGTGACAACCAGGGTTTATGTTACATCCACCATGGGAACAAAGCCAAGGCAGGGAGCCGGCAGGGAGGCAACACAAGTTCCCCTTGTTTGCAGCGAGGGACCCCTGGAACAGTTTCCCCCATATCCCTGCACTGGGTACAGCTCCAGCAGAGCTCCAAGCATCCCACACCTCCACCATGAGGGCCTTGCAAGCTGCGCTAAGTGCTGTACCGAGGGAAGGCTCAGACACAAACATGATACCTTTTGCAGGTATTAGGAAGGCCAAGGGCGAACAGCTGTGGCATAGAATTAGTTTACATTGAAAATGATGCCACCCTGAAGATTGCACTTTAGCACACACCCAACTATGCAAACCCAGTAACACTGTCTGTGCCTGATACTCTGCTGGTGTGGGTCGCTATGAAAGGCAGCATCACTTATTGTCAGTCAAACTCAGCCTGGATCCTAAAGGTCATCATTCTGCTCCTGCATTTCCTCCCTTATAGAGGCATAAAACAGAGTGATACCAAACCATCTAGTTGTGCCCAGCAGTGAAATGGGTGTGGGGTTTAGCAAAGAGATGAAGAATGTAAAAAGGAGTTAACACTCACCTGGAACAATGGACCGAAGAGCATTGTCACTAATGCGCTCAGCAAACATTACGTGCCTCTTTAGGGATCCATCGTAAACAAAGTAAAACTCGGCGTCCTCTGGGAGGTAAATGTCTTTGTCAAATTTTGCATTTATAGTCACTTGCCCCTGAAAAATGAAAGTGCTTTCAGAAGTGCCCAGTAAATTTCTTATCTCCAACAAACCCATTGATACCTACTTCAGATATAAGTTTGTTACAACCTTTTCAACTCTACTATACATAGGCTATGATCCAGTGACAAATCTGCAGTTTTCTACTTCCACTTACAAAATAACACTACCTTTATGGTACAAGCAAAGGTGATCTAAAAAACTGCCTTTTAAATAACGTCTTTCAACTAATCCCTTTCATCCTGACCCACACAAATATAACTCACTTTTATTTAAAATTAATCAGTGAGTCAGTGAACCCAAGCATTTTGCTATTTACAAAAGCAGGCTTTGTGTTAAAAAAAATTAAAAATTCAAAACTGCTTGAAATGATCTTAGACTCGGTTTACAAAACAAAAGCACAGATGTAATTCTACAACTGACTATGCTGGTTTCAAAGAATATTAGTTCCCAGATATCTGCCCATGGGTTTCTTTATAGTAAATAGAAAGCAACAAGCCAAGAAAAATCTGCCATACAATAGCTTCAAAAAAGAACAGGAAAGGGATCTGAGAAGCAGCAAACAATAACAAATGTTTGAGGGAGGAGATTTAGATGAAGTTGCATTTCCTTGAAGAGGAGCACAGCATGCTCCACCACGGTCCCCGGCTACCACAGAAGTTCCAAATAAGGCAGAATTGCCCCAACATCTGGCAGAAATGGTGTTTTCTGGAAAACATGCTGCAGAAGAACATGTCAGCCGTTCACACTTGCAAACGATGCCTGCCCTGCCTCTATTCAAAACTTCACCAGCTCCGTAAACGTGTCTAGCAAAAACCTGCACCAAAGAACAAGACGGCAGCACAGAAATTTCCATGACAGAAAACAGCAGCTATGCCCCTGACCATCCTGACAAACATCCAGCTCCTTCCCCTGTTCATTAATATAGCAAACATACATTTTACTGCAGCAAGACTCTTGCCACCCCCCGCACCGTGACATCTTCGCCTGCCTTCCCCAAGGACATCTTTCTGGTCACTTGTAACAATGCAAATCCTGCAATTGTTTTCCTCTTAAAACACAAGAGGGGTCTATTGAACGACGGGTGAAGAAGCAACGGCCAGTTTCAGGCACAAAATCTTCCTTAGATAGGATTGTTCCTGTAAGGATAGATGTAAACAACACAAGTAACCCAGCGTTGAGAGCAAACATGCCTCAGAAACTGATAATGCACCTCTTTTTAGTAGCCTGAAGTGCTACTGTAACTGCCAAGCGTTTTTTTTTTCTATTTGGGTTTTATGCTGCTATAACCAGAGTTATTTTTATTATTTTTTAATTATTATTATTATTAAAATGTTTTTTAAATCTTTTTATGTTAGTTCTGAACAGCCCTTTTTGTCTGTTGAGTAATACTGTGGATGCCTATGGCTGTTTTGGAGAGATAGGAACAGGTTAAGTCCCTGAAGACACTCCACAGGCTGCTCCAGTAGGTGCACTGCTGACAGCAGCCTGGTGCACAGGAGCACAGCAGAATTTCTTCCACAATGGGCACTTGTGACCATAACTCCCAAACCACCTCTATACCCTCTGGACCCTTAAGGTTGAGGCGACTATATAGCCAGCCAGCTTTCACATTTTCTTTGCACTAATTACATGAAACAAAGGAGATACATTGTGGCAATATTTCTCAATTCATAAGCCTACTCTTGAGGGAAAAAAAAAAAAAAGAAAAAAAATCAAGCTTAAATTGTAGCCATTGGTTTATACTGCTCCTTTTTTAAAAATGTTAACGTAGACTCAGTAAGGACGTTGGAACATCTTAAGCTGATCATGCTGCATAATTTACAGGCATGACGAAGAATTTCACAACTCCTTGTCTTATAATGGATGAAGGAAAAAAGCAAGAGCTGCAGGGACAGAGTGGAAAGTTCACGTGTGTATGATAAATACAGGTTTTTCATAAGCCACTCCTCACAACCGTCCAGAAGAAGAAATTGCTGGTAATTTAAGCAAAGATTTTACAGAAGGAATGCAAATTGGCAGCTAGCTTGTATCTGGCCAGACAAGATTCATTTGGAAAATCCAACGTGACCCGAAAAGAGGGTTAAACCCTGGATTACTGGAGAGGAACCAAAGATAACATAGAGTGCAACTGTCACAGCGGAATACTAAGCAGCATCTTTTTTGATGGCATCAGAAACAGTTCCTTCACAACGAACAAACTCCAACCATCATCTCCAGCACTTTCTATTTGCCATCGCATCCATACTGTCTTCAGACATTCCTATTTCACATTGCTCAATTTCATCATCTTCTTCCCTACTGCCATTACTAAAACATGCATCAGTTTGCTGTTCAAGCCACCACAAATGCCTTTTGCTCTAGCTTCATGGTATGTATTTTCTTCTCAACTACTCCTCTCCAAAACACCCTTGGCATAGTTATGTCATCTCCCCTTCCCACCACCTGAAAATCTTCTACCATTGCATCCTACTACTGCTGGAGCTTACCTCTATACTTGCATACCTTCCTGTCCCTCCACTGCTTTACACACTTGTCCCATCTGGATGTGTCCCATGCCAGCCACGCAGCTGCCTGCCCTCTCACAGGACACCTCCCACCACACACCAGACTTTCTGCCCGCCTCATCCTCTCCTCAGAGCTGCAGCATTCACCCTGGCTTCAGAGCTACACGTGGCAGAGCCTATCATAGCCTGTATTTGGAAAGGCATACTTACTGTACTTGGGAGAAACTTTAATACCAAACTCCATGGAAGCTTTGATCTTTATAAAGTAAAACACGCTAGCCACCTTTTGGAAAAGACATGAAAAAAAATATATATTTTTTTGCTAAAGGGAACACCATGGCTGTTCAAAATATATCTAATACTACATTTAAACCTGAATATTTAAGCATCTCTTCCTTTAGTCTTCCCTTAGCACAGAATTATATCTATTTAATGCCAGGTTTGAACGCAAAGCAATACTTCCAATAAAAGCATTAGGGATCAATAAATTGCAGAAAAGACAAACTGAAACCAGAAAGAAAGATCTCATACTGTGTTTGATTAATTCCTTTCCTACATTTGCAAAATTCTTTTTATTTAATTTTAACATAGTTAATGTAACTATTAGGCATTTTTTTGCATATGTAGCATACATATAATCTACATCCTTATATATATATACCCTAATAAAAAAAGACATTGTAATGCAGCTAGACAATATCACAAACAGATGTGACTGGTGGAGATGCCTGCTCCCACAATCCATTTGCACTGCTGGCACAAATGCGTTTATTTGGCAGACCAGTTGTCATGGTTTAGGCTGAATTTGCCTATGATGGCAACAGACGTTCTCCCTCCATCTCTCCCTAACAGGAGAGGAAGAGGAGACATAAAGAGATTTACCAGTTTAGAAGGAACTAAACTACTTTAATAAAATATAGATAATAAAATTAAAAGGAAATAATGAATACATAATAATAAATAATATACAAAACTGTCTCAAACCTCTAGGATGACAGCCAGGGAAGTCCCAGTCTGGACTCAGCAATGAATGGGAACTGGCTTGCAGCTTTTATACTGAGCATGGGGCAGAGGGGATGGAATATCCCAGTTTGTCAGGTTTGGGTCACCTGTCCTGTTCATTCCTCTCTGCAGGTGGGACACCTCTATGCTTTTCAGTTTCTGTCCCTCCAAAAGGGCAAATAACAAAATTAGCTGACCTTGGCTGCTACAGCCTCTCTGCATAGGTTTCTTGACATTATGTATAAACATTGGTCTTACCACTCGAAGAGCCAACAGTTTTCTGCACAATATGCAGACAATTGGACTAGATGATCAATGTAGGCCCCTTTCAATTGAAATAGACTACTCTAGTATACTTTGGATTATTATTTTTTGTAGCAATTGTTAAATCTCAGTGTTTGTAAAGTGAGCTTCAGAAACTTGTAGAAACTGGATCTTTATCAGCTTCTTTGCACATATAAAATAAGCTCACCCAGGCAGAAACTCAGAAGCTGTACATTAGCCCTTTAAAAACTGGTTTATTTGCTTAGCTTAAATCTAAGGGATAATTTATAACTTTCCATTATACCCATTCCCTGCAGAGGCATTTATTTCCTGGCTCCCGCGGGCAAGCCCAACCCAGGGAGCAGGTTGCAGCAGGAATTACTTGCACAGATCTTCCATCTGCAGACAAATGAACTGGGAGAATGACAGCAATGGGAGCAATTCCAGCTCCATCCTCCTCCTCCCTTCCTAGCAAGCCACACAGGAAGGAGGAAAACAGGCTGAATCTTGGAATGAGAGTCAGTAACTTATTCCTCCACCAAAGCGATGCTCCTCTGCTTCACAAGTCTTTCTCAGAGCTTTTTGGGAGCTTTTGTAACAGAGCTGCTTCTTGGCAGAGACCACGTGCTCAGTCTAGGTTCTATATCTAAAGATATATCCACCATTCAACTATTACAACAATTAAATAGCATAGGTAAACAACAGTGAAACACATTTCCAGGAGTTCCATGAGAAATTCATAGTCACAGAAAACATTTGTTCAGCACCACTCTCACTACATATGGGAAAAGCTCTTCTCCACTGCTTCCCACCCCATTTTTCAAGGCACAACCAAAACACCTTATAAAGTCTGCAAAACACCTCTGGCACTGACCTGTCGCTAAAGCATGAAGAGACTAAAATTATGGTTATCAGCATTTAATAATAGGTAATTAAGCCCTAGTTCTTGTACCAGTACAAAACAGCAAAACCAACAGAAATAAATTACGGTATACGCACTACCTGAAGTGGGGACACTGAGATCCTGCAGAGCGATGTTTGTTCCAGACGCCAAAGCTGGAAACACATCCCAACTGGAACATTTCTTCTGCATTTCTAAATATAAAACCAATTTAGGCTTAACACTTATCCTCTAGGTACCAAAACCCAAACTACATAAGTCACACTGGCGCCTCATCTTTGGAAAACCAGCCAAGTGGCCTGAATACAAGGCTGCTGCGAGAGCAAAGACGACTTTTCCAGGCCAGATTCCTGACAATCCACAAGTTCCTAGGTGTCTTTGACACTGTCTTCAGAAGTTCATTTGTCTAACAACAGTTCAACCTCTCTCTCACTCTTTCCTCTCCCTAACAAGCTTAATTACATCCTCACAAACTTGGAAAAACGGAAATGGGAGTTAAAAGTTTCTTTGTATGTGTAGGTATGCTCAAGCATGCTTTTCAGGATCTATGTGGACGTCAGATAGCTCATTCAACCAAAGCAAGAGGAAGGATGCACCACTTCAGCACTTTAGCAAATAAACACAGCCCCTGGTCACAGATGGTTTCTCAGGTAGATGCTGGGAAAGGTCCTTGCCCTCAGGTTCCCACAGTGTTGACTCTGATGGACTTGCAGAGGAAGCAAATTTTAAAGTCAAAGGGCACTTACTGAGACCAGCCAGCCATTATCTTATTTTTATTTACACCAAGTAACTCAACTCTACCAAACCACCACAGGGACACATGGGAACTGGAGATTCTTCAAACACCATCCAGGCCTGTAACAGAAGAGAACGTCAGGCAACCACATCAACACCTCTGACTGGAAAAAGACACCAGAAATTGTACAGAAAAAGAGCATGGGAGAAACCCATGATCCATTGATTTTTGCCACCAATTTAATGAGAGCCAAGATTATCCTTCTGCTCCTTGAAACAAACAAAAAAAAAAACCACAAAAAAGCATGTGGGAGGACTGGGGAAAAGAGGCTGCAGCTACTGAGGCATTGAGACATCAACCCAACTCTCAACACATTAAACCTGTGGCTGAGCAAGTGTTTGGCAGCATTAACCTCTGTGGGAACCACAATGGAAAGCACACTTTTTATTGCCTTGGCACTGGTGCCAAGGAGGAGATTAGGAAGGTTTGTGTTTTTAACAGGATTTATAGTGGGCTTCCGGATCCAGGCCATCATGCTGGCCAACAGTTAAATTTCAGTCATGGTTCCCTACCCTTGCATATACAGTCTGGATAAATCCCTTTCCCAATAGCCCTTTACCATAACAATAATACATTCTAAAGTACACTAAAAATGTCCTTACCAACCAAATAAGCAACATAATAGCTTGAGAAATAATATTTTATCCAGCATTTTCAAGGATATTATCTGTAAATATAATGCTACAAACAGCACCCACATTTTTAGTTACATGCTCCAAGAAAAATATCTGTGTGCAGGGATAAAAAAAATGGCTTCTTTGTTCCCAAAATGCAAGTCCCAACATCTCAGAGTAAATGCGAATTCCCCAGTATTGCTAGCAATAATGGGGCTTTTTTCCTCTATGTAAGCTGCCATTAGCATTTAGCATAAATATCTCTTCACTGTTCAAATTCAGAAAATCCTTATATTTTAAGGTGAATTACTTAAACATCTTTTACTTGTGCTTTGACAAGACATTTTCCCTGAGCAGCCACACAGTTTTAATGACCTTCGCTGCAACTTAGCTGCAACTATGAACAATCCTACACAAAGGATGCTAAAAAAGCAGTAGAGAAACTGTAAATGAACACAAAACAACCATACTGAAATCATTAATAAAAAGGACAAAGTTATAAACAGGACTTTCTAATGTTCGGTGATATTTTTATCACAACCACCAGCCAGCTCTTGTCTACAGATCGCAGTAAACACTGTCATGGACTTGTTTAAGAAAGTATGTGCCCTATTTGAATGGAATGCAATGAGATTTAAGGCTAAACACACAACGAAGCAGCAATTATACCCAGGGAAGGAAAGGAGTAAAACTGAAAAACAAAATAGGAGATAAAAGCTGAATATTTTTCTATAACCATGTAGCTAATATCTTAAACAAAAATAAGGACTTTTTCCCCAACTGAATGACTTAATTATACTAAGTTGTTTCTTAAGTTCTTTTCTGTCCAAAGTAACAGAACTAATTCCATGTACAGAGTGGAGACAAGGTATGCGATGATACAGTCAGACCCATACCACACATTGCCAAAAAGCCTACTCATAGATTTTTATAAAAATTAAATATGCACATATGATTGCTTTGAGAAAAGCCAGTGCTCTGCTGATTTACACAGCAGAACTCCAAGAATAGCATCCTGAGATGCTATGACGTCACTTATTCGCACCAGGTAAAACACCAGCCTTCCTCCTCCTCACCTGTGCAGAAGACACTGCCTGCATGCAGGAAGTGCACCACACCAGATTCTCCAAACAATATCACCTTTACACACCAAACATGTAGCTATTTCTTCAGTGTGAGGCAGCTTTATGAGAAATGCAGAGGAAGTGTTTGCAGAGACACCTTTGAGGACAATAAGAAGCATCTGCCCCACATACACTTAGGGTGAGACAGCACAAGGGAGACCTGCAACTAGCAGCCACGGCAGCTCTCTGCTCTTGTCAAAAGAGTAAGAAAGAGTTCACTGACCACTGGAGTCACAGAATGTAATCACAGAATCACAGAATGGTTCAGTTTGGAAGAGACCTTACAGATCATCCAGTTCCAACCCCCTAGCCATGGGCAGGTCACCAACCACTAGAGCAGGTTGCCTGGCCTTGAACACTTTCAGGGATGGGGCATCCACAGCTTCTCTGGGCAACCTGTTCCAGTGTCCCACCATCCTAACAGTAAATCATTTCTTCCTAACATTCTTCTAAATCTCCCCTCTTTCATTTTAAAACCATCAACCCCTAACCTATCACTACACACCCTGATAAAAAGTCCCTCCCCATCTTTCCTGTAGGCCCCCTTTAGGTACTGAAAGGCTGCTATAAGGTCTCCTCAGAGCTTTCTCTTCTCCAGGCTTAACAACCCCAACTGTCTCAGTCTGTTCTCACAGGAGAGGCATTTTTGTGGCCCTCCTCTGGACCCACTCCAATAGGTCCATGTCCTTAATGCAGTTAAATCCAGTTGGCGGCGGTCACGAGTGGTATCCCCCAGGGCTTGGTACTGGGACCAGTTCTCTTTAACATCTTCATCAATGATCTGGACGAGGGGATCAAATGCACCCTCAGCATTGCAGACAACACCAAGTTGGGTGGGAGTGTTGATCTGCTGGAGGGTAGAGAGGCTTTGCGGAGGGATCTGGACAGGCTGGATGGATGGGCTGAGACCAACGGCATGAGGTTCAATAAGGCCAAGTGCCGGGTCCTGC
>JAOTQQ010000019.1:27345137-27365619 GCA_026546715.1 Gallinago undulata
ACATAGTGCTTGGGGATATGGATTAGTAGTGGATTGGTGTTGGTTTTGGGTGTGGTGGGGTGTGTGGTTTGTGGTGGGTTTTTTGGTTGTGGTTGGTTTTGGTTTTGTTTTTTGGTGGGTTTTTTTTGTTTTGTTTTTTTTTTCCATTGGTTGGACTAGATGATCTTAAAAGGTCCTTTCCAACCTAGGTGATTCTGTGATTCTTATGTTGGGGGGTCCAGAGATGGATGCAGTACTCCAGGTGGGATCTCACCAGAGTGGAGTAGAGGGGCAGAATCACCTCCCTTGACCTGCTGGCCCAGGATACAGCTGGCTTTCTGAGCTGGCTTGTGTTGAGCTTCTCATCAACCAGCACTCCCAAGTCCTTCTCCTCAGGATGCTCTCAATCCATTCTCCACGCAGCCTGTATTTGTGCTTGGGACTGCTGTAACCCAAGTGCAGGACCTTGTACCTGGTGTTGTTGAACTTCACAAGGTTTGCATGGGTCCACCTCTCAAGCCTGTCCAGGTCCCTCTGAACAGCGTCCCCTCCCTCCAGTGTGTTGACTGCACCACACAGCTTGATATCATCAGGAAACTTGCTGAGAAAGTACTCAATCCCACTGTCCATGTCGCTGACGAAGATATTAAACAGCACTGGTGCCAGTACCAGCCCCTGAGGAATGCCACTTGTCCCTGGTCTCCACTTGGACATTGAGTCATTGACCGCAACTCTTTCAGTGAGACCATCCAGCCAATTCCTTATCAACTGAGTGAGTCCATCCATCAAATCCACGTCTCTCCAATTTAGAGACAAGAATGTAATACAGGACTGTGTCAAATGCCTTGCACAAGTCCAGAGAGATGATATCAGCTGCTCCTCCCTTATGCACCAATGCTGTAACCCCATCATAGAAGTCTACCAAATTGTTCAGGCGTGATTTGCCCTTAGTGAAAACATGTTGGCAGTTATCTGAAGGACACTTCTAGCAAGGTCCCAGCACAACCTTGAAGAGAAAAGCACTAACAGAAATTTCCTTATGAAGACTGATAAGCTGCCCTCTTTTATCAGCAAGTTCAACACTTTGGTTTAGATGCAGAGCTTTTTTAAAAGGAAAAATAAGTGTTCAATAGGAGATGAGCGTTAAACCTTGTGGGTTTTCAGTCAAGAGTATTGCAATACTCCTCCCTCAGTGACAAACTGAAGTACCTCTGCTGTATTGGGAGTTTCTGAAATTGCATACAGTGGCACTTTCCCAAAGCTGATGCCTCAAAACAAGCTACAGTTTCTGTCTACTCACTAGCCTCAGCACAGTCTCACTCTCTTCATAGACAGAGACAAAAGAGCAAGTTTGTTGTTGAGAACTGCGAGATTCAGACCCAGGAAAATGAATCCAGGAGAATTAAAAAAAAAAAAAAAAAGCAGGCATTTAAAATACTCCTTATTTCCTGCAAAACCAAATACAGTTCCTCTAAAAAGAGGAAAGACAGTAACAGGTAATGACGTACATGTCTGCAAGTCTCCATGCTGCTCTGCATTGCTAAGTTGCCTCTAAAATTATCCACCTTAAAAAGAAATACATATTAGACATATTGATGTATTTCATTCAGTGCACATGCAATATACACAGATGTTTCCCAGGTTCTCACTTTCTACAGTATCATCTTATCACAAAAATTCCCCTCTTCAGTCCTGTTTCTACTGTTGCACCCTCCCTGTTGCACCCACAGTCAGCCCTGTGCTTTTTGTTTAGCTTTTGTCGGCTCTTCCAGCTCACACTGCTGTTACCCCTGCTGCAAAGCATCATTCCCAAAAAGATGTCAAACACAAACACAGCAGGAGCTTACAGTTCACCCAGGTTGCAAGGGAAGCCTGGCACAATTTTAGGCCACAAACAAACAGCATGGCATGCAGCAAGGAGGCAGTCTAAAAAGCATAAGGCTGCAATGCAGTTGTCACATAAAGCTTTCACACTGCGCTGCTGTACCAGTATATAGGGTGATGGCAGGACAGAGGAACAGCTAGAGTACTGATGGTGTTAACTCAAAATGGAAAACCAAAATGCACATAAATATAGTATAACTTGAACAACCAGCCATTTCAGAAATATACTATAATGCCAAACCCAGAAGTTCAGACACTTTATATGATCACAAGTGGATGCGTGCAGGAACTCAGCCACAAGCAAGAATCCCCCCCAATGCCTCTGCAAATCATAAAGATGATCAGAATGACAAGCATCCACTACTTTCTTCCCCAGCACAGACTGGCAACACTAATCTCTTAGGAATACCATTTACACATCACCATGAGCAACACCCAGACACACTAACCTGACCCACGCCAGACCTGGGCACACAATCTCATTTTTGTTGAGTTAGTGAGAGTATTCGACACAGAGCTTAAACCAGCTTTGTGCTTTTCATGCCTGCTCTATGTCAGCAACAGGAAAAGAGACAGTACCTGACCCAGCTTCTGGTGCAGCATTAATCTACCAATGTTTTTAAACAACCTGGACCGGAGAGTAAGCACTTTGCATCACATGGTCAACATTTTAAGTTGTCACCAGTGGTCTTATATCAGTGTTTGGTGCACCATCAAACTGTGACAACAGGTAAAGTGGAGAAAGTTTTCAGTCTCCCACATGGCAAAGTAATCAATACATGTGTAGAATGGGATATCTTCTAGTTCTGGAATAGGTAGACAGAAATAAAAATAGCCTGGATGCTCTTATCAGAAAGAAGGAAGCGGGGGTGGGGGTAAGGGGTGGGTAGGAAAAAGAAGAAAAAGTTCTTTTCAAGCTTTACACAGTGCGAAAACATGTATTAACATTCTTTCTGGTCTGTTGTTAAAAATATCATTCCGTGTTTTGCTGTCAATGGCAACACAATTTATGTTGGTGCATAAAATCTTACAGAGAAGCTTGGGAATGAGCTATTCACATACACACATTAGAAAACTTCTGAAAGAAGTTTAATAGAGAATGAACATCCATTCTGACATGTTAACTAAACGAAAGGAGTTACCTCTTTCAGTTGACTTGATTTAAAACGTATAAACCAGACTACTTGTTATTCTCACGTTCTGTGCGCCATCAGGGATCTAGTGTTGCAGACACTACACAAAGACATGCAAGCACAAAGTCCCCTGCCCAGAAGAATCCCAACATAAGGGCTGAAGAGAAAAACGAAAGTTGGAGGAAAAATAATACACCATGGGAGCAAAAAATTATCTGACTGCTGATGGACATGCTTTGAAATACCTGCTCTTTTCCCTTCTATCTTTTAAAATGGATCCCATTCTTTGACATTTATTTCCTCAGTCTTGTTCTGGCAGTAACTATGCATCCAAACACAGGGCAGCCTGTGCAGAGTTTTCTATGTGCCCCCATCCAAGCCGCCCACAACAGACCTGACAGACTCCCACAGAGGTCAACAGTGCAACACTCGTGACCCCAACCAGGGCTGAATCAGGCCAGCGAACACAGCTCCACGCATTAGCAGATGCACACTGGAAACCCAATGCGCATTTACATTTTAAACTACATTTCGCTTTCGTGTTTTGAAATCGCTGTCTAAATAAGATGAACACTAAACAGTGTTTTCGTCCTGGTTGGACACACAGACTGGCCCAGGGTACGGCCAACCCTACCAAGAGAGCAAAGATTGTGAAAGCACAGGATGGGCGAGTCAGGCTAGAAACTGGCTTCTTTCCACAAAGTAATGACTGGAAGAGACTGAACATGTGACAAGAGGAGAAAATTCAAAAGCTGTATTCCACCGTGGAAAACTCTGTCCCTTTACACTCCTCTTCCAACCCCAATTCTTCTTAGTCCAGCATGGAGCGACTGGGAAGGCATACCGTCTGGCAAGGTAGATGATCAACTACTCACTTTTGGATCAACATGTAAGTCTTCCTGCCACTTCCTCTGCATATCATACAAAACTACACTGGAATCATATATCAGTTTCAACTTCAACCATTTGGAAAACAGGGTAAAGTTGAACTATTTCTGTTAATTCTGTTTGCCAATTCTCATGCACATGAAACCCAAGTGTTTGTGAAGAAGGCAGTTACAACTCATCTGTCTCACTAGCTGTAGCTAGGCATAGGAATAACATACTTTAGAAAAAAAACATTTGGAATTTCTTCCTGCCAAACAAGATGATTCACATCTTTTCAACTTTCTCACCAAGTGTTTTCAGAGTCCCTCTGCCCATGGACCTCTGAACATTTTCCAGCAGATGTGCTCAAATTACTCACATTGGACACACTGCTAGAGTACAAATAAACACCTCTTTATTTAATTACCTTCTGCATGAGCGTCAGTGGAGACCTGAAAAGTTCAGAAGCATTCAGGCTCGTATGAGTATCAGTGCACTTTACCATTGTCTTCAGCTTCAACCAACAAAGCGCACTTTGGAAAACTCTCACCTTTGAGGTAAAAACAGCCCAGACAACTAGAAGCTGCTGACAGAGTACCAAACTAATCCAATCCATGGATATGATAAAAATCCTCTTTTCAAATTGAACCTTCTATCACCCTTTGCTTTCTGAGCTTTTCAACAAGATTTCAACTCCCAATCTGAAACTTTTGTCTTCAATTTTCTCTGCTACAGAACAGCCATGCATATTCTGAAACTGGCCTGGAAATAATTTATATGCAAATGGTATGCAAATATCCTTTATGAAACTCTGTAATTGTTTTTCCTCTTCCATGCTACTGCTGTTGAGTGTGCAGATGGTACAACAGTACCAGGGCCAATTCAACAGGGGAGCATGAAAGCCAGACACTGGGCAAGGCAGGATGGCCCCTGGCAACAGTCTGGACAGAGACCCCCTTACTTCGTCCCTTGGCCAGCGCCTACTGGTTTATGTGGTTTTTTACTGGATAATGAAATGAGCTTATTATTTGTGAATTAAAATATTTTAGAATTAATTCTGTTTCACCATGTTTCTCACCCACAGAAATCCAGGTTGTCAGTCAAAAGTCAGTCCAGGAATTTGCTGGTTTTGTCTGCACCTCCTGGGTGTGGAGTATGTCCAAAGTTCACTTCGTCTTCTCTTTTCCTTAATCTAATACCTTCTATGGCCAATAAGCAGTTGTGTTTTCAACTGGATCCCTGATAATTATGTCTGCCATTTTGTGGTTCCTCAAAGATAAGCTCATTAAGAAAACCAGCGAAAATGCTAATGAGCCTGGCTGTAGCCCAGGTGTTTGCCCCAAAACTCCTTGAGGGTATGTACATAGAAAAAAGTAACAAAAGATCAGAAGAACTTCAAAATTATTACTTAATGATAGAAGACAATAAAACAGCATGGATCCAAGGGATAATTAACTGAGGTTGTAATATAGACATGCTTTTTACAGGAACAAGCTACAGATATATTGCATGTGATAAAAAAGCAACCAGACTGTCTTGCATTTAATTTCCGATTTTGCACTCCTACTCTCTCTTAACAGTCATTCTCTTCAGCCAGCAGTTAATGCTAAGGCAGGAGGGAAGCTACATTGTCATCTCAACTTTCTCAGAGCAAGGCCACCTGGAAGGCCAGCCATGATCACCAGGCTGCACTCAGTCCTCCCCCTTCACTGCTACCAAGGCTGAACTCCAGCCCTGCGATGGTGATGGGAAATGCTGGTGTGGATGGGGCCCAAATTGGTATGTGCATACGAACTGGCACGTGAGTTCAGGACACACTGCCTAGTGTGGTCCAAACAGTCATGGGAACAGCCATTGGCCTTGGTACCTTCCACTTCACTGCAGGACAAGGTCAAGATGTGGTTCCTCTGGCTCCCATTTATTCTCAGATGGGAGATGGCTGTGAATGGAGACTTGATGAACCTCCCTCTCTCTGCCTCCATCTAAAGTAGCCGCACTCCTTTCTTTGTGAATGAGATGGGATGCACCTGCATCCCATGTGATGGGCATCCCCCTGGTGGGACATGCCATGAGCAAGCTGCATTAGAAACAGTTTCCATTTACCAGCAAAGCAAAGCAAACTACCACACACAAAATGTTCTTCGTGCAGACATATTTAATTTCTAACCAGCTTACAGAAGAAGGGATGCTGCCCTGTCCTAGAATCCCACGTTAAGATCTGAGAAACCTGGACTGGAGTGTGTTTCACTACACGTTTCTTACATTTTAGGCACGTTGGTGCACTTAACATCACTTCCGAGCTTCTTCGTAAATAAGGTAAAACATCTCCTGACTACAAAAAAGCATTGTGAGGAACAGTGCACTACAAAAATCACCAGACACTGGCATTGTTACAGTGATGGAAAACATAGGCTCTTAAAATAGACAGCATTAAGTCATATTACATTGCCCGGAGCACATCACCAACCCAAACAAACAAATAGCTGGACAAGCACAGAACAGACCATGCCAACTCCATAAAGAACACAAAGAGGAAACATGCTTGACAGAAAAAAAAGTCAGAGAAAAGAAACCCTAGAAAACTTGACAGGGTTGGCACTCTGCAGACCCAGTCCTGGCAAAGACCACTGCCAGGCTCATCCAAGGTGGGAGTCTCCAGGCACTCAGGTGCTCTGTGGCTGCAAGCAACCCGGTGCTACGTCCCTACCCTCAGCCCTCTCCGACCTTGTCAGAGGAAAAGCCTGCTGAACCCTCACCATTTGCAGGAATACTTCAATACATCAGCACTAAATAGTGAATACATAAGCACTCTTCCCTCCTTGGCACCTACGCTTCACCAAAGAAGCTGTAACGGTGTAAGAAACAAAACCCAACCCCAAACCACTGGAGGCACTTAAGAGGGAGAGACTTGGTATAGCAGAATACAAGGTAAGTTAATTAAGCCTTGACCTCCAGGACTTCTAGCCAAATCCAGTGGCTGCAGGCAGAAGCACATGATGCCTTTGGAAAGCACATTCTGAAAATAGTAAGTCATGTACAGTACAGGACCAAGTGGAAGTTTTATTTTCCAGGAGATCTTGAGTCTCAAAGCTGGGAGCCCATGTTTCTGCCTCATCCCAGAGAATTTGTGTCCAAATACTCCTTTGGAAAGACACAATCAACACATAACCTCCAGCATCGCGTCCTTGGGAGACGAGGCCCCTCTGAACTGCTGTGGATATCCTCCATGGCTCAGCATCTCTTTATTTGTCTCTGCTGCTCCCATGGGAAACATTCATCAAACTCTCAGCAGAGAACAATTTACAGACTTCTGAGATCACTTATTTTCTGCTCTTGAGAGTTGCCTACTCCCACGGTATGTTTGCCCAATGGCAGGAAGATATTTCTTTGCCAATGTCAAAGATCAATGTCGGTGATCAATAACATTTTTTAAAAACAAACATTAAAAAACCAAACAAAAAACAGCCACCTACCATTAAATAAGAAGGAAGGATTTTCCATGAGAGAGATTTGTTTTTCCAATCTAGAAACTGCTTTCAATAGGAGGAACTGCTATACATAAATGCTCTGAAAAGCGCTTCATCAAGTATTTTGCTTTTTATCTTTCATGGATAGTCTTTTTTCCATTTACAGTGAAACCAGAGGCTGCCTGAAGACAGCGTGGTCTTATTCCATATACTGTGTTTAGCACACTATGTAATTAAAAGACTCAGCTTGCTGCTCTCCTTATAGAAAGGACTGGATAAATACAACTTCATTGCTATCAGTTTAGAAAAGCACAATTTAGGAGGGCACAACTACATAAATTCTAGTTCTATTTACCTAACCAACGTATTATTAGGATTGAAAGAAGAGACAACACAGGATTTTTCAATTTATGCTTGGCTAGTAAATCCTGAAAATTAGCCTGGTTTATAAGGAGTAATTTTATGATATGGTTAACAGTACTTTGCTGTCTAGAAGCCGGAAACAGGCTCCTCAAATTAACCGAAAAGCGTGTGCTTCAAATACTTGTTTCACTACCTTTTATTTTTAAACCATGACATTTCTGTGCGTTGTAATTCAATTTTAATCGTATTGCTGCCACAAAAATTAGATATAAAGAGAAGTGTATCAAAATAATGCTTTTTTGAAATGGAGTAGTTTCACAGAGTATTTTTAAATTATGTTTCACAAAAAACTGTATCACCCAGCAAGGTCCTTGCGCTTTCTGAATGCATTCCCTCCAATGTTACAAAAAAATCCAGCCACCACTTGGCCAAACAGATTTTGCATACTATTTCAAATTTGCAAAGAAATTCAGTAACTACAAATTGTGACAGTTTGAAGTAACTGCTGTATGGATTCATCCTCCAGCTGTGTAACAGCTGCTCAAATACAGCAAGTCAACAAAGCACCTTGCATCTAATTTTCAAAAATATGTATTATAAATACAGAACTGCAGTTATTCTCAGATAATTTGATATGAAGTACAAGCCTCTAAGACAGACATTCTTGGAATAAAGAAGAGTGTAAAATCCACAAAGCATGTTTAAGTATAGTGTGAACAGCATCATAATTTTGGACCCAGTAGAACTCTCTCCTGAAGAACAAAACCCAGTGCTTTCATAGAGGCTGGAAAGAAGGGATTACTTCCTAACTTTTGACCACTTCCACTTTTCCTGTGGAAAACAATGTGTTATAACCATATGCTGACATTGTTAAAGCTGCATGTGAACAGTAAGCAACTGCCATGACATCGTATTCTGTAGGTCCACTGTGCCCTCTAAAAGGGACTGGAACACATCGGAGAAATACCTGAATTCACTGCAGTGCAAATACCTGTCATGCTGCCTCAGTCTTCCCAAGAGATGCTTTCTCTATCCCTGCTTATGGATGAAGATTCTACAGATTTCAGACAAGCTCAGCTAGCCAGAGACCTGCTTAATGAAAACTGTCCAAGGAACTGCACAATCAGAACGGACCTTCACATCTAGTTTAAATGCTTATTTGACTGTGTTGTCTGGCAAAGTCATGCAAATAAAGCAGGAGCAGTTGGAAGGTGTTTCCAGAACTGATAAAGTCATTTGACCCACCTAAGAGAAAACAAATTCCTTGACTCAAGGACTTTTGCAAGACAGACAGACCTCTTTGATCTCCCCAGACACACTGAAAAGTACTCAGATTAGGAACAGTATGTGACAGACAAGACTGTGAAGCTGCAGCACTTTCATACATTAACCCACTGGAGCAACTACATGAACCTCAGATGATCAGTATAAGGTCTGCCAAGACCTCCACAAGTTTTAGATGGGGGTTGAGAGACAACTTTGAATCTTCCCCAATCACCTTAGGGTGCTCACACAGCCCCTTTCTATTCTCTGCAGAAGCCCTGAAAGCTTTACACACCCTCATTCTCATACATACACACTCACCTACACAAAATATAGGAGGCTGTTAAAAAATTACTAGTCCCGGTTTCTGGGAAACTCGCTCCAGGTGCTCCCACTGCAAGTCTCTGGAAGTCCATGTTTCATCACTATCCCCCGGTAGGATACTCGGGACGCAGAAGAAAGCACCACCTCCAGCATCTCCCCCCACAAGAAAGCAAGTTGGTGACTGCCTGACAGCAATCCAAACCACTCTCATTAAGTTTCTAATAAGCCAGGAGACCTCTCTGGGATTTACCCACCAGAGCTGGTGAGAGGCTGCAGAACACATCCAGCAAGTTACCAAGGCTCAGGTCTGGTACAGGGTCTTGCCTGTGAAAAGCCTAGAGCAAATGTTCCCAACTAAAACCACGCTCTCACATCCATCACTCTACAAGTGACTAATACACCCCAAACCCTCTCTACCTCCACTTGATGGGTCCCCAGTTCATAAGAAATGTATCACTATTGGTGCCCCTATGCACAGCTTTGTACCATGCTCTTATTAACTGGAGTAAATGAAGGGTGGGAAAATTCAATCTACCCACAAAACAACTGAATCCTCCTCAGTACTAATCAACATCTCACAATAATATGATGCACACAGATTTACACAGATTTCACGAGCCTACATCTGGCTTTCAGGATTATGATCAAACTATTAAACAGAACTGGGTTTAAGGATGACCCTTAAGGAGTATCACTTGTAGCATCTATCTTTCTATCCTAATAACTGTTCTTGCAGTATCCATATATCCTTATCTCTGTATTTATCTATCTCCACCTTCTTTGTCTTCCATAACAGTTTCCTGTGAGACATGGCATCAAATGTTTCATTTTCAACAACTTGGGTTAGGCCCCTTGCATTGCCCTTTCCTAAGGTCAGTTATCTTACTGTGGGAAAATACCTGATCAGCCTGATGCACCTGCCTATGACAAAACCATGTTGAATTTTATCCATTAGCACCATGTTCTTGACTATTCTTTCTGTCAACATTCATTTTTAAAACCTCACACCATGCAAACCAACATCACATGAGCAGGTCTCACAAAATCCCTCCCCCTCAGTGCCTTTAAAGATATTGCACCTAATTTTTATGAGCCTGAGGTCCCCACTCCCAAGCTGACTAGTACAATGAAAACCCAGTGCTGGTGAATTAGCAAGCATATGCTCCTTCACTACTCCAGGGTACAGATTATTTGTACTCCTCCATTTCCGTCTCCATCTCACCAAAATAAGCAGATAATTGTTTGTTCCTGTCTTTGTTCCATCTTTTATCGCCCTTTTGGAAACCATTCTTACTATACTCCTAGACACCAATAGGTCATGTCTCCCTGGCTATGACCACTTTCATTACAAAACTAGCCAAAAAAGACCACCATGGTTTATAAATAATAATGACTAAATCACCCAAATTTTAATCCTCATACTCACATCCCACTGGAGGCAATTAAGTTTATCTAGTGCATGGTCTCGCACCTGTTACTACCTGTTTTTGAACTCTGAGTTTACCTATTTTAAGCAATCACTCAGGTTTTGCAGAAAAAAAACAGCGTGATTACAAACTTCAACTCACTCATTTTTGATCTAACAAAAAATCTAAATACAATTTCCTGCTTTGAGGAGATGGAGAGAATGATAATTTGAAATTTTACAGTGAAAAAACAGCCATAAATTTTGGGAAACAGAGAGAGAATGGTGTCTCTTCAAAGGCAGTAACTCTGCTTTTGAAAACTGCAATTAAGACTACTGAAGGAAAAGAAAACAGGAAAGGGGAAATAATTTTAAACTTACTTTGGAGTACTGAAAACCATCATCACCACACATGCCTGCATCAGACAGCAACATTCGGAAGCCTGTGGTCTCAGACAACCAGAGAATGGTTTTTGGTTTCATTGACCCTAGTTTTGAATGAGCCATTACCCATAAGCAACTCTGTGGGCAGAAGCCTAATGTTGTACAACTTACATAAAGAGGTACTTCAGCGCAGCTCAATTCCATTGTCACAGCATCTAGAAACAGAATAAACCAGTGGAATTATTACACACCCATCAGGAGGCATTGGTATCACTATAGCCCATTCATGTCTGCAAGCTAAGTAGACATCTTCCAGACTTAAGGGAAAGAAAAAAAAAAAAAAGAAAAAAAAAGAAGGATATTAAGCTAACCAGCTATCTAGTTGCCCCAGATTTCCCCAGAATGAGAAAATGCTGGTGTAATGATGCCCACGTAAGGCTGGAAGAGGGGTGGCTGGCGTTAGTAAACACGCTCTGTGCTTTTCACACAATAGACACAAAAATAGGTCAGGCTGAGACCAGCCACTGAGGCGTTAATAGTTGTAGCAAATGAAGTAGTGGGAACGGCAGCATTTCTTATTTCTAGAGGCAAAAAAAATGGAATTTGATCCCAAGATGTAGTTGTAGCAACTTTTACTCCAAGCCGATATCCCAAGTATATGGTGCTGTTATTTTAGCAATTTCACAGAAGATATCCCCAAGGGAGGTCACCTTAACTACCCTAAACAGCAAGCTACTGACACAAGTCATCACTGGAATTACTATAATTACCATCATCATAGCAACCCTGATTTCTATTACAGTATTTTAAAGTCACTACATCCTCAAAATTCACATTCCAAAAACAATATTCCTGTCAACTGAAAAAACACACCAGAAACAACTCCACATCTTTAAAACAGCAAGGTGGGCTCAACAACCACATGCAAGTCTGCCTCTGCTTGGAGAAACAGCAAGACAGACTGTCTTAAGGGGAGGCTGTCTCAGCTCCTATGTGGTCTTGGTTTCACAGCTGAGCAGTATCCAAAAACAACACAGTTGTGCAGCCCTTTGCTCCTTAATGCATAGGTACAGCCTGCTATGAATCAGATCGGATTTGAGAAGTTCCCTGTCTATGAACTGCAGAAATTAAACGCATAGCTTCAATCAAAACCAAAAATGACCCACCCACCACATGGTCCTTTTAAGTTACAAGTTTGTTAATACTCATCTCCTGGTACCCGTCAATTCATCTACATTCACAGGTACCTACAATCTTACAGTGTGACTTCAGCGTAACTTCAAAACAGAAGGCAAAAACCCTTTACAAAAATCACTGGCCACAAATGTTCAACCAGAAAAAGCCGAAGCCACCTTTCATATTGTAAGAGAAGGGTACCAAGACAGACAAACATTAATCCAGCCAGCCCAGACAGCAGCGAGAGGACTCAGACAGAGGGGTTTCTTATTTTCTGAGGAGGGAGGAGGTATCCCACAGCTGACTGCAAGGCGTCTCGCTTTGACAGGCAGAGACAAAGCCCTGCAGTTCCCAGCAACAGCATCCTGAATCCAACCTTAACAGCAGCAGCACGGGAAGAACAGCCCTGTTCATACAGAAGAAAACAGGATTACAAGAGAAATTAAGAAACCGTAACATTAATTCCACCAGGAGAATTTTAAGGTGGAGTTTTTCACAAGTGTCACCTTACAGAATGGATGAAGCACATTAACTTCTATCCCAGACCTGTCATCAACTCACAACTACTGCCACTATGTAGACACATAGACTATGTATACACCAGGCATCAACCTCATGGTTGGCTGAAATGAGAGACTTGCCAGCCAGCTGTTTTACACTGTTGCTCTATTCGGCTGTATAAAATGCCTTCACCTGCAATGGTTCTCCCTCTTTTAAGGCACACATCCAAAATGAAGTCCAGCATCTCCTCTACCATAAAATATAAGCACATTCAAATCACTACGCCATGCCAACAGAATAAGACCTGCTCCTGGTTACTTCTGCTGTATGACTATCTCAAGAGCCTTAAGAGACATATCTCAACATCCTCCTCTGCAATGATGACAAATGTAGGTATCAACTCTAGTCCACTGGCTCTATTGCAAGTGTGCATAAGGCAGCAGAATTTAGCCCATCCGTTGGCAGATTATCACTGCACCATCAGTACAATAAGCTTCTTTTTACTGGATAACACAAATGCAACTCATTGGAGAGATGACGCCATCCCCCCTTCACCGTTTGCTTGTGTCACACTGTGGATCCCCAGGGAGCTTGTGCATTTGGAGATACTAAGTACCTAGGTCAGTATGGATCCTTAGTGGATAAATCACCTGAAGACTTGAAGCAATCTGAAGCAATCAATGTTTTCTACTCAGTACTGATTAGAACCATGTTGAAACACGACCAGTACTTTCAACATGTGCTCCCCTGACGCACCAGCTTACAATGCTGTTTCCTGGCTACAAAGGGGTACTCTAATGGTGCTCCTTCTGCTTCCTGCAGAAAAACCAATAAATGTCAACACAAAAAACACTAAGTCACCTCTTCTGCTTTTCTGATACTGAAGGGTGCTGGTTGTTTTAGGAACAAGCTTTACACGAATAGTTTGCATCTTTCCTCCGTGTGGGGCACCCAGTAACTCAGCCCGGCCGCTGGAAGTGGCTGGGAGGGGCAGGAAGAAGAAGAGGATGCATGTCGGGAGGAAACACTCAGCTCTGGCTACAGAGAAGCTCTTGTGCAACCTCCGTTTCACGGCGAGGGACTGAAGGAGACACAATCACATGCACCCTACCGCTGACCTCCTCTGGACAGCAAGGAGCTGCTCAGCTCCCCAAAAAACCACGGTGGACAGCGGCCAAGAAGTGCCACGCAGACAACCTCTCTTGGGCGCCGAGGAGCAGTCCTACTCCCCACAGCAAGGGCAGGGTCCAGCTGCCCGACATTGCGGGTACACATCCTTTCACCGAGCAACACCTGGTCTCTGCCTCTGACACCTGCAGCTCTGACACAGAAACCAGCAGGACGGGCACCTAACAGACACACAGGTCTAGTTTCAAGCATTGCCCACAAATACTGAGCTCAGCTATAGCAGGATTCATCTATACACAGGAAAGAAAAACAAAAAAAAAAAAACAACCCCAAAACAAAAACAAAAACCAAACAAAACAAACCCTTTTCAGCATCCAGTTCAGCAATAAATTTAATGGAAGCATTTATTGTGATGTGCTGCAAACTGGAGAGACTTGCACCACACATTTCACTCA
The DNA here is from genome assembly GCA_026546715.1 of Gallinago undulata. Classification (NCBI taxonomy): domain Eukaryota; kingdom Metazoa; phylum Chordata; class Aves; order Charadriiformes; family Scolopacidae; genus Gallinago; species Gallinago undulata. Next base: position 27,359,467 of record JAOTQQ010000019.1, read on the forward strand.
AACAGAAGTAAATAAACAAAAAAGAAAAAAAAAAACTTGAAAATAATTGTATTTAACTAACTTTTTTTTTTCCCCCCATCTACAATCTCTCGCTTAAATTTAATGTCAAATGCTATTGCCGGCCTCCCGACAACCTCAAATTATTGAGAGGAACATCAACAAGTATTAGCTGCTCCATCAAAGATGCGAGACATTTGATTAATCCCTCCTCTTTTCAGTGGTTGCCAGTGAGAGGACAAGGGGCAACGGGCACAAGTTGGAACATAGGAGGTTCCACTCAAATATGAGGAAAAACTTCGTCACAGTGAGGGTGACAGAGCCCTGGAATAGGCTGCCCAGGGAGGTTGTCCAAATCTTCTTTGGAGATTTTCAAGACCCGCCTGGATACAGTACTGAGTAACATGCTCTAACATGCTCTAGGCAATCCTGCTTCAGCAGGGGAGTTGGACTAGATGGTCTCTACCATCCCTGCCAACTCTAATAATTCAGCGAAATTCAGTGAAATATTTTATTTATTGGTTGCCAATTATGGGACTCTCACATATCCAATTTCTTTCAACATTACAAATTTTAGCATTTTATAGCATGGCTTCCTCAATTATCAAGACATGTTAGAAGGACCACAATAATAAGGACATCAACCAATGGAAAACAAAAACATCAGGTATTGACTTAACTACATTTAAATGCAAAATACGTCAGCTATCAAACTATTTTACTCTGTACACACCAAAGAAGTTAGATAAGAGAAAGAATTATCAAAGTCTCAACAGAAAGGCAATTCTGCTGGTTGAGAAGGTGACCCTTCAGACCACACTGTGACTACTAGCTGGCTGCCTTACTGTGTATTGTCAGCGTTTCCCTAAACGCAAAGGGACTCTTCCCGATCTTAAAGCAACCTGGCTTACAACTCACAGACTGACCTTCTCCTCTTCCCCGTAAATAAAGCATGTAACTGTGGGAGAAAGACACAGAGAAGGTGAAGACAGGACTCTGACAGGCTTTGATGCTGCTCTGTGATCCAGCAGCTGCTTGTATGGACTTCACTGAGCTCCAGGCTCCGCTGCTGCTCTAACAAGCCTCGTTATGCTGCACCAGACCACAGTTTGTGCCAGCCTTGCAAAAGGCTGCAAAGCATAAGCAGTGGTATAAAATACATATTTCATACTTCCCTTCCATGTACCAGTTCAAATATAACAAAACACAAAGTCTTTGGAGTCTGCTCCCTATATTCTTCTTCCAGAGCATAATCCTTCACCTCTGCGCCACAGAGCACTGCTGCTGTTTCACAAGACTGAACGTCAAAGCTGTCAAGCTACGTAAATGAACCACTAATGATCCTTCACAGGAGCCCTGGAACTCAACTCTTCCTTTTTTAATTACATTTCTTTTCAGTGATGGTCATATTGAAACTCATGCCTATAAAACACTGAGAATTGGCCTTATTGCCATCATCAAGACAAGCACATTAAAACTTGATTCCTGAACAACTGCAGTAACAGGAAAGGAAGGGTGCGTCCCACCCAAAGGCCACTGGAAAGTAGGCACAAATCCCAGAGCATCATTTGTGATGCCTTAAAATGCAACATCTTTGTCTAAGCAAAATGTCTTGTGCATTGTAAAAGTTCAGCAGCACTCACATATTAAGAGGTCTTCTACCAAGATCTCCTCCACTGGATGACCATGTTACATGTCAACATTATCACTGTTTTATTATTTCTCACTATGCAATAATCCATAGGAGGTAGGTGTGACCATCAAGCCACAGGACAGCCTCTAAAATACAAATTACTGCACATACTGAGTTTATACTTCTCAGATCTCAATACTCTTCAAAAACACTAAGATTCCAGTATGGTACTCACAGATCAGCCAGTTTCCATGAATAATGTTCATCCCTCTGCTTCCTCTCATGTATTTTTGAATTTACAGATGCCATCTGAGTGACATTACATGCATATACCTAAGGGATCATTCACAGCTTCCCAAGCACCAAGAACCACGCTGCACATTGATCAGGTCTAGCATTGTACAGAACACTCTTTTACCTGCAGATCCTTGCTCTGGACCTGATTAAAAGACCTTGGAAAAATTAAACGAAAGGAAAAAGGTAGCAAAATACACACATAATAAATACTGCATTGCCAAAGTCAGAGTTTTACACCTTTCCAGCATAGGTTTTTGATGTGATCTTTCAGGCTCTCCTGAACACCTTAGAGGATGGGGAATAGGGAGGGGACAAAGCAAAACCCTCAGCTAGCAGCTTTGCAAGCACATTTGTTTACTGCCTTCCAACAGTATTAAAACTGAGAGGTAAAATAAACCCTTGCCTATTACATTTATAATGAAGCAGCTTGCACTACTGTTGATTACTTCACCACACACTAGATGCTCTTGAAGCAATCGAACAGAAGAAATGCAGCTAAATACCTTTTAAAAGAACTCTCATTTTAACAATTCGAGACAAAAAGAAACTTAAATTGTCCTCAAAAAGCATTACCCCATTCATGGCTATCTTATTTCTTCAATTTGTTCAAGTCAAAACCATTTTGTCCTCCTTAGCAGGGAAAGTATTTAAAGAGTCTCCAAAAAAGGGTCACATTTTTTAACCTTTTAAAAATAGATTTGGGCTTTAAAATACAAAAACAACTCCAGAAAAACGTGTCTTAGACAGAAGCCTGCTCCTGAGGTAGGCGAAATGTATTCTTTATACATTCCTGTATTAACGTTCTTAATGTAGCATTTTCATTTCAACTAAAAATAAAATGGGGCTCTGGACATTAGAAACCTCAGAAATGTGAAACATGGGTTACACATTACTGAAAGAAAGAAATGAAACTAAATGTATATGTAAGGTCACTACAACATAATAAAACCTGTTTGGTACCAGTACCAGAGATCTGTCTCACCTCCCTGACTCCTGTTAATGCCCCTTGTGACAGAGATCGCAGCTTTCTAATGATGGAATTTTTAACGGCTTTTAGAATTTACTACTCCCTAGTTTGGGCACTGTTAAGCCATGAGACCAGACCAAAAGAAAACTACTTTTTTAAAGAGTTCATTCAGCGCAGCTGTGCACTTTACTGACAAGGCAGCAAAGAAGTGGGCCATAAGCATTTGCTTCTCCCAATGCATTCAAATGCCTGCTCCAATGCGACCTGCAGTGCTTCAGCATCACGCAGGCTTGGCCATCCACCAAACTGCTGTAACTAACCAACCAACCAACCAAGTTAGGGGATATACTGTGTGTTTAATGGCACTTTTGTAATTTGCATTCCCCCTTCATGAACAGCTCAACAGCTCAACAGACTCCACAGCCATTCAGAGCAAGAAACAAATTTTCAACACCAAAAGTCATGAGGTACAATTCTGATATTCATAAAAGCAGCCTCCATAGAGAAGCATGACTATTCCACCTCATAGCCCTCCTCTAGTTAATGTAGGTCAGTGATACCTGCTTTTCTAAATGATGCTAAGCCTAAAAGATATGTCACACAGCTCAACTAGTTAGTAGGAAAATCTGTTAATTTTTGAAAATTCAGTAATTTTTGAAGAATTTCAGCAGACAACATTGAGGAAAATTCCAAACACACTCCTGAGACAAGGCTGAGAAAATGCTACAGCTGCAGTAATATTCAAGCTAATAGGGAAGAGAAAAAAAGGAATGGCCCCATCAAAAAAGTCTGAAAACTTCTGGTGCAAACAAAGACTTCTGTAGCTTCAATACATGTGGGTAAACATGCACGGTGATCCAAGTTATGCTTGCTGTTCTAGGTAGCACCTTAGCACCTAAAAAAATTATTTGTAGACAACACAGAGAATGCATGATCCTGCCCTAAGATTACCGTATGCCCCACCTATAAACAGGAAATCGAGATGTGCAGGTGCCAAATGACTGATGTGTCGCCATGCAGAGAGACGGTTTTGGCCAAAAACTGGAACTGGATCTTCTGAGTCACTGTATTAGTCATAAGCTATCCTTCCTATACCCTGGTGCAAATTCTCATTCAACGTGTTATTCAGATCAAAAAGCATGTTGAGCCATTTCACCATACCATACCCTTCTGAAGTGGCCCCACAAAGGAATTATTCTCGGGGGAGCCAACAGGAACTCCTCCTGAATAACAGCAGCAGTTTCAGGTTGAGAAAAGAAACACTCCTCCCTGATATTACATAACAAAATGTTAGCAGAAATGTCTAATTTACAAGTCCACTGAGAAGGCCAGATGAGTTTCCTGGTAGATTGCTATTAAGACACATCTACACAATCACTTTCTTTGTTGCACTCAATATTCAAACACCACTTTAGGAAAAAAAAAAACCAAACAGCACTTAAGTACTCAAATCTTTTCGCCAGATTTTGTCCTACTAATTTTTCACACCAAATTCAGTTAATTTACAGGTTATTTTTTTGCTTATGTGGAAAAACTCCTCTTACACGTATGCCTCCTGAAATGCTATTTCCACAAAGCATGGTAGAGAGCAAATTATCTCTACAAGGGAAAAAAAAAACTTGTGTCATCTCTCAGGCTTTCTATTGCATTCATGTGCTTTATGATGACTTATGAGAAGAACTACCTCCACTTTCTATAGGACCAAATATCGAGGCAGAAGTAAGTCCATGAAAACAAACAGGGAATTTAGAGCCTTTTTTTCTGCACAAGAATCACCGTGCAGGTTGAAAACTTGAGCAACTCGAAAACTTGTGCAACTCTAAGCTGCACACACCAGCATCCCAACGAAAGGCCACCAAGAATGCTTCCAAAGTTGTTTCTCTGAATGTTACCTTTAGGAAAGTTTTCCTTTCCTTTACATTTTTCAGTTGTTAAAAGTTAATAAGTTGAAAGCTTCTTACACTCTGGCTGAGAAAAGCAAGCGCTTTCATAACTAACACCAAGCACCTTGTCCATTTAGAGGCAGGAACTGGAAAAAAACCACGAGCGGCTCTTATGGCATATTAATGAACAAACAAAGAAGGGGGGAATGTAAAAATAAAATAAAATAAAATAAAATAAAATAAAATAAAATAAAATAAAATAATAAAATCCTCCCTTTCCCCACTTTTGGGACTTTGGAAGGCGACTGACAGACAGCCCACGGGAAGCGCTTTCCCCAGACAGGAGCAGAGCTCGCTCAGGTGGACCGCGTCCCAGCCGGCGGAACGACGATATCGTTCCCCGGGGCTGGACGTCGCCCCCCGGCGAAGGGCGAGGGCAGCCTCACCGCCCCCAGCCCAGCCCATCCCAGCCGCCCCGACGCCCACCCACTCCGCGGAGCCGGGGGCTGCCTGGCAGCAGGTGCCGCCGGCCGCGCCGCCCCGAAGGGCACCGTCCGCCTTACCTACGCCGGGGTGTCCCGGGCCAGGCTCCGCCGCCGCGCTGCCGGAGGAGGAGGCGGCGCTGCCGAGACGCCGACGGGGCCGTGCCTGCGGGAGCCCGGTGGGTCGCGCCCGGCCCCGCGGATGCGCCGCCCCCGGGCCCCGGCAGCCCGCGGGGCGAGGGAACAAAGCCGCGCTGTGATGGCCAGGGGCAGGGGGAGGCCGGTGCCCGGCTCCGGCCCGGGTAGCAGCCCGCCCCGCCGGCAGCCAGCGCTTGCTCGACGGGGCGGGCAGAAAAGCGAGAACCCCCGCGGGGCCCCGATGGCGCCCCGGACCCGGGAGGGGGAGCAGCGGCCCCCAGACGGCTCCTTTCGGAGGGGAGCGCTGCCCTCTCTCGGCCGGAGCGCGGCTGCAGGCGGCAGGGTGGGAGCCGGCCGGCGGAGCAGGCGGGATAGGGGTGACCCCACCCCACCCCCGGCACCCCGACCCTTCCTCACTTCCCCCGGCCGTCGGGCCGGAGTCCCGGGGCCCGTGGCACCCCGCAGGGCGCTGCCCACGCAAGGGGCGGGTGGGTGACACCGCTGCTCGGTGACCCTCCAGGCGTGTTTCGTTGCAGCAGAACAGTTTGATCCCGACAGGCCACGCCGTCTTTTGGCTTCGGCAGCTACACGTGCACAATGTGTAACTTCAGCTGTTCTTAAAAACACCTTATAATGTTGACTCCCTAAGAGTATTCTGACAACCTGTTTGACAAACCTTTATGTCACTAGATAAGAGACGACCTATGGATGTGATCTATCTGGACTTCTGTAAGGCCTTTGACACGGTCCCCCATG
>JAOTQQ010000019.1:27368667-27396091 GCA_026546715.1 Gallinago undulata
CCTGGAGACATTCAAGGTGAGGCTCGACGAGGCCCTGGGCAACCTGGTCTAGTTGGGGGTGTCCCTGTGACTGCAGAGGGGTCAGGCTAGATGACCTTTGAAGGTCCCTTCTGGCCCAAATGATTCGATGATTCTGATTCTATTCTATGATTCTATGACTAAGTAAAGACAGTAGGTGACTGAATATTTGGTGTTGAGTACCAAATTAGGGGTAGGGACTTACCAAGCTCCTCCGGGCTGTACCATAACCTGATTCTTCTCCTGTTTGCTGAGGCAAAGAGCATACTTTCTTCGTAATACCAACATTTCATCAAAGTGCTGTGGGAACAAAAAGAGGTTACCTGAGTGCTGTAAGCAATGCACAACAGAATTAGTGATTTACTGTGAAGCAGCAGCTGAAACAGAATGCAGGTATGTATCTCCTTAGTATCCCAGATATCTGGGAAGCAGAGGAGAATAAAGGTGATCAGTGGAAGAGAAAACATAAGAGCTGGATCTGTGCAGTCCAGAATTAGAGCTTAAATAGGGTGTTAGTATTTAAAAATTGATTAAGACAATAGTAAAAAAATGTTACGCAAGTGGTCCGAGAGTACCGTGTGAGATGATAACATGCTGTATTGCTGTACCTCTTTTCCACCCTGTACCCTTTTCCCATACCCACAAAGACAACTTGCAGGTCCTGACTTTTAGAAGGAAAACCACTTACAATGATTAACCATGTTAATTTTATTAATCTGTGTTGACAGTTTAGAAAAATTATACCTAGGAAACAGCAACACAATTCAGATTGACATTTTCCTTGGCTAATGTTCGAAGGCCTACATGTTGCATATTCAACTAATGAAAAAGCTGTAGCCAAGCTTGCCAGTACAGTGAAAGCTCCTAGTTAAGAGCACAGGATCACAACCTGGCTCACATTTCAGAATCAAAAATTAAAGCAACTTACTACCTCTTACTACCACACGTCCTTAACACATTAAACCCCTCTAGTTCACTTACCTTCACCTATCTCATTGCAAGATAGTTTCAGCAACAATTTTAAAAAGGAAGTATATTAAACTAGTGCAACAGGGCACAGGTCATGAGGGTACCTCTCTGAAGGAGAGAAAGAAGCCAGTAAAATCACTCCTTGTGTTTCAGCAAGCATTTTCATAGCTTTACATACTGTGTGTATAGACAAAATTTGAAACCTTTCATTGGTTTGCTTTGGGTGGCTCATCACAGACAGACATCTGCACAGGGTACAAGGAAGCAGAGACTTTCTGTGCTGTACTTGTCAGAACACGTCCACAATTCTGAGATTGCAAAGGTAACACACCCGCTGGCTACAGCACAATCAGGACTTTGGAAGGTTAAATTTGCAAGGAGGAAAAATAAGAGAGACCAGTTGATGGTGTGCAGCCAGGTTAGGGGTGGTTTGCAAGCATCTTACAGCACCTTTCCTCTGCATCCAGCCCCAGCATACTTTACTGGAAGCAGACATGAATATTGCTTTATTTCAGTTGTTATACTCATTTACCACTGAATAGAGCAAGCTATCCAACTGCATAATATCCAAGAAAAGAATACAAGCATAAGTGAATCTGCAGCAGCTGTGGAGCCTCAGGATTTCAATTCCAAATTTTACTAATTGAAAGAGTTACTAAAACAACTAGTTAAGACTTGTAACTTAACTTACTTACATAATTTCCAACCCTATGTAGTGTTACTCTAAGACACTGATTTAGACCTCAGTTCTAGAGAAAACTACCTCTTCATTTTCATCATGCAAACAAGGATCTAGGTAAGGTTTTGTACATGTTGCGACTATGCATGCAATATGACAAGTGTGTTTTGCTATATCACATTCAAATACCAAAGGAAAATAAACCCACATACGCTTCAGAGACTGTCTTCACATCGTATAGATCATCCTGGCATCAAAGTAATGACTGTTGCCCAGGACTGACTTACAGGTGACTGACTAATGTTTACTTGATTTTTCATGATATGTGGAATAGTTTCTGCTTGAATACACCAGCTATTAAAAACAGTTTAAAGCAAAGAATCTGTGATCTGCCATGATCTACCTTAATTAATTAGAATTGAAATGTTTAAATGAATCCTTAGCTTTCAACACACACATGCAAAAAGTAATGTTACAAAATGGAAAGCGTCAAAGGCAAAGAGGCAATGAGATGGTTGCTTGACCTTACTAATACTACTACTCCTTAGTTAGTGCTTGCTTACCACTATTCCTTCTACGCTTCTTCTCACCCCTCTTGTCCTCCAAGTGACACAGCTTGGAGAAACTTCCCCATGGGAACTTCTGAAATTACAGTCTTAACAAATGCTTACTAAAATAAAAATGCTGAAATAATCCTTGCCCAAAGACCAAATATTGTGTTATAAATCTTGGAACAGTAAGATCCAGAGAACAAAGTAACTCTCATTGGAGACACTAAAAAGTAAAGGGACAATCCACTTTAAATCATCTTCCATCAGATATTCCATCAGAGTATGTCATAGCTATAAATATCTTTGCCAATAAGGATTAAAACCACAACTTCCATTCAAATCTTTTTACAACACAATGTTTCAATACTTCCTATACACCTTTTCTTTCTTTTAAAAAAGGGATTGTAGATGAAGTATTGAAAACTACATTGGAGGGGGAAGGGGTTATTTCTTTAGTTTTGCCTGGTTTTCAAGTGTAAATTGTGTGTGATCTTTGCTGAAAATTTGCCCTGTAGCTCCAAAATATATATATTTTAAATCATAAACTGAAGTGTTCTGTAAAATCTGTTGGTTTTCTGTAAAATTTCTGACTACGTCATTTTGCAGTATTTCAGTAGTTTAGGTTACGGTCTCCAACCATGGAATGACAGAGAAAGGCAGACTGTGGTTTTGCAGAGCAACCTGAACACGTTGCAGCTCAGCATTGCAACTCTAACCTTTGCACAAACTCTGAGCTCAAGTGCATATGCAGATCAAAATCGAGCATTTGGCAAGATGCACTTGTGTTGCACAAGCACAGTTAGAGCCATTACAAACCCTTTTTGTCTTGTCATTCTGTATGCAGGCACCAAAAGTTAGAGCATTAAACTGACAAACCTCTGGTATTTTATAAAGGGTGAAAAAAGTATGGGGTGGTGAAGTTACTTTTCAAGTTTAACTCTCAGTCGCCTGCATTACTTGAGAGCAAGCAAATGCACGTTATGACATCATTATACAAATTGCAGATGATGATGGCAAACAATGAGAAAGTGTTAAATTTAGGAAGGAGAAAAGTCAATCCCATTATTTTAATTTATACCAAAGGCTAGTAAGTTTCGTGACCATCTAAAAACAACTGTGTCTATTAAATAAAACTGTTTCAGTTTCAGAATCATTCCATGACCAAACATCAAGGCTTTAAATGGAACCAGTTCAACTACAGTCCAATAAAAAGAACACATCTAAGATGTGATAAGGGAAAAAACAATTTTAAAAGAGAAGTACAGAATCCAGCAATAGTGTCTGAAACCAGATATCTGATCAATCTTGATCTGCAAAAGCCAGAGATAATCATCACCTATTTTCACTTCAATTGATAGTGAAGGATATGCAGGAAAAAGTAGATGTGCATGTAAAAGTTCCTTCACAAGAGCAGCTTTAGCATTTTTTTTGTAAATTCATACAGTGATGCAACAAACCTAGCAGATACTAAGTTCCCTTTCAGCTGGGAAAACAGCATCATAATTCACAAAACATTTGGGGCTTGGAAGCTCCTCTAGTAGCCATCCTGCCCCTCCATTCCCACACATTCAACTCCCTGAACAGAAAGGCAAAAGATGGGGTTCACAATTTAATACCCTCATGGTTATGCTAGCACTCCCCTCCTTCTGCCAAATGAAATGTGAAACTAGTGCCTCACGCCCACACTGGAGGGAGCATCCTCTTTTTCTCAGTGCATACTACTGACACAAACCTAAGAATCACTCAGGCAGACAGGAACAAAATCAGTTGGGTGCAGTAGACCATGTTTTGCCAGAATAAGACCATTTATCAAGGTCTTCCTTCTTACCCTTGCTAAAAATTAGGACATTTGCCAGCTTCTATTTGACTAGGACCCTTCCAGACTCCCACGACTGTTGAAAAATAGAGGTCCCACAATGACATCAGCGTGCTCTTTCAGTAGTCTGGGATGAATCCCATCGGGCCCCATAGATTTATGGGCATCCAGCTGGAGCAGTGAGTCTTGAACAAGTTCAGGGTTGACTAGGAGTTTATCATCCCTCAGTCACAGTCTTCCAACACAGGGCTCCAGGACTCCTAGAGCCCATCGTTGTTGAAGACAGAGGTGAAGGCAGCCTTAAATGTCTCGCCTTTGTCTACATCCCGATTTGTGACGTGTCCAATTCCATCAAGCAATGGACTAATGTTATCTCTGTCCTTCTCATAAGCTTGTTTCAGCTTCTCCCTTTTGAGACATAGCTTGGTCATAATGTTAGACTGTAAGTATTTCTTATTTTCTCATCATTAGTTACTCAGCTTTGAACAACTTAAGAATACAATTTAGTAACTTCTAGCAGCACAGTCTTCAAAGTATATCTGTTGAAAACCAAAGGTTTTTACCTTCAAGAAGTTAGAACATGTAAGTGATCCAGCAATAAAAGTTTCGCTCATTAGCAAAATTAGTGCAGGGAAGAGAGATCAGTGTCTTTCCTGAAAAATGTTCCACTGAAGGCTTGATAAAATCAAACAAGTGACCAACCAGCTCATCTCTCCCTTCCTCCCAAGGCTGAACACAGGAAAGAGAAGTGCTGAATTTACTATTCTTTTTGAAATCCAGTCTATTTCTGGTTACATACAACTGGAGAAGCCTCTTTTCTGGTAACCCTCTATGCTCACCATGCTAACAAAATATTCAGATTGAGGAGATGTTTCAATAAACAACTTCAAAAATGCTTCCTATGAAAAGGACATCAAAAAAGTAACAGACTGTTACTATCTGATCTGAGAAAAGATAATTTATTAACTATATTTCAAAGACAAATCAACCTGGTAATTCCCAAATGACCTAGAAGTCAAGGAAGATGCTGTGTGCAATAAGTTCCCACTTTTCTATATAACACATAGCATAGAATGTAAAGAATATCCCTTCCCCAGGCAGGATAATGAGCATTACATCACCTCCAGTCCAATGCACAATTAACTATTTTGGTTTAGTTCATGACATTCCATCTTAATGCTTCAAAATATTAAATTCTGGAGCATAAGGTAATGTACTACTAGAAAAATAATTACATTTTCATATAAATACATTCAATTTTCACGTGTAAAACAAAAAATAGGCATGCTTGGCACTGCAGGAATGCATTTCAAACATTCAGCAGCACAGACAGGCCACTGCAAACTGTTACCCAAAAGAATTTTTTTCCTACTATTTTATTCAACCAGCAGTTTATTAAAAGCCAACATTTGAGGTTTTACATTAATGTTATAATTAAATAAAATCAGAACATGAAAAACAGGCAACACAGTGGTAATAATAGCATCTTATTCTGGCTCCTCTGTAACTTAATTATGTAGGTTCTGAGGAAAAACTTGCATAATGAAAAAAAATCATATTAAATGGGAAAAAAAACCTCAACCAATATTAATTTTCATACCAGACAAGAGCAGAGACACAAAGAACAGACAAGTTTGGCAAGCAGTCTAGGTGTCATCTGAACAAATACCAGCTTTCAATGCAGAGGTATTGAATCCAGTAGAATTCATTATACAACTGGCTGCTTCTACTCAAGTAAAAGAAAATCTGTTGACTGGTCAAATAAAAGTCTTCAAAATTTCATTTAAGTAGTCCTGTTAGAAGTTAAGATTTTAAATAGCATTTGGTTTTCCATGTTCTATCAGATTTCCATTTGTGTAGATGATGTCTTGCATCTGCTTCCAGCTCTACCTTGGCAAACTCACTTGGTAGAATAATATGAATGGTAAATGTTGTGATAAGTTAAATTATCCTAAGATCATAGAGTCATAGAAAAGTTTGGGTTGGAAGGAATCTTTAAAAGTTTCCAGGGATGAAGCATCTTCAACCCCTCTGGGCAACCTATTCCAGAGTTTCACAACCCTCATCGTAAAAAATTTCTTCCTTATATCTAATCTAGGTCTACCCTACTTTAGTTTAAAACCATTATTCCTTGATCTATTGCTGCAGGCCCTATTAAAAAGTCTGTCCCCATCCTTCTTCTAAGAATTGAAAGACTGCAATAAGATCATAGATTCATAGAACAGTTAGACTTGAAAGGGACCTTAAACATCGAGGTCCAACCCCCTACCACGGGCAGGGACACCTCCTGCTAGACCAGGTTGCTCAAAGCCCCATCCAGCCTGGCCTTGAACACTTCAGGGATGGGGCATCCACAACTTCTCTGGGCAACCTGTTCCAGTGTCTCACCACCCTCACAGTAAAGAGTTTCTTTCTAGTACCTAATCTAAATCTCCCCTCTTTCAATTTAAAACTATTACCCCTCATCCTATCACTACATTCTCTGATCAAGAGTCCTGGAGCCTTCTCTTCTCCAGGCTGAACATAAGATTGTCCTCAAAGGAGAGATGCTATCATTTTTGCAGCCCTCCTCTGGACTCGCTCTGACAGGTCCATGTTTTTCATGTGCTGAGGGCTCCAGAGCTGGACAGCATACTCTGTGGGGTCTCACAAGAGCAGAGGGGCAGAATCACCTCCCTTGACTGCTGACCACGCTTCTTTTGCTGCAGCCCAGGATACACTTTGTCTTATGGGCTGTGAGCTCATATTGTCAGGTCATGTCCAGCTTTTCATCCACCAGTACCCCTGAGTCCTTCTCCTCAGGATTGCTCTCAAACCCTTCATCCTCCAGCCTGTATTGATACTGGGGGCTGCTCCAATCGTGAGGTCCATGCAGGACCCCCTCGGGACATTCACATGGGCCCATTGCTCAAGCTTCTGCAGGACTCTCTGGATGGCATCCCATCCCCTCAGGTGTGTGAGCTGCACCATATAGCTTGGTGTCATCTGCAGACTTGCTGAAAGTGCACCCAATGCCACAGTCTATGTCATTGATGAAGATATTGAACAGTACTGGTCCCATTATGGACCCCTTAGGGACAGCACTTGTCATTGACCACTACCCTCTGGATGTGACCATCCAACCCATTCTTCCTCCACCAAACAGTCCACCCATCAAATCCATCTCCAACTTAGATCAAACTAATGAACTATTTTAAACTAACTTCTTCCTTGTCACACCTCAAACTTTGAGGCACTATAACAGACACATACTTCCGACATTAACAATAAGAACTATGAATATGTTAAGGTCAGTGGTTCTCCAGCTGTGCAACACTAGGCTGCTAAAAGTTATGTCCACCTTCAGCTCCAAGCACTACTGAAGGGTCATGGAATAAGAAGGCTCTAGAAGTCTCCCCTTAGAAAAAGCATTTTATATGACGTATTCCAAGACATAGTGCCTGATTAAGTCACACAATTAAAAGTAGCACACAGATTTCCTAGAAGGCAAAATAAAGTTCAGATCTAGCAGCAGAAAAATAAAAAAATATATTTATTATATATTTATTATATTATAAAGTAAGCAGCAAGGAAAATAAAAAAGTTTGCATGAACACGCTCCTTGTTGTTACTTATGTCATTGTCCAGTTTTGGGCCCCTCACCACAAAGAAGATATTGAGGTGCTGGAGCATGTCCAGAGGAGGGTAACAAAAGGTAGTGAAGGAGCCTGAACAAAAGCCTTATGAGGAGCGGCTGAGGGACCTGCTGTTGTTCAGCCCGGAGAAAAGGAGACTGAGGGGAGACCTTATCGCTCTCTACAGCTCCCTGAAAGGAGGGTGTAGAGACAGGAGTCAGTCTCTTCTCCCAAGTAACAGGTGATAGGACAAGCGGAAGCAGCCTTGAGTTGCAGCAGGGTAGCTTCAGATTGGATATTAGGAAAAATTTTTACACTGACAGCGTTGTTAAGCATTGGGACAGGCTGCCCACGGAAGTGGTTGGGTCACCATCCCTGGGGGTATTTAAAAGATGAGTTAACATCATACTTAGAGACATGTGGTTTAGTGATGTTTTTTGTCAGTATTAAGTTGATGGTTGGACTACATGATCTGAAAGGTCCCTTCCGAACTAGGCAATTCTATGATCATCCTAAATCTTCAAGACCAGCAAATCCCAATAGCCAGCAACACATACTGCTCACATTAATTTAAGGGCAGACCAGATACAGTTCCACACTTTTCACTCAAATATTGTTGACATTTTAGGTAGAACTTACAAAATTGTTCAAGTTATTTCTACCACTGATACCCACCTTTCCTTGCCACACTTGAGCAAATTGCTTTTGCAGGAAATTCACATTATATCTCAAATAAATTAGCTGTCTAGGGGAAAATGCAAGTCACCAAGAATAGATTAAGGACAAAGTTCTACCCTACTGTGATTCCGTATGTGTTGATCAGCCTTTGGCACACCTATCTTTCCAAAGCATACCATCCTTCTCCAGCACTGAAATTAAGACATTCAAATACTTACTGCTAAGACTGTAGACTCAAATTGCATCTACTGTACATTGAAGGTGACAGAATTACACAAAAATTTAGTTCTTTTACTCAACTGAGGGTTTTCTCACAGGCTTGAAGTTTACTTACTACATTAATTTAATTAAATTTCCCTTTAGAAGTAGGAATTATCTATTTTCTAGAGAATTATAATTCATTATAATTAATTAGTTTATTTTAAAAATTAAAATATTTTTTTTCCATATAAATAAGCATGCACTTGTTTTCTTCAGCCATTTTGCTGCTTCCTCTGAATTTGTGGAAGTCTGAAATAGAGATCAAGCAGGGTGATAAAACACAACGTAGTCAAGTTTTATCAAATGCATATGTGGTTTTATTCCTATGTCCAAGTATGTGAGATGAAGTATTAACCTTAAATAAGAACAATGACACATTGTTCCCAATTTTTTTCTGGTAAACTGAAAATTGTTGACTGTTTCTCTTAATCAAATAATGACTTAGTACTGAATGCACAAAACACTTTAAAAGTTACATAACTTTGGAATAAAACTTTAAAATTATTTTTTTTTTAAATATTGCATGGAAAAATCTTGAAATTGCTGTTCTTTATCTTCAGTAATTCAGCCCATTCCGAAACACCGTTTTGAAGACAGAAGAACTTCAACGTAGAGGGGCTTATTTTGAAAGTCACTATTATAAAAAATTACCAGGAGAACAGGCTATATATTTCAAGTTCGTGTTATTTTTGTCACAATTTGCTGTGATGTTTGTCAGTCACTCATATTTGTTTCAATGGTCTCTGCAAGGCCATTACTTTTATTCTCTTCTAGACGAGTATCTCTTTTCTTAGTAAAAGTAGCAAACAGTGTATCCATCATTCCCAAAACTTCTAGTAGTTCCTCTTGATAGTCAATCTCTTTTCCAATGGCTTCCTGAAGTCTCAAGAATTGTCTATCAACAACTGCTGACTGCCCAACCACAGGCTGATAAATGTCTGTGAAAAAAAAAAAAAAAACAACAACAAAAAAACCCACTTAGAAATCCACATACCTACAAAAACATGAAAATTATATTAGGTAGTTAGAGACGCATTTAAGGCATCTGGCGTTAAGTCCAACATCATGGACACGAGACAACTTTAATGGTGTTCTGAAAACACTTAATTACTGATATGTACTCACAATAAGTCAAACTAACAGAAGTTTTACAATCTCAAATACTATTTTCACCTCACTGCAGAAGCGGAAGTCACTCTTACTATGTAAATATAGAAAGATGAGCTATCAAAGATACTTAAGAGAGCATGAGGAGCTTCCTGCAGCCGGTGCAAATCAGATACCGATTGTGATGAAAGTTATCTGGCAATACCTTTTTTTGGATCATTCTCTTGACCCTGAGCTCATACTTATAAATATAAAGGTTTTGCTTCTTAAAAACACAACACTTTTTACCTTATTTCCAAGCTAGCTATGTGGCTTTGGGAATCTTCTTTGTGTTGTACTTACCAGTGATCATATCTGCAACAGTCACTAGTACGGGAGTAAATCTAGGCTCAATCACACGTCTGCAAAAGTAGAGAACATCCCAATCTTACCAGTTTTGTCAACAGTGCTCCTTTTCCCACCAAGAAGCAACTTTGTAATACAGCCATAGAGACAATTTCTCCTTCATGAAAAGACACCACAGAAAGGCACTTGGAGACACGAGTCAAAGAAAAGCCTCATAAATGGCATTTATCCTCCTCCTTTGAGGACAGCAGTGGGGGTTGGAGGACTGGCAAATGCCTCAGGTACATGAAGGCGTGACTTTTATCAAGGACACAGAAAATAATAGACTGAGGGTTGAATGTCTGCCAAAGAAGTAAAATATACCCTCTCCCACTATGAGAAATATTGTTTTGTGGTAACAGGTAAACTGTTTCAGTACTACCCCAGACCTTGATATCAGAAAGCAGAGGCATGTCAGATTTCAAGAGCACCGGTCTTCCAGTACCTGTCTGTTGAGGCTGTGGCACAAGCTATTAAAAAATACAGGTGTTAAAACAGTCAGAGAGAACTCAGGTTAAAATAATACCTTGCCACAAATGTAAGGAGGAGATTAATTTGCTTCTCATCTCGACCTGCAAGCGCGCTCCTCAGCGTGCCTCTGCGATGTAGCTCCTGCATGACTGCAACCGTAACTTCAGGAGTGTAAAGCCTGATGGGCGGCTGGACAGATACAGGAGTTTAGTACCAAAGCAACATCTTTACACACAAAATAGGGCTGATACCAGCAAAACCAAAACAGAACCCATATAATTTTGATTCCTTTCCAGTTATATGCTGAAATAAAATTAGTGTGACATACAGAAAACACCCAGGTTAGATGACAGCACACAAGTCCGATGAGACAAACCCCAATGACTTACCTCCAGTACTGCATCAAGGGCCTTGGAAGACTGAAAGCTCTTTAGCAGCTTGTCGTATTTCCTCAAAACACGTTTCACAGGTTTACTGACACAGAAATCTTCCTAGAATTGAAAGACAAGTTCAGAATAAGACAGACATAGACACAATGAACTAGATGCATTATACCAAACGTATATGTGACTTCCCTCCCTTCCCTTTCTTTAACTTGGCACACTCAAAAAAAAAAAAAATTGAGGACTGCTTCAGTACACTTTTGCTCACCCCCCTATACCTGTTTAGGCATGTAAGTTCTTCCTTTCACATAGGTTCTATATGTTGGCTGTCTCTTCTTTTGGGAATCTTCTTTCCTTTCTTCAGGTTTTCTGTGTTTAACATTTAGCACCCCATTGGTCATGCCTACAACTATGGTTTCATCTTCAGGCTAAAATGAAGAAATCACAGTTAGGAACCCAGTGTTTTACTTGATGATGCACACTCTACCGTGCAGATTTGAAAATGTATATTCTTATATTTAAGGCACTAATCACAGCGTCACAGAATAACTTGAATTGGAAGGCATCTCTATGACAGATGCTTCTATGAGATGCTCTATGAGATGCTTTGGTCAAATACCTTGTTCAAAATATGGACAGCTTCCAGGCTATGATTGTAAGCAACATTATCCATCTAATAAACCTTTAACAAACACCTAGAAGGACTAAAGTCTGACTCAATGCTTTAGCCCAAACATGCATTAACAGCTTTCTGTAAGTATAATCAATGATAGGTTTTAGTTTATTTTCAATGTGAAAAAAAAGTTGTGAAAGTTGTTGAAACTACCAGTCAGCGGTATAAATTTCATCTACATAACAAAGGTTGCATGTATTTGATGCTAAAGGTTATAATTTTAAGGGATGCACTGGAGAAAAACACTGACTTCACATATACAATAGTGAGCTCTGAACTGTTACTATCAACAGATAATTCTATGAAAACATTAAACATTAACTGAATGCTCAACTACTGGTAAGAAAAAAAAAGTGTTAGGAATTACTACAGAAGAAATAAAAACTAAGAAGTCATGCCACTGAATAAATCCATTGTTTACCCACATCTTAAATGCCACAAAAATAAATATCAAAGAACAGTAGCAGATTCAGAATATAATTAAAAAACCACAAAGAGAATCAAAGTTTGGCTTGGTTTCAGACAGAGCTCTTCAGTACGGGAAAAAAAGACAACTGAGGAGGGATATGACAAAAGCCTACAGAATTATGACAGGTATGGATGGAAATGTCTCATCAATGTCTCATTTAGGGGCATCAAATGAAGTTAATAAAGGTTCAAATGAAATGAAAGGAGGCAATTCTTCACACAAGTAGCAGAACATGGAATTCCTTGTCAAGGAATCTAGTGAAGATTAAAAGTTTATCCAAGCTCAAGGAAAGACTGAACAGGTTTATGCAAGATAAATTTTTTTAATTACACAGAAACTACACTCTGATGACCTAATTTCTCATCTGAAAATTACTGTGGAGTTTGGGAGAATATCAGGAAAATTATCATACCCACTTGCCCTGTTTTTCATTTTCCATGCACATCTACATAGTTGGAAGCAGTATCTAGAACTAGACTTGCCTTTGGTTTGACCCAGTAGAGCCAGCTTTATGTTCTCATATGACCACTTAAAACTCAATGATTTCAGTCAACTGGAAACAAAACATTGTTTCAAAAGATACATACACAGACAGCTCTGGAGATAGCAAACTACAGGTATTGCACATTTCGCAGCTGCTGTAGAGACTTAAAGGGTATGGGGTTTTTTTTGGTTCTGTACTATTCACCTCAAAGCTCATTTAGGGAACAAGGTAGGAAATGAAGAAAAGGAGACAGCCCCTCCACACACACCTTCCCCTAGGCTGCAGAAGAGCAGGACAACAGTAAAGTAGCAAAGGTAGTATAGATCCCTCACAGTCCCTTTTACACATCTTTCAGAGGCTACATAAGAGGGTGACTACATGATGACAGCATTGTTTTAAAAGTAGTGCTAGCCTCCAAATTTCTGGCCAGCAGGTCACTTATCCATTGGAACTCAAATGTTTCAGAGAAATTAGAACATTTGTTTTCTGTTTCCAAGACAGTAAGACGTATGTCTTAGCAAACAAATTTGTTCACACACACGCCTTGTGCCCTCTCCTCTTTTCCTCAGATCAACCTGACACAAGCAACTTTTAAGACAAGTTCATCCTGATCTAAATTTCTCAACAAATGAACCTTTTTTCTTTCATTGCTGACGCCTAAGAAAACTCACAATGTTCCTGAAATGCAGAAGATGAGTACAAACTTCTTAAAGTAAAAAAACTTGCCTTCTAAACTGAATACTTTCCCTATGATATACTGTCATTACTTAATAAACACTGGTTTGTACAGATTTAATCACATAACATCTGGTATCTGAATGTATTATGTTTAGACCATCTTAATGCATTTTTTACTTAGGAGGAATATATTCTGTCATCCTACTTTTCTGTATAGCAAAAGAATAGCAATGAAAGCAAAAAATAACTACTTCAGTGACTTAAAAGGTATCAGTAATTACCTAGATTTCTTACCTAGAAAGATTTCTAATGTACTTACCGACAACGCAAGACTGAGGATGGATGTTGCATAGTTAAAGCTGTGGACTACTTTGTAGGAAGTAGTACTGTAAATCTTCACATGCCTATACAAAAGAACAACAATTAAAACTGCATTACTAATGTCTTATTGTAGACTCTTCACAGGGATTTCACCACTCTCACATCCATCTCTTCTATAGATCATTAAAAAAAAAATAAATGAGTATTTATACAAAGCATTCTTCCATTTGAAGCTGAAGCCACTGAGCTTCTTGGTCATTAACTCTCCTGCAACCAAAAGGTTCTGTTAAAAGATTCATGAAAGTCAAGAAAGGATTACCCACATGCAAAAAAGATTAAAATGGGGCAAGGGCAGAAGAAGAGATTGAAGACAGATGTAGTAACTATCTGACTTCAGCAATGCATATTAGGAAACACTACAACAGCATTTCTTCAAATTTGTTCTTGAATTTTAAAAGTAAGATCTATTGCCAATTTCTGGAAGTAAATCCATAGATATTCTTATATCCGGCTGCTCCTTAATTATTTGGTTGAAGATTGGAAATATTAAACAAATGAGAAACAAAACATTATCTTACAAGTATGAACTTCATTCCTGTGAGCTGTGAATGACAACACTGAAGTACAGGAGGGAGGGAGGAAGAGAAAAGACCACTGTCATTTCAGACCACCTCATATTTTTAATGTCTCTAAGACAACAGATTGAGTACTGGTGCTCAGCAACTCAACCCAAACAAACAAAAAAGCAAGGAAGACATCTTTCACCTGTGCATCCTGGATACAAAAAGCAATAAAAAGACAAAACCCAGGCTCTTTAAAGGTGAATAATAGTACAATTTCAGTTATACAAACTGTATTAAAGATAAGAATATTTACTATATGGTGTCTGCAAAGGTCAGTTTAGAGGTTCAGAAAAACGAATGCTTATTCAGAAGTTCCTCACACACATTCCCAATGGCACATGAAACCCTTACTGACATTCACACTAATAAGAGGAAAAGGCTAATGTATATCGCAGTATGCCTTGGCCCCAGGACATACTTTCAAATAAGTTACAACTCTATCAATTAAAAGTGTTTAATCAAAAAAACCCCAAAAGCACAGATTCACACTGATGCATAATAACTTTCAAAGAAAAAATGTCCTAAAGAATTTATGTCACAACAAAGCCACAAAATATACTAACCTGTCCAGGGATCCTGACAACAACCTTTGTCCAGAGCTGTTCAGGCATAAACAAGTTACAGTTTTATGGTGATTTTTAAGTGAAACTAGTAATTGTCCACCTTTTAGTACATCCCAAACTTTGACATATCGACCTCCTGTGAGAAGGAAGCACACAAAAAAGTTTGACATATGTACACATTTACACTTCTCTGGAGATGTTTTCACAGTGCTACAGTGCCTCCTCTGTAACACAGTTTTCTGTACCTACTCACTACTACCATCCTTTATGACTATCTCATGGCACAAGACACATTACCAGCCAGCTCTTTTTTAGGCCATTCTGCAGGCACAGCTGAATGATTCAACACACTCCTTACCAAAAAAAAAAAAAAAATCTACATACCACACCATTACAGAACTTCTAATGCAATGGCAGTAAGAGACTAAAAAACCTCTCATGATTAAGAGCAAGATCAAGTGTGTTCATGCCTTCACTTTAGTACTGGGCTAATTAGAATCTGTATCTTGTCATTAGAAATGTATTTTCTTTCTTTCATTTTTTCAGACCATCTACAGGAAAATAAAATCAGAGACAAGAAGACCCCTTCCTTCACCCTTCAGATCAATACAGATTCCTAAATAAGATCTTTGAGAAATCCAGGAGTTACATCACTTACCACTTCATTACCAAACAAAAACACCACACAAGAAAGAAGCAGCTGAAGTACTTCTCACAAATTAGGGCCACAGAAAAGATATTGACTTTATAAGTACCTGCAGACACCAGAAGCCCACCAGAAGGGAAGAGAAGAACGCTTTCCACAGGCTGGCCATGTTCTATTGTCATGACACTACTTTTTGTTCGTGCATCGAAAAGTTTCACAGTGTGATCATAGGAACCTGCAAACAACACCATAAATAGCTTCAGTTTTGTAATTTCAATTATTTCAGGAACTAAAATAGCCACGTCCTACAATCTAAAGGAGTTCCTGCCAAATGGAAATAGCTTTAAACCATATACTTTGAACACCCTGTAGTTCACCTTAGCTAATTTACAGCCTTTGGGCAACATAAGCCTTTGAATTCTAACCTTAGCAATGTGTCAGGCTTTAAAAGTAATTTAAGTCTTAATTTTATTTTTCTTCCATTAATAACAATAAGTATGAGGCAACCAGATGAAACCTAGTATTCATAGAATACTTATTATTAATTAATTACTTCAGGAGGCACAAGAGACTATTTTTTTCATAACAATTTACCACAGATTAATAGGAAGCTACTGGTAGGAAAACAGAAAGCAACTGGTTTTTAGTAAGCCCTCACATGACCTTTCTGAGATTTTTGAGTCTGACAGTTTTGGGCTGTACAAACTACAATACAAACTACACTGGTAGTGTAGTTGTGTAGTACAACTAAACTTGTACAAACTACACTACAAACTAGTGTCCGCCTCCAGAAACCCGGACAAAACACTTCAGTCAATCCCAACTAAAGGATGGATTCACAGAAGTTTCTTAAAACTTTCAAAGGCCAGTCAGATCAGGCCCATTAACCCCAACAGCCTAAAGCAAAACAATGTTAAAAATTAGTTCCCTCAAGAGCTTCCTTACTAACATCACTGTCAAGCTTAAAAAAACAAGTAAAAAGGAAACAACAAAGTAGACAGTGAGTAGGAAGACATATTCTCCATGTTTAAAATATAATAAACAAGACCCTACTGTATTCTCTTTATCTACAGAGCAGTGGATGTTTTCCACCTCAATTTTAGCAAAGCTTTTGACACTGTCTCCCATAACATCCTCAGAGGTAAGCTTAGGAAGCATGTCAGATGAGTGCACAGTGAGGTGGATTGAGAAGTGGCTGAACAGCAGAGTTGCGAGTTGTCATCAGCGGTGCAGAGTCCAACTGGAGGCCTGTAACTAGTGGTGTTCCCCAGGGGTCACTACTGGGTCCAGTCTTGTTCAATATATTCATCAACAACCTGGATGACGGGACAGAATGTACCCTCAGCAAGTTTACTGATGACACAAAGCTGGGAGGGGTGGCTGACACACCAGAGGGCTGGACAAGCTGGAGAGTTGGGCAGTGAGAAACGTGACGAAAAGCTGGAAAGCAGCTCTACAGAGAGGGACCTGCAAGTCCTGGTGGACAGCAATGTGCCTTTATGGCCAAGAAGGCCAGTGGTTATCCTCCCCCTCTACCCTGGTAAGGCTACATCTGGAGTACTGTGTCCAGTTCTAGGCTCTCCAGTTCAAGAAAGACAAGGAACTACTGGAGAGACTCCAGCAGAGGGCTATGAAATGATCAAGGGACTGGAACACCTCTCTTATGAGAAAAGGCTGAGAGACCTGGGTCTGTTTAGCCTGGAGAAGATTGAGATGGGATCTTATGAATGCTTATAAGTATCTAAAGGGTGTCAAGACAACAGTGTCAGGGTCTTTTCAGTGGTGCCTGGTGACAGGACAAGAGGCAACAGGCACAAACTGAAACACAGGAAGTTTCATCTGAACATGTGGAAAAACTTCTTTACAGTGAGGGTGCCAGAGTACTGGAACAGGCTGCCCAGAACGGCTGTGGATTCTCCTGCTCTGGAGATACTCAAAACCCACCTGTACATGATCCTGTGCAGCCTGCTCTAGGTGAATCTGCTTTGGCAAAGGGGTTGGACAATATTTGATCTCCAGTGGTCCCTTCCAACCCCTACCATTCTGTGATTCTATCATTCCATATGACAATTTTCTTATTTCTGCATTTTAATTCAATTCAATCCAAAAGAAGCATATATAAAATTAAATCAAACCTGTTATAAACACATCTGCATTCACTTTACTTGCACAGCCACATCTCACATAGTCTGTATGTTCACTGTATGAGACGATTTCCGTACCACTCGGAACATCCCATAGATTTGATGAGTAATCATCACCACCAGAAAATATTCGGTATTTATCAGACAGGAAGCCCACTACATGAGCAGCTCTAGAAATCAAAGTAAACAATATCCAAAGTTAAAACGTATACTTGTTTCCAGAAGAGCTAGTCTGTAGGAAGAGCTTATTTAAGTATTCTCTTTAACTTAAAAGTGTGTCATGGTTTTGACCAAATTGACCAACCAGAACGACAGATGGCCTCTCCCTCCCCTCCCTCCCCTAAAGAAAATAGAGGAGAGGAAAAGGGAAAAATACTTCTGAGTTTAGAAAAAACTAAACTACTTTAATAAAAAAATATATATAAATAATGAAATAATAATAATAAGGAAAAGAAAAAAAAAGGAAAATTAAAAAAAAAAGAATGTATACAATATATACAAAACCATATCAGGCTCCCAGGGTGATCATCACGTCACCAGCAGGCATAGGGGAAAGTCCCAGGCTGGACTCAGTGATGGACAGGAGCCAGATTCCAGATCTGGAGTCAGGAACGCTCGGACTGGGATCAAAGGCTGACGAACAGACAGGGTCCTCCTCGGACATCGGCCATTGAAGGAAGAGGGTTGGCCCTTTGATCCCTCAGCTTTTATACTGAGCATGATGCGGATGGGATGGAATACCCTGTTGGTCAGTTTTGGGTCACCTGTCCTGACCACTCCTCCCTACAGGTGGGACCCCTCTATGTTTTTCCACTTCCAACCCTCCAATGGGGCAAGTAACAGATTTGCCTGACCTTGTTTGTTACAGCAATAAGTATAAGCAAAGGCCTCTCTGCATACCATTCCTTGGTATAATCAGGTCTTATCACTGTGAGAGCGAGCAGTTTCTGAACTGATCATTAGTAGATCAGAACTCCTAACTCCTTCCCCACTCCAACCACACCCAGCCGCCATGCACTTCTTCTGGTTTTTGCTTTGGGTTATTTTTTCCTAGGGATTCCTGCTCTTCCTGGACTATTTCTTCACTATTTTTGTTTAGTCACTTTTTAAAACTCTTTTCCTGCCAGCATCTGTGCCACGAAGTCACAAGACTGTGTCTACACAACATATTAAGAGACACTTACCTGAAGTAGAACATGTATTTATTCTTTTACGTACTCAATTCATATTTAGAATTAAAAAAAAAAAAAATCACTCCAATTTTAAATGTAGATTTTTAAATTGAATTCAAGTTAGACCTACATGAGATGGTTACAAGCAACATAGATGAGGATTATTCATATTTTCAGCAACATGCAAACCAGACATATGTAAATACACCAAACAAGCTCATGCACGCAAAGGAAAAAAACAACACTGTCTTACTTAGTATGACCATCAAATTGTCTCAGTGGTGCTCTTCCACTCAGGTCAAAGAGCCGAATGCTACCTTCCTCACTGCCAGCAACAAGTAGATTGCCATCATCTCTGTATGTGGCACAATAAGCAGCGTCTTTGAAGCGAGAAAACGTTTTGATTGGTTCCTGAGAGTAACGACCATAAATGTGGATCTAGTGAAAGAAGAAGACAGTAAGCTTGCTTATATGATACCAACTGAAATACAGGGATATAAAGACCTCAGAAAAGCTACTTACCCTTGAGGAGGCTGTGACAGCATAGTTATATGGAGAAACTGGGGAGAAGTCAATTTTATTTATTGCACCAAATTCCTTTATCTGAACAGGTGTCTAAAACAATTGCAATAAAGATCATTAAGTACATATAAGTACACCATCAAAAACTAAAACAGCAAACCAAAACCTATTCTTCCTACAGAGAGCTCAAAACCCCATTTAGAACTAAATTACTTTTTAAATACCATCCTACTGAGCTTCTCTTCTGCCAGGCAACTTACGCTCTTACCAATTTTTTCCAATTCACACATTACAGCTGATCCACTAATTACGTATTTTGAGGAAAAAACAACCTTAGTCACTCACACATGTTTAAAAATACTTTGATTTGGCACGAAAGCAATGAAAAAAAAAAGTATTCTGGGGCAGTAACTAGGGCAGTTAGGCCAGTTTGAGGCACAAGTCAGCCTCATTTCCTGGGAAGCCGTTTAATATGTTGCAGGGCGGAACAAGGAACGGCTTCTACGCCGGAGCCACAGGAGCTGGCAGAACAGGCAGGGACCAGACCCCGCGCTCTGTGACCGGGTCACACCCGCTGCCCTGGCCCGGCTCGCCCCCTCTCCCCATGCCAGGCCTGCCTCCTACCTTGTAGCCCCGCCAGTACAGCGTGTCCTGCGTGATCTTCTCCCCGAGCTTGGGGACGGCCTGGACCACCACCGGTTTGTAGGTGGCCATGGCTGGACGGTAGCGCGGGCCTCCAGACGAGGCCGAGGCCTGCGCGGCGCCTTCTCAGTCAGGAAGCGGCGGCAGCCACCGCCCGAGTAGCGCTCCTGCCCGCGGGCCCGGGCACACAGGTGGGTAATTCTGCGGAAGGAGGCACCGGGACGGTCCGGCTGCTCCGCGCCGTCTCAGGGGCCAAGGGCCTCCACGCTGCCGCCACTATGGCGAGCACCACGCCGGCCTGCAGCAGAGCCAACGTGGTCGTCTGCATCAAGACGTCATCAAGAAGCGACTCAGGAAGCCAATGTGCAGCACCACGCGTCAGGGAGAAGGGAGGGCGTCACTTCCGCCTTCCGGTTAGCGGCCGAAACGGGGACTGCGGGTGAGGACCTGCGGGTGCGGACGGATTTGCTCGGGCGGTGGGCGCTCCGCGGCGTCCGTGGAGGGTGGCGGTGGCGGTGGCGGTGGCAAGGGCAGCTGCAGTTTTCCTTTGGGCCTCTCGTCCCGGAGCCGGCGGCCCGCAGTGCAGGGGGAGGCTTCCGGGAGCCCCCGGAGCTGCTAGGCCGCGCTGCCTGGCCAACGCTGCCGCTGAGTCCGGCCCGACGTGTGAGGCTTCCCGCGGCGCTGTCAGAAAGCCCCCGGTGTTCTGGGATGCTTTGTTGTCGTTGGTCTTAAAGAGGTTTTGTCGTTGGTCTTAAAGAGGTTTTCCTACAGCCGTGTATAGCAGAAGCCGTTTGTTTTACTCGGCTTTTGAAAAGAGTTGGGAGTCATAAAGAAATGTAAATTCACTGAAATTTTTCCTTGAAGTAATGTTAGGAAATAAAGTCACCCTCCTTGCTCCTGTCTTGGTATAAACGCAGTTGGTTGTGATGGGGTTTTTTGTTGCAACCAGACTAATACTCTCAAACGTTATTTAGATGAAACTTTTGCTGGCTTCATTATGAAATTTGACTTAAATACCCATGTGATAACATTTAAGCAGAGGATTTTATCGATAAGCTTTTATCAATAGTAAGTGATACTTCATCGAAGTTTTGACTATCAAAACCAAATACCATAAGCTTAAATGAAGCCAAGTTTGGTGTATTTTTATGCATTACTTCACCACAGTGTTGCTAACCTATGTTACATGTGTTTAGTTGCAGGTTGTTCAGACGTTGGGATCTCTTCAGATACACCTTGGTTGATGACAACCGCTCTTGGCTGGAAGCTATGAAGAAATATTTTGCATAGAACTTTTACATGACTGAGGCCATGGCATCTTCAACAAACTTAGATGCTGGGGCCCAGTTAATTGTAGAAGAATGTCCCACTAGCTACAGCCTTCCGCCCATGCCAGATATTAAAGTGGAGAATCAGCTTGACTCAAGCCCAGAGGAAGGCCCAGCTCAGAGTGTCGCCATGGGAATGAAATTCATTTTGCCCAATAGATTTGATATGAATGTCTGCTCACGATTTGTGAAGTCTTTGAATGAGGAGGACAGTAAAAATATTCAAGACCAAGTTAACTCTGACCTTGAAGTGGCATCTGTCTTATTTAAAGGTTGAACATTATGGTACAAATTGTTATGTGTGAACTGTGTCATCCTGTTAAGCTGTTGTGTTATTTTTTAAAAAGCCTTTGCCTTATATATGTGTTAATCAGTAGTAGTTTTCTAAGATTTCTTCCCCTAACATTTTTATTGTATGTTTATTATTAATGTAAAATTAATTTTCCCTCTGGTTATTTTTTAAATCAAATTTTTAATATTTTTTTTTAAATTGAAAAAGTAGCGACGCAGATAGTATCTAGTGTAATTTAATAAGAGCTGGTGCTGGTTATGAAAACAAGCTTACTTCTTTTGTGTTGCATGTCCTACAACATGCTATGCATTGTTGAATATGTGTCTTTGCAGAACACTGCTGAAAGAACTGTATGATCATTTCAATTTCAGTAGCTTTCTGCAGCACATTTTATCTTTTCACTATGACAAAATAACATGGGTCATGTGGTTGACTTTGTGTCAGTATGGCTGTACAAAACCTGTAGTTGCAGTGATTGGCTTGTCAGTTCAGCTACTTAAAGGCGAATGTTGCTCCAGTTCTGGATCCCTGCAGCTGATCTCCAGATGTTGCTGGACAGTTTCATCAGAATTGATCCATGCATTTTCATGATTGAGCGTATCACTGGAGAACAGAATTAGGATTTCCATCTATTTCCCCTTAATAGCTGTAGTTTCCAGTGCTCGCTGTCATATTTCAGACTCTTAGTGATATATCTTTTCATGAGGTTGAATTTCACACATTTCCTGTAACAAATACAGACCTATTACGGATTTTTATGGTTTCTCTTATTTGTATTGCTTGGCTGCAGTTCAGCCATTGTAATTTTCACACCTTTTTGATTTGCAGGCCCTAAGTGCTTACTAGTGGAGCTGCAGACCTGAATGGCAAATTTAGACCCATCAGCGATAGGGTTGTTTTTCTTAGGTAACATTTGTGAACCCTTTAGAAGTAGTCCTGCGGATCCAGGGACCGCAGGTCAAAAACCCCTGGTAGGTCTCTTAATTTGATCATGTTGGCTACAGCAATTTGATTGGTAAACAAAATGTAATTTCATTTTCATCCTGTTACCCTCTACTTCTTTTAATTGCTTGTCTCCTCAGATTTGTGCTTGGGTTTATGATCGTGAAGTTTTCTATGGTGTGAATTCAGTGTGCATGTTAGTTAGCTTCCAGTCACTAGTTACTAATGTTAATTAGTTACTAATTAGTTACTACATTAGTGCACATTGATGTTGAATCAATTTAGCGAATAATGGAGATTAATCCTTCAGTATGTCTTTCCAGGATTTAATCAGTTAGCCTCTTAAAAATTATTTGGCTTCTCAGATACTTCTCAAAATCTAAAGCTACTTTTGGGAATTAGAAGCCAAGATAACATATATATTTTTTTATATATATGTTGTAATTAGATTCTAATGGAAAGCTAGAAAAGGTAGTACAAATGAACACAGCAGCACTGAATGACTTCTTGAAGTCTAAGTGATGACTTGCAGTTGCATTTATATAAGTTAGTGTGGAACATCTCTATTCCTGCTGGGTAAGTATTCAGAAGGCATTCATATTGCAGTTACAACTTTATCCAACAAGAGTGGGAAAAGTCCTGGTGAAGAAAATTAGGGAAGGTTATCTCCATTCATGCAGTACACAGGTTAAGGAGTTGACAAAGGGATGAGCTGAGCAGTTACCTGACTGCATGGCTGACCAGAGCTGCATCTTGTTATTGCACTGGAGAGTGTTAGTAAGGATGGAACAGGCAAAGCGGGGCCATCCTACCTGATTAGATCCATGTCAGGTCTTCTGAAAGTCTAGATGAAGGCTTACCTCATTTAGACACCAACTTGGCCCTGAATGTGTAGGGTGGCAGCATTGTTTTAAGCTAGAGGTGAATACAGGCCTTTGTTCACCTCTTACAATGCACAGTGAAAAAAGCACGTCACAAAGCTAACTTAACATGGATTTTAAAGATCTCATGAGACTGATGCTTTCTAGAGTTACTTAGAATCTATGGCTTGCTTTTAATTCTCTTAATAGTACTAAAATCCTGTCTCTTTTCTCTGTTCAATGTAGCTGAGTGCAACATCCACACTTCTCCTTCCCCTGGTATCCAAGTAAGACATGTTTATACTCCATCAACTACTAAGCATTTCTCACCAATAAAGCAATCAACTACCCTAACTAACAAACACAGGGGGAACGAAGTCTCTACAACACCTCTGCTTGTAAACTGTAAGTATCCTACTACATTACTGTTGTAATTACTTTGTAAACTGTATGTTAGATGCTTGACAATTTTTTCTTGAGTGTTACAGTGAACCTTTAATATAGGTAAAAAAACACTGAGATAGTCTGCTCTAATTTCACATGGTTCCAACCATGAAATAGTAATCCACCTCCTGTACAGAATTCATGACTGAAGCATATTTTCCAGAAAGGATCCAATTTTTGATATGAAAAATACAGGTAAAGATTTTTCTGATCCTTTCTAAGCTCTAGGTTAATATGCTTCGTATACTTGTTTTCAGAACTGTGCATCTTGTAAAATTTATTAAAATTGGATGATTGTCATGAATCTTGAAAGTCAAGAAGACAGTATTGTTTATGTGGTTTTGTTATTCTTAGTTGTCAAGCATTTTCTTTATAAATTAATTCTGTGTTATTTGCTTCATCTATAAATTCCTCTATACCTTGTAAGTCCATTGTTAAGAAAAAAAGGCTGCTTGCATGGGAAAAATTAATCTGGAGCTGCAACATAGGCCTCTGAACAAAATATGCAGTTTTTCCGGAGAAAAAAATCAAACTTTATATAGTGAATAGGAAGAGGACACTGAACATTTGCATATGTAACTATTAGCTAATTTTGTTATTATATAATGTGGATAATTTATTATATAATCCCTCCTGAGCACCTTTCAAACCTGCTCCATGTTTTAGTTATCAAAACCATGCACCTGTGCAGTGTTTACTGTGGGATCAGAGATTATTTTTTTTTTCTTCATAATCTCTTAAGAATTATTCTGCTTTTATTATTGAAAATAAAGACCCAAACCCCCATGATCTTTTTCTTCCACTGTAGATGTCACGTTGTATATAGTTTTGTACTGTTTGATTTATTCCACATTGTAGTGAGTGAGAGTTATGCTATGGGCTTTATTGAGCAGCGTGACAGATCTCCTGATAGCATGTGATCTCTTGGATGTCATTTTTAAACTACACAACCTTAATTTGTCAAAAGATGCTTATTGTCATTTGATATATGCCTTTGCTTACCTTCGTGCAGCTTTATCAGTTCATCAGCTGGCGGCTCAAGGAGAAATGTTGTATCTGGCTACACGTATTGAACAAGGTGAGACAGAGGGAGGTTAAATGCCTTCCTTCATACCCTGTTGTGCTTGACTTTTCCCCCAAAGCTGTATTAAAAAAAACCCAAACCCTTAATTCTATACAAATTGAAGGATATTTGAGGTATCTGTGCTTTGCAGATGTGGACTAGTGTTACACATGTTTTTTTGAATTCATTCATTGCTCTGATTTGGGTTTTACATTAAACATTAGCTTTAATAGGAGTTGTAGGTAGATTGCTTCCTCCCCCAGATCCTCAGCTACATAGGTGATCTGTGGAAATAAGAAGGGAGAATCTGTTAGTTCTATCAGAAGAGTTAATTTGTTTTTAATTATCTTTGTAATTTAGAAAAACATTTCTATTAATAGTGGCTTTCCACTTCTATTTAATCAATTGACATGTAAAACTATATTTTGGTAATCTAAGCTGTAGCTCACACCTTCAGTATGATAGTGCTACTCATTCAGAGTTGAGTGACAGTCTTCAGTGTGACATTTGTATGTCTGTAATACATATACATAACTTCAACTCTACATAACATATTGAATACCATTAGTAGTATATTCTTACCGTACTATTAGTAATCACTCATGCATGCTTTTAGGGCATTTTTGCTGAAATATTTGGTAGAAAGCAGGTAATGAGTTGCTGAGTCTTGTCGTGGTCAAATTCCCTTGAGGTACACATTGAACTTCTCCATTTTTCAGCATCACCCACCAGGTACATCCAGGTCCTTGAGCAAAAACAGTCCCACGAATGGGTTTGCCTTTGCCCAAGGCAGGAAAAACCCAAACAGTTTTCCCCAGCATATCCTTTTCTGCACTACAGGGACTTTATCCCCTTCTACGGTATGTAAAAGGTCTGATTGAGCAGGACCACCTTGATTGATGGATCCCCTGGTATTAACTAACCAGATAGCTTGTACTAAATGCTTGTCCCAATTTTTGAATGATCCACTACCCAACGGCCATCTTGCCATTTAATTCCCAAGAATTGGATGTCTCGAGCAGGTCCTTTGACTTTACCTCTTTTTACAGCAAAACCTGCTTCCAGAGGAGTCTCGATTACTTTCTTACCTTTCTCGAAAACTTCTTTTGCTGTATTACCCCCCACAATGATGTCATCAATGTATTGTAGGTGTTCTGGAGCTCCACCCTTCTCCAGCACAGTCTGGATCAGTCCATGGCAAATAGTAGGGCTGTGTTTCCACCCCTGGGGCAGTCGGTTCCAGGTGTACTGGACACCCCTCCAGGTGAAAGCAAACTGTGGCCTGCACTCTGCTGCTAAAGGAATAGAGAAGGCGGCATTAGCAATGTCAATTGTAGCATACCACTTGGCTGCCTTCCACTCCAGTTCATATTGCAGTTCCAGCATGTCTGGCACAGCAGCACTCAGTGGTGTTGTGACTTCATTCAGGCCATGATAGTCTACTGTTAGACGCCAATCGCCATCAGACTTTCGCACTGGCCATATGGGGCTGTTAAAGGGTGAGTGAGTCTTGCTGATCACTCCTGGGGTCTCTAGCAAGCGAATCAGGTTCTGGGTGGGAATCAGAGAATCACGGTTAGTGCAATACTGTTGAGGATGCACTGTGGAAGTAGCAATTGGCACCTGCTGTTCTTTAACCTTCAGCAATCCTACCACAGAAGGATCATCTGAAAGTCCGGGTAAGGTAGACAGCTGTGTAATACCCTCAGTCTCTACAGCTGCTATTCCAAAAGCCCACCCATACCATTTTGGGTCTTTGAAATACCCTCTCTTGAGGTAGTCTATGCCAAGGATGCACAGAGCATCTGTGCTAGTCACAATAGGAAGCTTTTCCCATTCATTCCTATTCAGGCTCACTTCAGCTTCCAGTATAGTCAGTTCTTGAGATCCTCCTGTCACTCCAGCAGTAGCGACAGATTCTGTCCCTCTATGATTCCATGGCATTAAGGTACACTGTGCACGAGTGTCCACCAGGGCTTTATACTTTTGTGGCTCTCATGTGCCAGGCCACCGAATCCACACAGGCA
The DNA here is from genome assembly GCA_026546715.1 of Gallinago undulata. Lineage (NCBI taxonomy): Eukaryota > Metazoa > Chordata > Aves > Charadriiformes > Scolopacidae > Gallinago > Gallinago undulata. Next base: position 27,395,492 of record JAOTQQ010000019.1, read on the forward strand.
GGGCAACCTCCAGCCAGGAGGAGGAGAGATGCTGCTGAGGACAGCATCTGCAATTGCAAGGTGAGTTTCTGTTTGGACCAGGGCAGTGCTTCCTCTGAACTAGAGCAGCCCTATTCATATACCAATCCTTTCTTCTGTCTCTTTTACCTTGCAACACTCGTGACTGTAGGGCTGAAGTAGGTTTTTTATCCCATCTCCTCATGTTCTGTCCGTAATTGCAGAGGCAAAGCCACAGGAAACCTCAGAGCGAATCCTGTTTCCCTTTGGGTGGTTTCGAAGGAGGGCGTCTTTTCTTAATGACTGTGACTGTGGTCTGAGCCGCTCCTTGGCTTTGAGCAGAACTTTCAGCCTGAACTGCAGCTTGGGGCTGAACTGGAATTTCATCCTGAGCTGCAACTTGGTTCTGAGCTGGGGAAGAGTAAGATTCTTTCCCAATTTCCAAGAGTTTTTCAAGCAGTTTGTGGAGAATTGTCTCATTTTGCTCAACTATTGCCTTGGTCATTTTCTCTATTGTTTCAGTCATTATCTTAGTTTGTATCTTGCTTATGTTCTCTATTGCCTCAGTCTGTGTCTTATTTTGTTCAGCCATCTTCTCAGTCT
>JAOTQQ010000019.1:27408487-27431791 GCA_026546715.1 Gallinago undulata
GGGGGAAGAAAAGAAAAAACCCAACCCTGACCTGCATTGTGGGGAATATTGTTTTGACTCATTACATAAACAAACTGCACGTGCTCCTTTTTTTAGCACTGAAATCAAAACATGACAAATACAGCCATGTGACATGCTTTGCATAGCCCATCAGTTTTTCTATCACAATAGCATTTCTATTTCATAAATAGAAAAATGCAGCTTACAGAACAGTATCATTTTTACATAAATTCAAGTATATATCCCTTGCAAGTACTTCAGGAGGACCTATCATACCATATAATGGCTTGAGTCAAACTTTCTGACATTGTCAGCTAGAGAACACTGGATGATGTGCAATCTGCAGGGAAAATTGATGTGCCAGCACTGAGCCAGGCTCCTAGCTCAGTTTAAAAACAGGCAAGCTCTGGCTAAACTCTGTAAATCCCTGAACTCTTGCATTTGCCACCATTAGGCTACACCTAGATTATTTTAAATGTTATAACCTAGACGACTCAAAACATAATTGCTTTTAAAAATGCATCACAAAAACAGCTTGCCTAGCTATTCTGCATCTGTGGTACAATGTCTGTCATGAGTACAGGGTAAGATCATAGGCGTAACAACATTGCCATTGTCTCCAAAAAGGCTTTTGTTTAGAAGCGTTATGCTTTTCTGCTCACATAAAATGTGACAGTTTCAAGAAGATCCACAGCCTTCCAGAAAACACACTGGTGCATCCTTGAAGGCTAAAGTCCCTCTTGGAATTTTAACTTACAGCCTGCTGACATAGCTTGTCTGTCAAATATACTGCATTTCCTGATGAAACCAGGGAGCTACAGAGATGGGACATGATTCAAAAAGTAATACTAAAAAAAATTCCAAGTTTTGAAACAAATAATAGTGCTTAATTTTCAAGGTACAAATAATAAAAATAGGACAATGCCAAAGTATAAGGAACAAATTTAATGGGAGTACAGGGTCTCTTCTACAAATGTGGGAGGGCTGACACACTAAAGCCGAATGACAATCCATCTATAATCTACAGTTCCTGACAGAGGTCAGCCTCAACACCAGTGAATATGTGCATGAGGTCACATCTAAGCAAGTCTGAATTTTGTATGCTGGTGGAAGAAGATGACTCAGTGAATACTGAGGCCTGTAGGCTACTCCAACTTCTACAAACAGTAAAAAACCCACCAAGAAAGTCTTAAAAGATCATCACCCCCGGGTAGGAATTATTGGAGCATGAAAACGCTGCAGACATACATGGGGATTGTTTATCCAAATGCTGCTCCCAACATATGCTAAAGGCAAGTCCCAGCTGCAAGAGCTGGCTGTGCTGGTTTCATGTTCTTTAAGAACATCCCTAAAACAGAAAGAACTGCATCGTCTCCTGATTCCTAACACTAAGTGGTGCAAAGCAGCCAGAAAGGAAAGAACTCTGCCCTGTAGAGTCGTAAGTTCAGAGCACAAGATGACCTCCTGGATCTCAGTGGGGTCCTTAAAGGTGGCAGCAGTCTTACTTAGGCAAGTTTATTAGGAACTAATTGCAAAACTGCAGCCCATCCAATGCTACTGCTGAGAGATGATCTGACCCTCAAGCTGACAGATCAGTTACCTCTGCAATTGCCCAGTTGCTGGAAGTAACGGGAAAGCACAGCAGGACTAGCCACAGATCCTAGAGCTAACCCAGAGTTCCTCCTGTTTCAGAAAGTACTTCCAACACCTTTAAATCTTGCTTAATCTTATCGCTACATTTTAAATCCAGTGATAATAAGCAGGTGCAAACATCTGCCACAAGTTGTATGTTGCTTGTGAAGCAAGAGACTGCTCAGGTGTCCATGGCTGAATTTTTTGAGCATCCAGCACAAGGCCTCTAGACATTATCTCGGTTGCAGCTCCATAAAATGTAGAAGTCTCCAATCAAAGAAAGTAAGACTTGTTCCACTGAACTTCAGGTGTCTTTAAAAATGGAAGAGGAACACACAAGCCACACCTACATTTTTCCAGTACCCAAAAAAACCACTCTATAACCACTACTCATACTTAACAGAAATGTAGAAGAAGGATTTCAAGTGCAGCAACTACTTTCACCATTGTCAGCCAATATCCTGAACAGCACATCAAACCCCTGATTGTGTGAGAAAAGTGTTACGAACACTGATTATTAGCTACCAAAAGCGAAAGTATCATGTTGTGTGATCAAACTGACCTTCAACCAGCCTAGGTTCTTACTAGCAAATATCCTAGAACGCTACCTTCCATCTACACAAAATAGACATACACTATAAAAACAGCGATTAGTGCTTATAACATTACAACACTAATTAAGCCATGATTTGTTCAGATTCATTAGCAATCCAAAAGTTGGGTTGTAACTCATGTTATAAGGGCTTCTTCATTGCCAGAATACCTTCACTGCAATATAAAGGCAATACATTAGTTGCATCTCTTGAATCTATTTCTATTCCTCAATAGAAATTACTTTCTTAAAAAAACAGACTATAACAAGACAGTACAGTAACCGTATTACTTAAGATGTCTTCCTTCTATTCAGTAACATTCTCTAATGATAACCCATGCATGAAGTGAAGGCAGAATAACAGAGCACCAAAAGACTTTCCTGATTAGACAAGTAGCTTACGCAACCAGAAAAAACAGTTTAAAGTTGATTATAATACACACAAAAATAGTTATACTGATTCTCAGAGCTTGTAGATGCGTGCACTTTTTATCCATCTTTGAAGTTATTGAGTTCATCTTACAGCCAAACTAATTATACCCCCTGATGCTACAGACTTCACCCTCAGCTAAGCTTGGCTCTGCTGCACTGTCAGCTCCTTGCTGTGTAAAAAAGGCTTCCTCGCAGAGTCCCCTCTCTGTTACAGGCCAGGATCTTTCAGCTATCACAGGCAGTGGGAACTTCTTCAGCAACTCTCACAACCTGCTGGATGCAATTGCTGAATAGGAGCAAGAAATAGCTTAGACAAATCAGGAGCCACACTGCATGTATTTAGGTAAGCCCAAGACACGTTGAATACTTGCTACTATTTTAAAATACCTAGCTTCAAAATCTCTCTTCTTTACATACACCACCAGTCACTTAAGGCTCTAATCTAGTCACCATCAACACAGGCTTCCCTGCAGGCTTTCCTATCTGTGTTGAATATTAATTTTTATTTCATAACTTGTTCGAATCCACTCTGACAAACAGGATGATCAACCAGTTTCCACGTTCTGGCTTCTCAATCACTGCTCCCACCTCCCTTGAAAAATACTAACTGCCCCCACTCACATCCCACCACCTATAACATTCACACACACAGCTTTTTTCCTTGCCACTGTTCTGATCACACCTTGTTTTCCTTTGGAAATTTTAATTTTTCCACTGCCTCTGAAAACAAATACAAGCTCTTTTCCATTACAAAAACTGGTTTTTACTCTATTTGTACCATAATGTGATGTTGAAGTTCGCAGCAGAGACACAAGAAACCACTTTAGGGAAGGTGAAATGCCTGTAAACAATGCCCACAAAAGTTACTAGCACAAAATTTCATACGTGAACTTCCCCCAAACCCTCAGGAGATCAACATAGTAAGATACACAAGTATTGGTTTGTTATTTGAGGTACTGAGCTATGAACATTTTAAACCAACTCAAGTGATCTTCCTTTGTCATGTATGTTAACTATGCACTACTAATTATGTAAAATTCTCACTGGGAACATTTCCTTAAAGGCACAACCTCAAACTCACAAGACAATAAAAAAAACCACCTTCTAGAGCTTTTAAAACAATGTTATTTTAAAACTATAGCAGGGAGCTTTTAGTTTTTACATATGTACCACACTAGCTTAATAAAATACACAGTTTTACCATCTTACAATAGTATTTTAATTGGCTTTTTTTTTATTAGAATATACTAATTTTGAACCAGAGCAAAGCCCTTGAAGCATAAGATAAACAATTATGAAAATATTTCGAAAAATCTTTTGCAAAAATGATGAAAAGAATCTCCCTAGTACCCACTACCGCATTAGAGCCAAGCTGTTACAAAGCTTGATGTGACAGAACCAGAACATTCCCTTAGCCTTTTAAAAAAAAAAAAAAGCTCAAACAAACCTTTGTTTCAATAGAAATGCAGGCATCTGTTTTTGTTTCTCCATTGTCCAAGATACTTGGAATGGAGATATGAAGCCATTTCCCTTGAACAAGACTGCAGATGTGAATCCATTATGGCATAATTACAGTATGGTTACATAGAAGTTCAAGCTAATGAGAAACATCAACACAACTATTTTCAGTTTCTAGCCAGTTAATGACAGACTAGGAAGACCATAACCAAATTCCTTACTAAGAGAAAATAATTACAGATTTGCATCTAGATTTGAACATCTAAGTGTTAGACATGAAGACTACTATAAACTTCCAACAAGACAACTACATTCATTTAGAATCTGCTATAATCAAGAACACATTTTGATGGTATCTCGATCCTCAGTCCCAGTTTGGGGATGCAGATACGCCAGCATTTCCTGACTGGGAGTCAGCCTGGCAGGTAGACTTTCACAGACATGTCACATGGCTGCTTATCATTGGATTAGCATTATTTTGCATTTCAAAGATACCATTTTAGCGAGGATTTTACTTTTTAAGCCACCAAGCATGTCTTTTAGTGGGGAAAAGGCCAACATTGTCTAGAACATCTAAGCAAGACACCAAGTCACTTCACAAGACAGAAACCAGTATGAAACATTTCATAAGCAAGTCCACAGTGGCTAAAAGTACGTACGTCTGAGGGCTTACATATTGAGTCACAGAATGGACAACACATTTATTGATTTTTCACTAAAAAAAATCTGCATGCATTTATTGACTCGACAGGTAACAGGAAGTATGGTTAACAACTCTGTAGGAACTGGTTGTTTACCTTTTATAGGGCAATTAGCTTAAAGGCACCACCCTCATTTTAAAACTCAAACTTGTAGAGTTTAGTTTTTCTACCTTATTGCCACAAATCAATGAAGGCACTTTTTATTTTAATTAATTTACAAGTAAACAGAAATTGTTCCTGTAGGTTCTCGTACCCAACTTCAGCCTTATCATGCTCACATCAGATTGTTGTCTTACCTCAAACCACAGAGTTGCACAGCTTAAACAAGTTCCTCCACTGTTTCCCAAGAGCAATGACTGACACCATGATAAACTGGCTTGGCAAGTCAGGCACAGCCCCACCTTTTCCCAGGCACAAGGAGAACTACAGCAAAGTTTTACTGTGAATTTTATTCTGCACAAGTCAGGATGAAGTATTTGCTCTAGAGTCAACCTTAGAAGGCTGGTAGTTGAGTGCTCTTCTCTCCCAGCTTAGCTTCTGTTCTACCTCTAACACCAAAGATCCCCAAACACACAAGTTCAGCCCTCACTCCTTGAAGCTCCAGCTATGCCAAGGTCAGACTGGAATTCTGCAGCAGAAAAAACAGGTTGTCTTTTTCTCTAGAACACACAACAGCAATAGAAAGAACACATTCCTTAAACATTCAAATATAATTTTTAGTTAATAGATCTGAAGATGCTAACTACAGCAATTAAGAGCCATTATCAATTCTATTAAGGCTTTTTTCACCCTCTATACTTCATTCCCCCATACAATTGACATTTTCAGGTAAGTAAAATTAAAATACTAGGAAAGTATTATTTAACTCATTAAATATTTACACCCTGGAAACATCTAGTAAACATTCCCCAAAGATAAGAATTTAGCCTTAGTACCTAGATGCCAACAGCTTGCTGCTGCTTTTCAAAGTGCTCGCTCAACTTAAATCTTTTATATTAAACCACCAATAATTTTTTGCAGAATACAGATCTATTTCTTAATATGTAGTTCTGACCTGCAAACACTGGGGATTCACCAATTAAGTCTAAAATGCGCCATTATGCACAGTAAGTTTTTTAAGAAGGCAATTTTCTAACACAGCAAAAGAAATATGATCTGCAGAAAAGCAAGACCTCTAACAATTGTTTAATATTTACAGCCATTTTTTTCCTACTTTTCTGACAAGAAGCCACACCAGAAAGTTTCTTTTATATTTTTATTGTATGCCAAAGGTCATTGAAGATAAGGGTTTGCTTGTATACAAGTTACTCAAAAATTGTGTCTAGGCAGAGATTTGCTAGCAGTCTGACTCATTTCAAAGCACAGGTTTGTTCAATCAGGCCACAAAAATAATATTGTGTACAAGCAGTAACTAAAGAGCTGCAGATTCAAGGAATTTCCAAATATCACAGATCTTGATATCATCAGGAAATAAAAATCAAATCAAAGCAGTCACAATACAAAATAGCAGCTCCATGTAGCTTTTTCAAGATCTAACTTTATTCAGCAAGTGACAGTTCAGTTTGCTTCATTCTTTGAAGCTTCATCGAAGTTTTCAACAAGATCTAGAAAAAGAAGAATGCTGAAATTAAATTTTGAAACACTTCCACTTTGCCAACATTTTGGGTTTGGGTTTTTTTTTTCCCCCCTCCAACTTTCTACTTCATATCAAGTGCTTACAATTTAAGAAATTTTCCACTTATAAAATATAGACCAAATAGTTTTTAAGAGCTTCATGGTTCATTCTTCTTCATGCTCAACCAAGTAAGTTTTGGATGCTTCATTATAAAGCACAATTCAAAGAGCATTTAACTTCAATACACCCACAACACCACAAAGCCATACCAAGAATGTAGTTTCTTCCCATCCTTCTTATTGAATATTAAATAATTATTTTAGCCATACTTCCTATATCTTAGCTACTACCTCTACACAGGATAAAAGTCCTAGCTCGCACCAGTAAGTCTCTTGTAGTATCTGAAAACAATGACATGATCTGCCCACAGAAATTCTCTGACAGCAAGTGACTAGTCAATACTCTTATCATCCTTGGCCCAATCTTATACTATACATGTTATCTCCCAGCAAAATTCACTTTTTTCCTCTACTGCATGCTTGTTCTTACCTGGAACTTCATCATCATCATCTTCACCAGTAGCAAGTGGTGCTTTTCCATCCACAGCTGCAAGAACAAATAGTTCAAAAGCATCAGTCAAGCTCACCATAGGCATCTTGATTAGTTGTTTTTTCAAAAATTTATCAAAGATTCTGAGCTAAACTGCAATGCTTTATCCATTTTCCCTCCCGAGTAGAAATCTTCTGCTAACCCAGGAAGTTCACATTCCTTTTGTCACTTTGTTTTGATAATGCTGAAACAGCCCAGTGGGGAAATGAGAAGATGCGTACTAAACCAACTGACTGGGCATCATCTCATATCTAGGTCTACTAAGTGCCTTGCATGGTAGTAATTTTCAGCTACAAGTACAGAGACTGGTTTTACCAATTTCTCTTAAAAGCAGTTTGGTTTAGTGACCACTCCGTGTTTCTCAAGGTTTACATATTTGCCATCATCAAGTTTTAAGGACAGGAAAGGTTCTTATCATCCCAGGTCTTCAAGAAAAACTGAGGTGTAATTGTGAAGCTGCAGGCAGACACACATGACTGCTATTATAGTTTCCTGGCAAAGTTTGAGGAATATGGAATTGGATGCATGATTTTACACTTCAGTGGTTGAGGGAACTGTGTGTTCTGGTCCACATCTCTGCTGACGCAGTAATTTCATACCCATTCCCACTGTATTTGCCAGAGCTAGTGGGATTTAACTATGTCTGTTGTAGCAGACCAGTGAGCATCTGTTGAACTGCAGCAGTAGAATGCTAAGAAGAGGTATCTCAAGACCCCAAGTGTCCGCCACTACTTTTACTGCTATTCTTAGCTATACTACTAAGGGTAAGCTGTCTCATACTCGTTATCATCTCAGTTTTACCCTGATAAATCCCTCTTGGTTTTCAAGAAAAGCATGAGGAAATACATGGGTTAATACTAGACCTGTGCCCCTTTCTCTAGAGAAACAGAACAGATGAATTCATAAACTTTGGTCTTAAAGGGCTTGCTACAGGGTCACCACTAACCCTCCTTTTGATTGCTTTTTTTAGCAGCAGAAAGCTGTTACAGCTTAAGTGTATCTTAGTCTCAAATAAAACGTTTTAGAAGCAAACCATGTTATTTCCTCCTGAATTGTCTGCATTCTCTCTCATCTCCAAGACCAGAGTAAGTTTACTTCAGGACCTGCAAATGCGATCATCACAGACACATCACTCTTCGATGTCAGGCTTCTAGATCTAGCAGATAGTGCTGAATGGAAGTTTTTGTGCAACTACTCTGGATCCACCCAAAGCGGTAAGGAATAGCCATTTAGCAGTCATAGAAAGCAAGCACTTTAAACAAGTTTCCCTAATATTAAAACTGCACAATTTAGGTTAGTAAGAATATACCCAACTTGTTAAGAGAGGAGAGATCTTACGGGATTATTTTAAATCCTTCAGGTTGTTTTTTTTTTTTCTTCTTCCAAGCCCTACTACACCACAAGAAACCACACAGGTGACAGCAGGAAGGAAGAACCTGAGATCTATGGGGAAAGCAGTTTATCCCACCTCCTGAAGACTACTTCTAGCAGGACTTTCTTCAGTGGGAAGTTAACAGGAGGGAAGTATCATCAACTTTAGGAACAGAAATAGAGGTTGTCTTGCTGGCAGCAAAGCACAAGACAAAAAAAAAAAAAGTAACAATCTAGTTCAGAACTACAAGAAACTGAACACTGTGATAAGCTTCTCCCATTTTCTCTTGTGTTAAGGATATTCCATAAATTGGAAGGAATGGTCTTAAGATATTTCAGAAAAGTACAAAGACCATACATGCAGGACATGAGGAATGTTCCCAGTGTAAACAAACCTGTCTCTCACTCCTAATTCTCGCCCTATAGCAGCAGCACCTTTCTGAAACACCACATATCTAAATGCCTCCTTTATTTTTGCCACATAGTTTTAAGAACAAGTGCTCATGTTCTTTTACTAATGTAAGGATGGAATAGGAAGCTTAGTGCTCATGCTAATCCTATTCTCTACACTGTTCTAAACACAAAGAAATTGTAATATATGTCCTTACAAATACTGTGTAATTCCCTCCTAGTTATCAAAAAACCCATGCAATAAATACCTTCACACCACCTGTGAGACAGCAAAGCAACTGCAAGATGTCTGTCTTCAAGCCCCTTTCCCCATTACTTGTGTTTCCATTCAAAATGTCAAAACAGACATATTCAAAGTTTATCTTTTTTTAAAACCTAGCTTTAGCAGAGTAACTCACCTACCTACCCTTAATAACCAAGGCTGTCTTAATATGGCAGCCACATCAAGAACTACCACAGAATCAAGCCTGGCTACAGCTTTCCAGCCCTAGACCAGCTGCAAGATATGCTAACAGGTGCCTCTGCCTTACTTAGTTATACTCGTCATTGGATTTGACCTATAAATAAGATCTAAGAGTTCCATTTCTTTATAAGCATTTTATAATATGCTTGCAGACAGCAAGAGTGCACTGAATTTCACTGCTGCTATACAAATAAGGCTCATGTCAGCTGCCAGCATGACATGCATTCCAGTCTCAACTTACGTTGCTTGGGTAGGGCTTCTGCCAATCTCCTCAGGCTGGTCAGACTGTCAGCCCCGAGCTGGTTTAAGATGCTAGGAAGCATTTCTGTCAGCTGCTTCGTCTCAGCATGGCCGGTGATAGTGAACGTGTTAGCAGCCAGAGATGCCTGAACTTTAGGGTTATTGAAGTGAATGACTGTTCCTTGGTTGGTAAACATGTTGACCTGCAAGAAAGAAATCCAGTATTAGAAGCAGTTTAGCAAGGTTTTTCAATTTAACAGGAAACTCAAGTTCTTAAAGCTCAATAAGAACTTACTGATAATTTACAGACAAGCTTAGGGTGTCACTTACCAGGAAAGTCTTTTTTATAAATTTTCTACTTCTATATAGAAAAAATTCCTTTGAAGCAGTTACCTCTTCAATTCCAGAAATATTGTTGACTCCCAGTTTCTTCAAAGAAAACTGAAGTTTCTTGTCATCTGCTGTAGCTGTTCTGTGGACAACCTTCTTCTTTCTGCGGGCAGTTCCCTTTGCAAAGGAAAAAAAAAACAGTTAAAAAATAAAACTTTAGTTCTTCAAACACTAAACTTCAGGACCGTTTAACTACTCTGCAGCCATCTACAAATCAACTTAACATAAAAAGTTCTACTTCTGTGTTAGCGCACACAACCCCACCCTTCTAACTCCACTGCAGCAGTCTTTCCCTCGTGTAAGGCAAACTTTCCACATCTGAGAATCGTGAAGTTTTAGGAAGCAAGGCACCTGAGAATGTTTACTCCACATCCCTAAGGTGCTGCAGAATTCCTACAGGAAAAATTGCAAGTTTACCCTTGCCTGTTATCATAGGCATAAAACTGAAGAACAAGCACAGGTTAGGTAATTTCTCAAGCTTATGAATTTTTCCTTAGATTGCCTTTCTTAAACTATAGCCAAATTTTGAAAATAGCCAGAGGACATAAAGTTATCAACATATCATTAAGAAATGAATTATGAGAAGACTCAAAATGCTTAATTTTTATTCCAAACAGGCATCTCCCATCTCAGGGCCTTACATATTTGAAGGACACTTATTCTCCCAAAATCTTTTATAAATACGTTTAAAAAAAAATACTTCTACATAGTATTCTAAGCCATCTCTGTTTAGAAAGCAAATCAAGCAAAGGTTAAGTTCCCCTACAGACACAGAGCACTAGATCCCTCCAAAGAAATAACTGTCCCATATCAAAAGATACAGATCCTACGAAAATCAGAACTTACGAAAAAGCAGAAAGTATCATTCTATATTTCCCTGCACAATCATAATGCTTCTATGAAATCTGACATAGAATGTCTAGATAGAGGTAAAACTAGTATTTGCAGTGTGTCAAAAATAATCTTAATCTAAGTTCTCCTTCTCCAGTTGCCCATCTGCCACATGCTAGCAATCAGGGAATGTGTTGCTGCCTGGCCTAAATATAAATAAATAGCTGCAACACCTTTTGAGTAGAAGTTAGAAAACTGGCTGGATGCCAGTACCTCTAACATAACCCAGTTACAAACAATGAGGAATGATAATGACAAATTCACATGAAACTAACACTTGGAAGACTACAGCTGAAAAATTCAGTCATTTGTCTAGAAAGCTTGATATTCATTCCCTGCCACTGTCAGGTTAGTACACACAGTGATTTTAAGACTACTAAAATAATAGAAATGGCTTTATTTTAGTACCTTGACTAGCCACGAACTGAGCCACATAAGGTATATGTTAAGTTTTCTGGACAAAAGACCTCTCAATTTTTAAAAGATGTCTTGAACTAAAGGCTATGTAGGAACACGTACCTCCTTTCTACCCGTATTAGATATCAAACTTCAGACAATCTGAGTTTAATTTAAATGAACACTACTTTTTTCTCCACAGATTTAAACTTTTAAAGATTACATGTCTTTACAAAGCAAATTCCATATTGATCATCCTGAGATGTGCTGTTCACACTCCTCTAGCTCTCTAATAAAGAGCAGCAGGTACAGCAGGCCACCAATGGAATACTACAGACTCATCTGCCATTCCTCTAAAAAGGTTTGGAAGAACCATGACATTTAACTGTATTTTACATAACAAAGTACTATAAAGCTATGTTTAGCCCTAGAGCTAAACATGATTTTTAGCCAATTTGTAAAATTTGAAGCCTTGAAACATCATTAAAATCTTCCATTATTAAAGTCTCCACTTATACAGTGACAATACCATGAAGAATCCCAGTAATGATTTCCAGTTATAAAACACATTAAAAAAAGTCAAGTTCAGGCACTCAAAGTATTTCACTAGCCAATTCTAATACTGAGTAACAGTACCACCAGTATATTTTAAGTTTTGCTTAGTGTCTCTAGAAGACTATATTGACCAGAGAGCTGTAAGAATGAGCTGTAATCTGAAAGCATGCTCTTACATGACAAACATTTAAAGCCTCTGTGGTCAATAAACACATGCTGTTAACATGCACACAAACATCAATGTAATACAGCAGTTCTCTACTTAGCCAGTAACCCATACAAAGAAAGCACAAAATCACCAAGCCACTAAATTACTACATTAAACTTGACCTAAGGCTGCCTAAATCTCCAACTCAAGCCAAAAAAATTCAACGCAGGAATGAAAGCTCCTGGAAATCCTTGTTAACAAGAGTTCTGGTGAACAGTTTGTATTCTAAATTACTTTACATTGACTCCTTCAGGTATAAAAAAATTACTAACAAATTCTTGCCTTAAAACCGACACTGTAATTAAAGTCACTGTGTGACTATATTCAACAGACTTTTTTATTTTTAGATTATAAGTTATCACACAGCTACATATATTCAGATGTCGTAACCAAATCAAAAGCTTGCCTAAGCATGCTACTCTACTATTACAACAATATAACAAGAACAGAATTTCCAACCTTGTCCTAAAAGAGAAAATACCTGTAGGCATCTTTAGGACTTTTCCCAAGAATTTGAAACATAACTCTCCATAAGCTGCTATGAAAACTATACTCAAGCTTACTCACTCTAAGGTCTACTCACTTCAAATCCTACATGCCTTCTAAAAAAGCCCATACAAGATTACAGGCTGCAGGTCTGATATAATATATTGTACCAAACCAGAAGAGAAAAGTGAAACCCAACGAGAAAAGGCTGGCGGTTGAGCTACCATATACTGCTTCTGCGGAACTGGACGAGATATCCCTGGAGCAGCACAGCTTCCCCCGAGAACAGCAAAGCCAAGCTGAGTGTACTTCGGGCTGCTCCCCACCCCAGTTCTGAGGGCCCCTCGTGGTAGGCCTGGTGTGCGTGCAGGGACACGCAGTCCCGAGGGCAGGGTAGGGAGGTGGCTCCTACCTTGCCACCGATGCGCACTTGGGCCTGCAGTTTGGCAAGCTTTTCTTGGTTCATGATTGTTTCTTTCATCTGTGGAAGCAGCAAGAGAGCCCGTGGCACGATGGGTCAGGCAGCACACGGCGACAAGCCCAGCAGCAGGGCTGGGGGGAGCAAGGGGCTCCATGCCCCCGCACACACCCACGCACCTGCACCCCCCTCCCCTCCCCTCCCCACCACGCACCTACAACCAGCCCTCCTCATAACAGCTACACCCCCCCCATACACACACGCACCTACACTCCCGCACCCGACTCCTCAGCAGGAGGGCTACCCAAACCCGCCACCAGGATCTGCTCGCACCGCTGAGGTGAGGGTCCACTCAGGCCCAGCCCATAATCGCCTTCCCTTCCCCCAACCACAGCCGCCGCCGCCCTCAGCCGCCTCCCAGCTGCCCCCCGCTGCCTCTTCTGTACCTTTCCCGAGAGAAAGCGGCGGCCCAGGATCCGGGGGCACCAGACGCAAGCGGCGGGCGAGACCGGGCACAGCACGCGGGGGAGAACGAGATGGCGGCCGGAAGGAAGGCACAATGTCCCGCATCGCGCATGCGCCGCCGCCAGGACAGACAGGGGGCGGGGCCGAGGGGCCGGGGGCTCGGCGGGGCGGGGCAGAGTGGCGCGGGCGGTACGGGCCTCACAGCGCGGTGCGGTGCGCCCAGCGTGGCGCGGGAACCGCTCTGTAGGGGAAGGCTGCGGCTGGCACGTGCTCGCCGTGTGCCCGGCGCGCTGCATGTGCTCGCCGAGTAACGCAACAAAGGAGAAGCCGCCTCGCGGCGTGGTCCTGCCGCCCAGCCCGCCGGGAGAAATACTGCTGAGCTGGCCGTTTCACCCTGGATTTTAATGGCTTTTAAGCCGGTTCTTCTCTGGAAGAGCCTCAATAAACTATTCCCTTTGTTCTCGTTCCTGTAAGGCTGTGTTAATAATTAATTTATCCTTCTTTATTGATTAATATTAAGACCTCACACATACACACATTTGCAGTTCCCAGAGCCGAGGCTTTTTTTTTCGCCTGTCTATAAATTTTATCTTGCTCGTACGGTATCTCTTTGCTACGCCGGAGCCCGGCGTTAGCCTGTACTGAAGGTTTTGATCGCTGTCAAAATAAATCGAGACTCGCGCTATTAGCGAGAATGAATTATAAACCCGGAATTACTCCATCTGGTGGTGACAGAAGGTCCCGGGGAGGTGGTGGTGCAAAAGGTGCTGCTGAAGAGCAACCTGCGTCTCCCAGCAGACTAACATGACAGCGAAAACTCGGAGATTATCCGACAGCTCTAAAGGGGCGGGGGGGAGGAGGACGACCTGCAGAAATTTGACCCAGCGTATCTGTAAAATTGGAACAGAAATCAGTTTGCTCACAAAAGAACGGGAGGGGAAAAAAAAAGATAAAACAGGAAAAGCCCATATTGTTTTATCTGAACTAGCAAATGCAGTATTTAATTCAGAAGGAAAAGAACAAAATGGGTTTGGGGGAAGGGGAGATCTGGGGAGGGATTTGGGGAGAACAGAGTTCGTTCTGAAGTAAAAGAAAGCTTATAAATGCATTGCAAAATGAAATTGGCAATGTACCTGCCACAAAAGGGAATAGAGCCAAGATTTAAAAGCAGGGGGGAAAAAAAAAGGCAAACCACAAAACCTGAATCACCGCAGGCTTTTCAAAAGAAAAGCAATAAATACTTCAGCTTTAGATTCAACACATTCTACCTTCAATATATAAGAAAGATTTCAGAATTACTAGGCCGACTGATGATTACAAACATGCAAAATGTTTTAATAGGCTGAAATACTGAAGTGAAAATGAGTCACAGAAAGATTATTCCAAGATGGAAGCGGTAGAAAGTGCTGTCCCAGCTGTCGGCGTAGGATTAACTGGGCTGGAGGTATGATCTCATATTCCCTCATGTGAGATTTCGAAGACAAATTATGCTGAAAACCACATCACTTAGTTGTATCAGGAATCAACTGAAGCAGTTCAAGAACTGCAGTTCAAGGGACTCTGTAGGATTTGGTTACATTTCCTGGATCAAACAGCAGACCTTCAAAAAACAAACTTTGCATCAGAGAAAAAGTATTTTAGAATGCTAAGATAGTATTGGCTTGTTTTTTCCAGTCCTTTTTGTGTAATTGCATAATAGGAAACATAAACCTAAACCAGGATTTAGTTGCAGCTGAAGAACTTCTGTTAAGAAATGAAACAGATCCAAAGCCTGTAGCACTGAAACAGAGCCGGAGCTCAGTAAGCGGCTCTTCAGTTCTGAAAAGGGGTGAAAGTTAGGATCTCAAAACCATCAAAGAATATACATTGTTGAAGAAAAGTTTATTAGTTGCACAGAAGGAGCATACGAGTGGAAAAAGGACCATTAAGCTGGTCACTCAGGAAAATTGTGTCCTAAATTTTGTGGAAGTTTAAAGGGAAAAGAATGACAACATTTTCTGTCAAAGTGCCAGTGGAAAAGCTCTCCTGAAAGACATGACCAGTGCTGCATAAGTAATAACAGGCCACGTTAAGAAGAGGTGTTAAGTTAGGATCGTGTTCAGGAAACGATTCACAGGCCATAAACATAAGTGATCAGGCTACAGTGAAGTAGTATTTGTTCTGATTGCCAGTGACCACAAGGAACACATATTCAATGTCTTTTCAGGCAGTGGAGAAAATCTGTCTGATATTCAAAATATCACTAGGAATTGTGTGTTCAAAAGAATGCTGTACTCAGCACTCAAGAAAGCAGAAGTACATGGAACATCAGGAGGGCACTACAGGGAATCATAATGTTATCATTCCTAATATAGATGCTCCAGAACATAAGGGGAAAAGTGCTAAGTTACTTGGAAAAATATGCATCTATGTTAGTAATTTAGTGGAGGAAAGTAGCAGCATTATGGGGTAGAGAAGCAAAAGTATTGTGAGATATATGAATGGAAAAGAAACCATTTCTGAAAGTCTAGACTTAAGACACACTGAAGAATTCTTAATGCGTTTATTCTAAATATGTAAATATTGAATGGATCCCAGGAAGGTTGAATTTAACTGCAGAGCTCTTTTCATCTCATATATTACAGTGTTGTACCATGTGCCAGTGAGTTGTATGGAGTAATCCATTATAGACTTCAATGTCAAGGAAGAGAAAGTGCTCCTCAAAAAACAGGGTCCTTTTCTCACCCTGACTGTAACTCAAACTCAGCAGCACAGAATACCTGGGCTTCAAGCCACATTGCAAGCCCTTCATGAGCTGCAGGATGCCTCCTCTTGCTTATAACACCCCACAGGGGCTGACCAGAGAGTAGTCAGAGAAGTGCTACATGAAGAATCCTCTGTCTTCACCGAACATCATTCAAACAGGCTTCGCCAAATACTTGGAAGATCATTTTAATAGGACTAGTAAAGGCTCGCCTAGAAAAGCTTTCATGTTAGTCTTAGTTAACAATTAAGATCTTGCTAGAAAATAGGTACAAGTCAGAAGTCACCATATTCCTCACTGGCTGTGCGTGAAAAAGATGGTACCTTAAATTTACACCCAGATGTCAGAAACTCAAAGAGTCTATTCCTGTAGACATCCTATACATGGAATTCCAGAGAACTGGATCATTTAAGCCATGATCACAGAAATGGTTTGACCTCTTCTAAAACAATTAGTTACAAGTTAGAAATGTTGTTAAGAGATGACCCAAAATCAGCAGTCCTACCCAAGGGTGGCACATTTATCCCAGGATGAATCATGGTTAAATTTGCTGTGCTCTAGAGGTGTAGCTGTCAGTGCACCATCACCTTGGGCTAATGTCTTGGCAGCTGTGAAGGTGCAATTCATTCCGGATTTTGCCATTGGCTTTCTAGGCCTCCAGGTCCAGCTTGATGCTTGGCGGGAGCTAAGTGGTGAGTGCAGGTGGCCAGAGATGGCCAAAGATGGGCAGAGTGAGGGCCTTCCTCCTTTTGCAGCAGCTAGACGTTATTTCTGCTTAAGCCTGGCAGGAACACTCCACCCACTTAGTTTTAGATGGAAAAATCAATCTTCTCTATCTATCTTTGATCACAGTATAGCTTATTCCCAAGGATTTCTAAGTGAACACAAGAGCATACCATACCTGCAAATATTCGCTGCATTTATGAGTGGGTTCATACTCCTTTGGGGCTTACTTGCATCACTACAGAGTTAAGTGGAAAATATCTCAAATATCTGAGACATTAATTATCAGATCTCCCTCCTCATTTTCCAGAGCTTGTCTACAATAAAGAATTCAGGGGATAAGTGGAGAATGTTAGAAAGGTTTTCAATAGTCAGTGGAGTCATGAAATCAAGTGCAACCTAAATGACCATGATTTGTTTGTGTGACGAGTACCCTGCTGTATCAGCTCTGACAGCCAGTGCTCCATTTTGAAAATCAGATATCTCTCTACTAGCATAGGGAATAGACACTGACTTAAAAGAGAGAGAAATAATATCTTGAAATGAAAACTGGAAAAATAAATTCTGGCATCTCATGCTGTTCTGGAGGATTATTACATGATCATAGCCTAAGCTGATCATGAAAAAGTGAAAAGGATGGCAAGGATTATTGGGGTATAGGATTACTTCTGTGCTAATCCAGTGATTCTGAAGCAGAACCCCTCAGCCTGAAAAAGAGCTGATCAATGAAAAAATTTGTGATAAAATCTACGAAGTTGTGAACAGCAGGAAGAGGATCTTTAACAGCAGTTGTTGTTTGCCTCTCGTAGTATAAAAATGAGAGTATATAGGATTAAATGAACAGGTGACAGTCTTAAAGCAAACAAAAGAGACACTTCACACCATGCATGGTTAGAGTTGGGGAACATTTCACTGCAGAACATATTCAGTAGTGTAAACATGATTTCAAAAAGTGACTGGGCAAATTCACAGAATAAATCCCGCCATGGTCCATTAATTTCAGATGTTATCTCTGGCTTAAAAAAAAAAATTAAACCTAGATTTCTGGCAGCTCAGAATCAATTTTACACACTTGTGCTGTTCTTGTATTCTTCCTTAAACATCTGGTACTGGCTGATGTTGAAGTGAGCTTATGCTACTAGATGGGTCTTGGTCTAACCTGGTATAAACTCTCCTTGTGTTCTGTTGGACGAGAAGTGCAGAGTGGTCCTAAGAACATTTAATCACATTTTACAGAAATTAAAGGCCTAGAAGGGCCTTAAAGGATGAGACTTTCACCTCTTACAGCTGATATATTTGCCCTGCAAAAATTAAAGAACAAAGGAGGAAAAGAAAAAAGGAATTAAAAAAAAAACAAACAGCCATGAACTTAGTCAAGAAGAAAGAAACAAAGTTTGACAAGGGAGAGGGAGGAAGTAGGATCATCTCCAATGGGTGACAAACTCTTTTTTAGTAGTAGGCATGGTGTGAAACCCCAGATTTTTCTACATCTTTTCAGGTGACTACTGCCACCCCCTCACCCCTTGGTTTTTGAGCTGGTCACACAGACTTTGTAAGCCCAGCCTCTGCAGAAGGCTTAAGGGAAGTGTTACATGGCACAGAAAGAGGAGGATAAAACCACAAAGAAAGTGGAGCTAAAAATAGTGGTCACTGTGATACTGGGCAATGGAAAGCACAGCTATCATTGCAATGGTCCCTGTCATGGACACCGCCATCCTATTTCAAGGTCATTACTGGAGGATTTACTCTTTCCATGAGACAAGCATCTCAGAATCCAGTCCAATATAGTTCCCAAGGAAAGATGGGAAGTGTAAATTATTCACGAAATTGTTTTATTTCAAGAACAGAAAGTCTGACTCTGCAGGTAATACTTGGATCTGGGTGTGGAGATGTACAAGGCTAAGTCAAAAGAAGTGCAGCCTTTGATGCTGGAGTATCGCAAGGTGCAGCAGGCCTAGGGAAGGCTCTTCAGCTCCAGCATGTGTAGCTGGTGGTGAGGCTCTGCCTCACTTCTCACAGGCTGCACCTTGCCAAACACTCAACATATCACCCAGGAGTGCACACCACCAGCAAACACCTGACTTGTGTGCTGATGAAGGTGGCTCTGGGATTCTTCTGCATGGTCAGGGTCAGCTCTGGAAAAGCCAGAGCACCTCAGCCAGTGTGCCAGTGTAACTGCTTGAAAATGTGCCTGGGATGCTCTTTCATTTCGAGTAAAGGGTTACAGGAGGTCTGTAAGCTCATCTAGCTCTGTCCCAATGTGCTTGGACACAGGCTCCCCAGCTGTAGAAGGGTGTGTGGCCTCAGGTGCTGCCGGAGTCCTAATGGACAGTGGCCCGCAGAACAAGGGACACATCAAGGAGAAGTGGTAGTGGGTCCACCCTGTTTGGCTCCTGCCTGGACACACCATCTGAGACAAGATGCCCCTGGTCCAGCTATCTCCAGCAGTGGAGAGCTGTCAAAACACCCAGCCCTTTCTCAGGTTTGGATCTGAGAGACGAGGCCTTGAGGAGAAAGCTGTCCTTGCTGCCCTTGCAGGAGCTGTGGACAGGAGGGGCCCAGCCTTGCTACTGGGGAGGAACACGGACTGTTTGTATGGATTAGCAGAGTGCTTTGATAGAGCAGGCATGCTATTAACTGATAAAACATGGGGTGTTCTGTATATGCATGCAGGAATTATGTGTATAATATATAATTAAAATGTATAATGAATGTTAATAAGCCTAAGCAATAAAAAAATAAATCCTACTGGCATACTTGTATTGCACGTGTTGCTTCTGTGCTGCTGTGGCTTTAGGTGCATGGTATAGCAGTACATCATTCACAGCCAGCAAGAAATCACAGAAGACAGCCCCCGAGGTCCTGGGCCCGGGGTGGCCGTTTCGCGAAAGGGCGTGTAGCCCAACAGGGGGGACAGCCACACTGCCCCGAGCGAAGAGAGGACAGAGCGCTGGGGCGGAGTGTGGAAGGTGGTTGGGGAGATTCCAGCCTTTCAGGGAGCGGGTTTTTCTCAGATTCCGCCTAGAACGCTGCTTTTCATTAGGGTCCTGCTCAGCCGCAGGCGGGGCGGGGGAGTGCGGGGAAGGGGGTCTTGTACTTCCCGGGACCTGCTGTGGGCAGGGAGCCACGCCGGGCACCCTGTCCCTCCACACGGCGTCCCCCAGCCGACACACCCGCCTCCTCCCGGCGCTCCTGGCCGGTAGGTGGCATCCCCCGTCCGCGCAGAGCGCCGCCGGCAGCGGGGAAGGGCAGGGAGGGGGACGGGGGACAGGGCAAGCCCCGAGGCCCCAGGGGCGTCGGGGTCCTACCCGGGGAGACGCCGCTCATGGTGGCTCTGCCGCCGCTGTTCGCCTCCCTCCTTTTCTTTCTTGCCCTTTTGAGAAGGCACCTGCCGGGTCGGGACGGGACGGGACGGGAGCGAGCGGGAGATGCGCGAAGAGAAAGCCGCGATCTCCAGGAGCTGCGCTAACACCGCGTCTGAATTGTTCCGCGCTGGCGGGGGCTCGCTCAGCTGCCCCTCAGGAAGCAAGCCCCTCGCCACTGCCACCGCCACCCCCCCGCGGCGACAGACGAGGACTCGCAGTATTGCCCAAGTCTGCTAGGGGGGTCCCCAGCCTGCCCCTCTCTCCCCCGGGAGGACAGCCCTCGTCCAGGAGAACCCGCGCCCCAGCGTGGCCCCCACACCGCCGGGCCGGGACCCCGCTGTGCCCGGGGACCTGGTGCTGCCAACCGGCCGCCGGTGTCACCCGCTCGGCGAACCACCGGTGCGTCCTGGCGTGGGCGTCAGCAGGAGATCACGGGCATATTCGGCTCTTCTGGTTTCCTGCTACCGCCGTTCTTTCCCATAAATTTTCAAACTTCGCCGTTCTTCCCATTTCAGAGAGTGGGGGTTGTTTTTAAGGCGGTTTTAAACGGTCAGGCACATCAGAAAGTACCAGGATGAGTGCAAGAATATAAGGAACAAAAAGGGAGTAAAAAGGAAAAAATACCAATTCTCTGTGAAGAGGAGGAACCTCTTCGAAGAGGGAAAGTCCTCTTTCTCTCTTCCTTTTAGGGAGGTCCTAGGTCCCTTGCCCTAGGACCCAAAAATAATTCAAAGAGGCATTTCACTTCCTATGAACTGTAAATCTCGAATTACATTATCAGTCTTTCTACAGGAAAAAATAGTAGTCATTTACTGTGTTTGGGGTTTCTTTTTTTTTTTTTTTTTTTTTTTACTCTTTTGTAACTTTTGGTGGTATTATCCTGCAGGCGCCTTAGTAGTGAACAAAATGTAAACAGGATTATTTGGAAATAGTAGAAAGGATTATGTTGTAAATCCATGGAACTGGGTTTGAAACAGAGTGGCTTTTAGCTTTGGATTAGGACAATATATCGAATACGTATTTCAAGAAAATGGTGTGAGTTGTTTGAGAAACGAGATTTGAGCAGCTAGGACCCTAGGCATCAGTCCGCCCTTCTCACGACGACTTCTGCCAGAGCACAAAATGCTCTCCTATTCCTCCCAGCCCAATCGGATCCTGATCGTGGGTTATCCACCATGCGATGGGAATTTTCAAAGCTTTTCTTTTTAAGACCACAGTAATTGCATGTATGTCAAAGTTTGGGGCTTTTTTTTTCCCCTGCCAGGCTTCGTATAAAGGGGGTCTCCGTTCTGCCGCTGTCTCGCATGTATCACCTGAATCTTGGAACAGTTAGACTTAATTAGAAAATAATTTGTGTCGCTTATTCGAGGGTGTTGCTCCTACACTTAGAGCAGAATTCGCGTTTTAAAGGCCAGTGAATTCTTTTCATTTGCATAGGAAAGAGGTAACGCTAATTGTCTGTTAGTGTTTCCCATAATGGAGGGAGCTGCTTGTCTCCCGTTAAAAACAATAGCCTTACAAATAAACTGTGAGATTAGCGGTGTGCTTTGCAGGCGGTTCTTTGAGAGTTTGCGAGGTCGACATCGAAAGATACTTGATTTCATTCTTAAATGAATTAAACTCTAGAGTAGAAGGGGAGAGAAGTGTCTCTAAACATCCCACGGACAAGTTTAAAGTTTATTAACTCACCACCTCCCTCTACGGCCTGATATATTTTTTTCCCCCCTCTATCCCACGGAAAGCAGGACCTCGTCCCTGGGGGCAGCTCAGGAAGACGCAGAGCTCCCGACACCCTCCGGACGGCTCCTGGGAAGATGTTCCAGCACTTCGGGACAGACTTGTTTTGGGGTTTGTTTTTTGGTTGTTGGTTTGCTTTTTTTTTTCCCCAGGGAGGGGGGGGAGTTGTCTTTATATCCCCCCTTTTCCACTAAAGACGGCCCCGGTGTCCCCACGGCCGCCCAGAGCCCCTCTGAAGGAGGCGGAGGGGCCGCCGATCGCCCCGCCGTGCTCTGACGCCGGGAGCCATGTGATGGCCCCCTCGCTATAAGGCGGGGAGGTAGGCCGACCTCTCTGGGACTCGGCCCCAGCCTTTTCACCCTCTTTTCTAAGGCCCGGCAAACCGCCCCCTCCGCCCTCCCTCCTCGCCAGCCTCCTCCCCAGCCTCCTCCCCTCTCCTCCTCCCAGGACTAGGCGCGCTCCCTCCTGCCCCTCATCCATTAATGTCTGGGGGCTGAGGTGAGGAGAAAGAAGGGGGAACCGACTTCCAGGCGCGGCGGCACAGACCCCCCCCCGCACCCCCACCCCAGACCCCAACCCAAAAAAAAAACCCTCAACCCCAAAAGCCCCCCGAGAAAGGGGGAGGGGGAGGGGAAGGGGGAAAAAAAAAAAAAGAGAGAAATCAAAAAAAAAAAGGCAGCAAAAAAATACCCCGAAACAAAACCCAAACCAGCCGCCGCCTCCGAGCCGAGCGGCGGGAGCGCTCCCGCGGCACGGCGGCGGCGGCTGCGCTGGGGGTCGGCGCAGCTCGGAGCGACCCGCCTGCCCGCGGCGGCGGCGGGGCGGCTCTCCGCCGAGCGGCGCGGGGGCCTGGCGGCGGCGAGGAGACCGCCCGCCCGCCCGCCCCGCCGCGCCGCGCCGGCCGCCACATATGCGCTGCCCCGCCGCCGCGCCATGACCCTGAGCTCGGAGATGTCGGAGGCGTCGGCGCTGGCTGAGGAGACCGACATCGATGTGGTGGGCGAGGAGGACGACGAGGAGGACGACGAGGAGCCTCAGCCTCGCCGCCGCCGCCGCTCCTACGCCGAGGAAGAGGAGGACGAGGAAGAGGAGGAAGAGGACGAGGAGGATGTGGGCGACCTCCACGACGACGCCCTGATGCCGCAGTCGCCCGTACGCAGCGAAGGCGGCGGCGCAGGCGGCGGCGGCGGGGCGGGCGGCGGAGACGGTGCCGGCGGCTCTCGCCCCCCCTCGCGGAGCGGCCCGCAGAAGGCAGCGGCGGGCGGCGGCGGGGCGGGCGGTGGCGGCGGGGCAGGCGGCGGCGGCAAGAACAGCCTGGTGAAGCCCCCCTACTCCTACATCGCCCTCATCACCATGGCCATCCTGCAGAGCCCCAAGAAGCGGCTGACGCTGAGCGAGATCTG
>JAOTQQ010000019.1:27431837-27455285 GCA_026546715.1 Gallinago undulata
GCCTGGCAGAACAGCATCCGCCACAACCTCTCCCTCAACGACTGCTTCGTCAAGATCCCCCGGGAGCCCGGCAACCCAGGCAAGGGCAACTACTGGACGCTGGACCCCGAGTCCGCCGACATGTTCGACAACGGGAGCTTCCTGCGCCGCCGAAAGCGCTTCAAGCGGCAGCAGCTCCCGGCGCCTGAGCTGCTGCTCCGCGCCGTGGACCCCGCCGCCTTCCTCCCGCAGCCCCCGCCCCAGCCCCCTCAGCAGCCGCCCTGCGCCTACGGACCCTACGGCTGCGGCTACGGCCTCCAGCTCCAGCCCTACCACCCCCACTCCGCCCTCTTCGCCTTCCACCACCCCTCCCCGCCGCCCCGCCAGCCCCCCGCCGTCCCCGGCAGCGCCCCCGCCGCGGCGCTGCCCCCCGCCGCCGCCGCGCCGCCGGGCCCCTTGCTGCCGGCGGCGGAGCTGGCACGGACGCCCTTCGGCTACGGGCACCCGCTGGGCCCGGCGCTGGCGGCCTCGCTGCACGCCGCCAAGCCCGGCAGCGGCGCGGCGCTGGCCTGCTCACCCTTCTCTATCGAGAGCATCATCGGGGGGGGGGCCGGTCCCGGTCCCGTCTCCGGGGCGGGCAGCAGCTGCGCCTCGCAGTCGGCCGCCGCCGCGCCGGGGCTGTCCCGCTCGCTGGGGAGCGCCGGGGGCGGCCTGGCCCCCGCTGCCGCCGCCGCCGCCGCCCTGCCCGCCGCCCCCGGCTTCGCGGCCCGGATCTCTAACTGTTAAGGGGGTTTTGGGGGAGTCTTTCCGAAGGTAGGACGTGGGGATCGATCGCCTGGCTCCGCTGCTGGGGTGCTCGGCGAACGCCGCCCGGAGAGGCTGCGGGCTTTGCACGGGGATTGCGCGGTGGGGCTCGGGGAGCGTCCGCCGCGGTATTTATGCAAAGCCGGGTCTAGATGATGCACGGGGCAGGCGGTCATGCTGTTGGAAAGTTACTCCTTACTCCTTAAAAAAAAAAAAAAAAGGTGATAAATAACGTCTCTAAACCGCTAAAGTTCAGAGATTCTCAGGTCTAGGAGCTTGAAAACAGTAATGTACAAGAAAAAAAAAAAAGGCTTGAGGGAGGACAGCAAAGCAATACTTTTTCATCTTAGTACACTTGTCTCATGTACTTTTATAAAATAAAAGATTAACATGTTTACACAGAAGAAAGTCAAGATTATCATTTCTTACTTTAACCTGTGTTTTGTATTATAATAGACTTATGGAGGTTTTTATTTTGTACTTTATGCTTATTCTTTACAAGGAATATTGTTAAAAATTACTGGCAAGTATTATTGTACCATTTTAATGTAAATTTTTTACACATTTTCAAAAATAAAATTTTTAATTTTCAAAAAAAAAAAGGAAAAAGAAAACCCAAAAGCAAACCCAAAGACCAAAGGAGCCCAGCCAAACAATTGGCTTCGGACTCTTCCCTCCTTAATACTTCTTTCTTCTTTGGGACATTGATTATTTTTTTTTCTTCGGGCTTAATAGCACAATAGCCAAGGAATTTTACAGCTTGAAATTTATTGTGTCTGGATTTGACCGCGAAGAAGAAGAACAGAATATGATCTTTGCAGTCAAACCATTGTTAACCCTAACGGAGAATGAAAGACAAAAAAAAAAAAAAAGCAAAGACAAAAGAGAATAAATAGAAATAGAGGTCTCTCATGCGGGGGTAAAGCCCAGTTCTGTAAGGCACCAATCAAGGGACTGTTTAAAAAGCCAGTTTAAAACTATTTTTATACTTTTGGGTGTTTTCTAAATCACAACTGCATCACAGTTTGGTTTCCAAGAGGCCCAAAGGAAAAGACTATTAATAAGGGGCACGTACTGAACTTCAGAAAGATTTGTCCTAGACGCTTATGTTTCTGTGACGATAATAGGGACATGTGTTTCTACTTTTCATTACTTATAATATAAAATGAGCATTGGAATATCCTCGTGTGACAAGCTGATTAAGTGCACGAGTTATTGAAGTAAGGATATGTAAGTGCACAAAGCAGCTTTTCTGATTCTGAACTCTCGTCTTAACCCACATGCAGCTGATAGATATCTATATCATGACTAAAATTATTTTTTAACCGAAAAGTCTTCATCAAATACCGGAAACTCAGGCATGAAAAGAAAATTGCAGTTTTTAAGAGTAGGCATGTGTTTGTTTGTTATGGAGTAGGACGTGCGTTTTTCAAATCACGGGGTCGCTTTTCAAATACAACTATATTTATAAAAATTTAGTAGATTCGGGGATAAATTATGTAATTTTCGTACAAAAGAAAGGAAAAATCACGGAGGGGTGCCTTTCAGTACTCTTCGGGGTGAGGAGGGGAAGGTTGTGCTGTTACATGCTTTTACATATGGGAGTGCCTCATCGCCTCGGTTTGGGGTATTCTCGTGGATAGAAAAGTGATGCTTTTCTGTATTGTTTGTAGCGATGCAGGGTTAAATTAATGGTTTTCAATAAGCGGAAAAGACTGGACGTAAGATCTCTGCTGGGTTCCATTTGCGGTCTGCAGCTGCAGGGCCTCTTTGGGTATCCCGGGGTCCCTCCGAGGACGAGGAAGTAGAGTCCCCTTTAATTTCTAAAGCTGAAGGGGGAAGACCCCAGAGGCAGCGCGTACATATCCTTCGGGAAGAACATATCCTTTTTCACGAGGGACCGATTAAACTCCTTTCCCCGCGCCCGGTGCTGGAAGGTGGGGGGGAGTGCGCCGGGCCCGCCGCGCCGCTCCAGTACGGGGTACCGCTCTCGGCTTTGGGCGCCCCGGGGAAACGCGGCCGAAATGAAACGGGGGAAGGTTTTGCGAAGCAGCAGGCGGCTGTAGCCGTGATCTCGGCGGTGCCGGGCTCCCCGAGGAGGCATGCCGCTGGCGGACGGTCCGGCTTCGGGAGCAGGGGCCCGGGGCGAGAGGTCGTGTGTGTCCCAGCGCTGTCCCCGCGCAGTTAGAGGGGAAGACCGGGTTCCGGTGGCCCCGTATTTGTTTCTCTTGGCTTCCTCGCTGCAAACCCTGGGGAGCCCGGCGACCTCCCCTTGCGCGGAGGCCGGACCGGGGCGGCCGTGCGGCGGGGTCCGAGCGTGCCCGCCTCCCTTCCCTCGGGTGTCTTCAGAGGAAAACCGTGCTCAGAGGTACATATGGCAAGGAAACTGCTCGGCCACTTGTCCTTTGCACGCTTTATGCCGGTCGCCTGCATCCTGTGCGGACGGGGGCCTCCACCTGGGAGTTGGCAGGGAAGTTGGCAGGAGCAAGTTGCAACACGTAGTGTAGCTTTATTTATTTATTAAGCTCTTAGGAAAGGGGTCGGGGAGGGGTCCTGTGGTGCTGGGGAAAGACCCCTTCGGCCCCCGGGGCCTGGCGGTCCTGGTTCCCCCCCCGCCTCCGCCCCTGCTCTGCGCTGCGCTGCGCGGTGGATGGTGGCGGCGGAGCAGGTGCCTCCAGAAAAGGCGCCGTCCCCGCAGCTCTTTGAGGGTCTCTCCCGGGCCCCATTCGCATGCAAATAGCCCGCCGTGCCCCCCCACCCCTCCCCCCCCACTCTCCCCGGCTTTCAAGGGGGACAGAAGGGACGTGCAGCGCTCGCAGGGACGGAGCCCGGACGAACAATTCCTCTAAAATAGGCTGGCCCCTACTAAACAAGCTGGTGGGACAAACAGGATGGTGTCGCCTCCTTCTCCTCCTCCCAGCTACAAAGTGTGGATTCATTAACCCGTCTCCTTTTCTCATCATATCCCCGTAGGGCTGAGAGACGAATTACTGGAGCTGAATTGGGAGGGGATTGCTCTATGAGGGGGCTAATGTTTCAATCAGTTCCTCCAGAAGGACCACACAAAAAGAAACTTTTTAGTTTATGGTGCTATTATGCAGAGTTTTAATCTAGGGATAGATTTAGCCAAATGTTATCTATTGGGAATTTAATGAAGCCCTTATGTATTCAATCGCTTTTTATGCCACACACAGTGTCTCTATCCAGAAATGTTTCCTTCCACATATTTCTTTGTTTCTATTGGGTGATTTATATATTTTTAATTAGGTTTTTTTTTTTAAATTATTTCTTTTCAAGCATCTTGTATAACGTTTCTCTCAAGCAGGACTGTGTTAGGTCCCTTCCCACATCCCTTATAAAAGAAGTTTCCCCTTCCCTCGGCCGTTTGGAAGCTGATTAGTTTGCACGTCCGCACACTGCACCCTTCCCGCCGGAGCGCTCCCCCCGCCCTGCGCAGGGTGGGGGGCGACACCGCGACAGCTCTGCCAGCACCGGCATGGGCAGCGCAGTCCGGGGCTCCGGCCCAGCCACGGGGCCCCTTTGCTCGGCTCCCCGGCCCTGAAGCTGATCTCCTCCCAAACCTACCTCATCCTCAGCTCCTTCTGGCCATACACTTGCTCCTGGCCATTTTTTCTGGCGCCGAGAGACGCACCCGTGGGGGCAGAGGGGTGCCGGGTGGTGCACCCCCCCGTCCTCGCAGGCTGGTTTCAAGTACCCAGGGCCAGCCCCATCTCTGACTCTGGAGGGTGAAAGGGGGAGCCTGGGGCCTCACCTGCTCGCAGCGTCTCCCTTGCTCGCAGCGCTGGTGGCGAGCGCAGAGCACACGGTCGCCCCCGCCGAGACTGAGGCCTGTGCGGGGGATCCGTTGGAAAGGGGATCTGGTTTAATAATCCCTTGGCACGGCCCGGAGGCTCCGCTCCGTATGTAATACTTTCCCTCATTACTTACAGTAAGTACTTCAGTAGTCTCTGATAATATTGTATTTGACAGAAATCATGGAAATTATGATCGTGGCCAAACGCTCCCTGCGCTGGGACTTGCTAACCAAAGCAGATCCGTTTTTCAGCTTGTTCCCAGCGGCTTCCCCACCCGCAGAGAAGTTTCTCCCGCTCTCCTTTCCGCGCGGCACCGAGCCACGCACACCAGCGGGACCGGGGGACTGGCGAGGAGCGGCCGCCGTGTGCCCGCCACTGGCCGCCTCCCCAGCAGGTAGGTGTCCGCTCACCCTCCGCTCCCGCCGCCCCTCACCCCCACACCCCCGGGGATCGGCCGCAGGTGACTGCAAGGCTTCTCTGTCCTTCTCTGTGAGTTATATCCCCGCCACAACCCCCGCCGTGGGCTCTCCGCTCGCTGCCCTTTCCCGCACGACGGAGATGCGGAGGAGAGATTCGTGCATAACTGAGTGTATGGACATGTGGGCAGGGTAATGTCACCCTCCCCGACGGTAACAAGCTGCTTTTTGATCTGTGCTGTGACAGCAGATACGCTGTGCAGATGGGTGTCCATCGATTTGGGGGCCGGGGGTGTGGAGGGGGGAGAGGCGGAGACTTGCAGGCGAGCCCCAGATCAGTAAACCCCTTGTTTCTGTTTTTCTCTTGCAGAAGAGCTCCATGCCCCGTCGCCAGCGCTCGGTGCGACCCAAAAGAGGAGAGGCAAAGAGCCGGAGGGGGCTGGAGGGGGCGCAGGGAGCCGGGCGGCAAAACCCGTGGCCCGCGCGGGTGGCACCGTGTGCTGTGGCGGATGCACGGCGGGGCAAGAGCCCCTGTGACCGCGGCGGGGCTCCGCGCCCAGCCCGCCCGTAGGAGCGGGGAGGCACCCGGCGGCGGCCGGGCGGGAATCACCGCGGGAACCCCTCGTACGAAGGTGTGCCTTCCGCACAGGGCTCCGGCTCCGCGAGCTGCCGCGGGCAGGGGCGGTGGGGCTCCAGCTGCAGCATGCGCCTCGGAGGAAAGGAGAGGAGAGACCTACCGGCTAGGCTCCGAAGTGCCCGGAAAGCAGGAAAAAAAAATAATATATGAACGGAAGACTTTTTGATTCTCTTTCCTTTTTTTTTTTTTTTTTTTTTTAATTCAGTGTCTAGCCAATTTCAGAAATGATATCACTGAGCTGAATTCCGAGGGAAAACTATGTTAGTTTTTAATTAAACTTGCCCTTTCTCCAAACCACAAGAGACCTGTTGAATTGATTCTAAGTTTCCCTTTCGTTGATGGAGCAAAACGGCATGCAGAAGTCTGCGGGGCCCCATATTTAGATGATAAATTATACAATTTATGTTGGAAGCAAAAGGATAAATAGAGATTTCAGTTGTTGCATTAATTCGTTGTCTGAGAGCGGGAAAGCCAGAAGATATTTCTCTCCCCTCCGTGCAACCGAAAACCATCTGCGTGCATCGAAACGCGTGTGTACGTTCAGTCGTGTCTGCCCGGGACCCGGTGGTGCCACCGACCCGCGCCCGCGCGTCTGTAGCACTGCGGTGGTCGCTCCGGCAGATGCCCACGCTTTGGAAAGTCCTTGTAAAACCCGGGAATACGGCTCTTCCTACGGCGGTTGGACGTAGGTCTGCTTCTCAGCTTTCATTACGGGAGAGCACATGCCCACCTGTATACACGAAATACATTAAATACACACAATCAAGATAAATGAGGTGTCTTCCTTGGGTTTTCTTTTCGTAAAATAAACACTGTCACGTCTGCTTATTTAGCAACCGCTAGACGAAACTGATAGCTTTCTAATATAGGTGTATAAAGTGAAATTCCACCTGTACGAAAGGAGGGGTAAAGGAAAGCAGTTTCTTCGGATCAATAGTTCACGATTAAGGGAACCATTGATGAAAAAAAAAAAAAAGTCCAGCGCAGAGCGTGGAGGGGCAGGTATGTCAAGTGGCTGGCTTGCCCAAAAGTGGATGGGGTCGGAAATTATGGACCCTGGAACATAATTTATACTGTTCATTCCAGCCTCCTTCTTGCACAAAATCCCACCTGGAGCAGCTCAGTGGATTCTGTCAAACATCCTCCTCGCCTTCCTAGAAGCCCTTAACTTGTCTGTCCTCCGTGCATACACCTCTGTGTGCGGGGCAGCGCACACGAGAGTGTGTCCGCCCCGTGCTGTCCCGCAAGCGCTGGGTAGCCGGCGGCCCCACTAACACCAAACCGCAGACCTCCTCCCCTCTGCCTCCCGCTTCTGTTGGAGAAGCCGAAGGGCGGCCCTTCTCTGGAAATTAAGATCTTTAGATCTCTTTCAGCACGACTCCCCTCTTGGTGATCTTCCCCGGGTGTTCAGACATCTGCCGACCGGGACACGTTTTTCGGGGGAGACCCCAGTCCCGCCCATGAAGCAGATCTCTGGCCCGAGCTACCGACGAGCGACGTGGATGTCGTTGCTTTTAAACCGACTCCCTTCCCCTCCAGCCTCCTCCCCACCCAGAGGAAGCCCACAACAACTTGCTAACACACGGGCGAGCCAAACCCAGCGCTCCCACAAGAGCTTTTGAAGCCGGCCCCAGAGCTGCGGGTGCGAGACGGCGCGCTTCGCCTGGGTGAGCGGCGCAAACCTCCGCGCCGGAGCAGAGCCGGGAGGCGCCGCGGGGAGCCCGGCCTGGGGGGCCCGGCGGCTCCGTCCCTCCTCCCCACCTCAAGTATGCTGCCGCCCTGCCTCGGCTCTTCTGGGCAGCCGGCAAAGCAGACCAGAGCTGCCGTCGAAGTAGCGCCCGGGCTTGATAACGCTCTCCGACACGGGCAACCCCTGGCCCAGCCCGGTCCTGCCTTTGGCACCCGCGCGGGGCGTTTGGAGACACCGGGGGACGATGGGGAGGGGAGGGGGAAGGGGAGCCCGGTGCCGGCGCTATAAATCCCTCGGCAATTGAGTTCTGCACCTTTGATTTGAAAAATCGGATTCCTTGAGTGGAAACAGTTGACAGGAACCTAAAAGGATTAGCTGCATTCCACACAGGATCATTTTTACTGGTAACATTTTGAAACGATTGATCCCTTCCAGACTATAAACAATGTCCAGAAAAATGATCTAACGAGACTTCCATTGTTTCCTTTTGTCTACGATTCCCCTTTCGTCAGCAATTTGATTAGGGATTTTGACAGGCTGGGTCTTCATTCCGCCCCTCAATCCTTTTCCCGAGAGAAGTATTGAATTTGAAATCTCTCACAATTTGGTCCGTAATCCCAATCTGCCAGAGAGCAAGCAAGTGTGGGGAAAGGCAGTTGGGGGGGGGGGGCGGACAGGAGGGGGGAAGGAGCAAGGCGAGCGGGCGGGGAGGGGAGTGGGGTCTCAGTTGCCTCAGGGTGCCGAAATGAGAGGTGAGGGCCTTCCTCTGTGCCATGCTCCTTCTTCGCGCTGTTGTGCCGGCCTGACGGAAGAAAGAGAAGGGAAAACCCCACAGGTGGACACGCTCGTCCTGGCCGTGGCAAGGAGAGGACCCCACGCCCGGCCCGGTTTTCCCCCGTGGCCCGGAGTGACCCGCGGTCCGCCGGCCCCGACCTGTCCCTCCGTTGTTCCCCCCCGTTGTTCCACCCCCGCCTGCGGACTTACCAGGGTCACATTAGCGGGGGAGGGGGCGAGGAGGCCCTGCCCTGCCGTGCTGGCCGACAGACTTTTCCTCTGTTTTGACACCTGCGCGCGCTGCCCCGTGCTCCGCTCCCAGATTTATCGCCCAGCTAAAGGCTCAGCCTTCCTCAAGCCACCCGAGCTGCTTCCCTCCTCACCTTCCTCCCTGAGAGGAGGCGATGGTGGGCTGGAGTGTGGGGCGGAGACCCTCCTCAGCCCCCCCGCTGCCCCCTGTACCCCAACCCCTATCACGCATCTCTGCACAAATGCAGCCTCGACGGGGTCTCCGCGGGTGCCGGCTCCCCGCTCCCCCCGCGACAGCCTGGGAGGCGACGGACCGACGTGGGGGTCCAAGAAGCAAGATGCTTCTCAGCATCTTCCCCTTTTTCTTCCTTCTTCTCCACGCGTGTGTGATGGTGGGGTCCCGCGTCCCAGCGGCCAGCGGGCAGGGGCCCGAGAGGTGCCCCAACAGCGCAGCTCGGCCCGGGGCTGTGCCGTGCGGCGGGGAGACCATCCACCTCGGGAGGACGAACAGCCAAACCCAGTGGGGGAGAACACAGACGGGAAAAGCACCTCAATTATACGTCCCCCTCAATTAAGAGACAGCAGCTCCTGCCCCTCGGATTCCTCGGGACTTATCCTTCGTGTTAGCCTTCGGGATTCTCCTTCTTTCTCTCTTAATTTCTCCCCTTTTTTTTTTTTTCTCCTTTCCTTTTTCTTCTTTTCCTTTATTTCTTTTTCCTCCCACCGAGAATAGGCCGTTACCCGGCGCAGATTGGCAACATTGAGCATCTTCCTAACTTAACTCTGTCTTCCTTGCATCTATCAATCCACCTTTCTAATTAGACTAATTAGAAGATATGTGGAGTGTTGCTGGGTCCATAGACTAAACTGCTTAGGGCTTGTGAAAGGAAGGCTGAATGCCCGCCATGGGAGGTGGCCATTCAGGGGGACGGTAACAGTTGCTACATTTATCTCCTGCCATTGAAAAGAGCTCTGCTTAAAGCTCGATTAAAATGTTTGGAAACTAATGCCACCCTGGATCCCTCTCTAATTAGAGGGCCTGGATAGATCACCCTGAGCCGTCAAAAGAAACTCGTTCCCGGGCCTGCCTTTTCTGTTCAGGAGAATTACTTCTCTCCACCGCTACCCCGCCCCCACCTCGAAAAGAGAAAGAGAGATGGGGGAAAAAAATAATAAAAAAAAAAAAAAAGAAAATAAAAGAAAAGATAACGCAGCTATGAAAACGGAGGGTAGAAAAATGGCGCTAGGCCGAAGTTTTCTCTGGGCTCGCCGGTCTCCGTCGCCGAGACTTCTCAGCGGCCGGGATGCTCCCGACCCCGGCGGAGCGATAGGGGAGGGAGGTCTGGAGTGAGCTCCTGATCTGCTGCCAGCCAGAAGGGAGATCGGGAAGGGGGGAGAAGGCCGTCGCCCTCCTCCCCTCGCCCAGCGCGGCCGCGCTGCCTCCGCAGGTGCGGAGCATGACTCTCCGTCTTGCCTCGCTGCGCCGCGCCGCGCCCGCCTGGGTCCGAAAAGAACCGGCGGGGTACGAAAGGGGCGGAGGGCGGGTAGGGACAGGTTATCCACGAAGTGGGGGGAGGGGGGCGGCTCCTGCCCTCTAAAATGCTGTCCGCGGGAAGCGCAAGGTGAAGGAAAGGCGGCGGGAAATCTCTCCCCGGGGTGCCCCTGTGCCTCCGGCTCGCAGCTGGGAACACCCCCGCGCACCCCAACAGGCACACACGCCTTTGCATCCCTCGGAGCCGCTCAGACCCCGGTGACCCGCCGCATGGCCCCCGGGATGTGCCTCGGGGGGGGGGGGGGGGGGGGGAGGGGGGTGGCGGGCCTCGTGTTCCCCCCCCAGCTCCTGTCGGGGGGACACAAGCGCCGGCGGAGCACTCGTACAACAATTCTTCCCCGTACAACAGAGGGATTTCTGTCCTCATAAACGCGAATAAAAGATTGGTGCTGACGGGGGAAGGGAGGAGGAAAATGTTCTCTTCATTAACACCAGCCTGTTACACCCAGATGCTTCAATTTACGGGTTAGATATGACCAAAAGTGCCTGAAAAGAGCTCGCACTCACGACTTGGCAGGCGACGAGTTCCCGGCCGCCGTTGCCGACCGGGAGCACACCCCGGGGGGGGCCGCACCCTCCTTGTGCCCGTAAACAAGGGCGCGAGGGCGCCTGCGACCCTCGGTGCCATCGGAAGGTACCGGGGTCTGGCGGTGAGGATCTCTCTGCGGGGTCTTTTTGTGGTTGCAGCACACCACGTGTCAGCAGAGTGGGCTAAAGCTGGGATGGCTTTTATTTATTTATTTATTTATTTTTAAAAAACGACCCGATGAGCCCTTCTGAAGAACAGTCGTATCTGCCACGGGAAAGTATCTGCGTCCCCCAGGAGAGGCCCCTTTGAGCCACGGGCGGGTGGGATCTCGTGGGAGAAAGACCTACGGGAGTGGCAAGCACGGAAAAATACGTGGCATCTTCCCTTTGCTTCCAAGCCTCCAGAGTCACCTTCTCCAGAGACCTTCGGCTGGGGAGGGGAAGGGGCGAGAGCTGAGATGGTCTGCTCGGTGTGCTTCCCTTTGCCCCAGCAGTCAGGCGGCGTTGCCGGCGGGGGAAGGACCATCTCCGAGCCCCGGGTGACCAGGCAGGTGGGAAGGCGAGTAGCCCCCGCCGCGTCCCGGGTCTGCCCGCCCTTCCAGGCGCGCTGTCCTCTGCCCTCGGCCAGGAGGGGAGCTGCGCACGCTGTATCACGTCTAATCCCAGTGAACTCAACGGGACGAGTCCGAAGGACAAAACCGATCAAATATTTCCCTTAGAGACGTAGAATTTTTTTTTTCCCTCCCCCTTCAGAAGCGAGCCCACCTCAGAGGAGAGATCTGCTCGGCTGCAGAGAGAGCAGACTAAATGCTCTCTCCATTACATGCTCCTGGAGGATCTCACTGCTGCTCCGCTGGGAACCACCGGGGCGCACCTCAGGGAGAGAAAGGGGAGCCCCCTCCGCCGGGGAGGGGGGCTTGGCCCTGGGGGACGGACAGGAGAATTTCTCCCGGCTGCCGGGCCGGGTTGTTAAGGAGGCCACCCCTTCCCAAAAAGGCGGGCTTGTCGTTTGTGGCTGCTCACGGGCTGTGCCCCTGTCCCACACCCCTCCGGCACGGACAGATTCTGGGGCCCTGCACTGCGGAACGCAGCTCCCGATGTGCCCAAGAAACAGTCTGGAGAGAGTGCCCGGCCTGCAAGGATCAAAGGACAGCGTGAGAGGAAGCTGGCTGAATTTTACTCAGTTTTAGAGTTTTCTTCGTTTTAGAGAGTGCAGGATCTTCCCAGGGCTACTATCCACATTTCTGGAGCCCCAGGGGAAGCCCTGATGCTGGTGACCTCTCCCTTTCGGAAAACAAGTAGATGAGGGCTGAGATACTCTCTGTGCAGACCAAGGGGCAGCTGCAGCTGTGTGCCTGGTAGTCCGTTGCAATCAGCAGGTGGCTGAGCTGTTTGTCTACATTTTACATGTTTCACATTGTTTTCCTCGTGGGCGTTATACGACAAGTTTCTTTGTCAACACTGGGAATTTTTCTTTAACTTTTTTTTTTTTTTTTCCTCCTTTAAATCCAGATGGGAAATTTCTGCGAATTGCAAGAGCATAGGGTTAGAGCTCCGGGTTGAGAGATATAGCTGAAACCTCTGCCCCGGCACTGATCCACTTCTCTACTCGTGCGAGTCCTGGCCGTGCCCTTGCCCCGGAGGTCCCTTGTGCCGTTATGCCATTCACCCCGGGCTGGGCAGGAAGGCAAGAGGTGGAGGGTTGGATGTTTTAGGGGCGGGGAAGGCTGAGTGCAGAGGGAAAAGATGGGTTAAGCCTCTCTGAAATCCAGTCCTCTGTGAAAATCTCTCACAGAGAGGACACAGGGTCAGAGCCGCCCCATGGCCGGGGAATTTTATCCCGGGAGAAGTGGAAACTCTCCGATATGTACGAAGCTGTGGGTTTTATTTTATTTTATTTTATTTTATTTTATTTTATTTTATTTTATTTTATTTTATTTTATTTTATTTTATTCCCCCCCACCCCCCACCCCCACCGGGTGCTCCGGATAGAAGCAGGCCAGAAAATGATCCGTTAGTGGATTGATGCAGGAGGCCCACGCCCCCTCACCTCCCACCCCGCTGCGTGACAGCTGCCCCCGGAGGCAGCTGCCACAGTGAAAGTGGGGCGCGGAAGGTCAGGGGCTTTACGAAGGGGAGTTTTGGAGGGACGGACATCTGCCCAAGCGAGAGGTTTTGCCTCGGAAATACGTGTCTGAAAACACGGCACCCCTTGCCATGCCCTGCCAAAGCACCCTTGTGATCTGGCCATCTCAACCAGCCAGAGCAAGGACTTTCTCCAGATGTTGATTGCAGAAAGAGATAAAAGAGGAATTAAAATAAATATTTGTCCTTCAGGAATGGAAGTTATTAAATTAACACCCCAAAGTTTGCGCGACCTAATGAGTTTTGTCAAACATTATTTTTTAAAAAGAAAGATCAAAATATGTGAAGTTTTGCCTTTGGCCGGTGCAGTGGAGCATAAAAAAACCCTATTAACGTACATCATCGAGCCACGCAAGCCACTGCTGGACACGTACAACAGAAGGTAAATAGATTATTTTGTTTAACAATGCTGACAGCTCGTATGGAGCAGAATTGGAGAGATCTTAATATTAATAGATTCATTCAAGTGAAGCAAAAGTTACAAATCATTAGCTGAAGAAAGTTGGCTTCCAGCCCACATTCTATAGGGGCATGAGGGAAGCGTGGTAACTGTGCTGTTGCCGGCTACAAAAGGGCAATTTTTATATATAATTTATTTAGATGAAGTGTGCAGAATGTTTTTATTTGTTCTACTTCTAGCTGTCTCACCTCTGTGTGAACTCCCCAAACCCAGATCTACTCCAAATACTTCTGCTCTCCCTTCTGCACACTTCCCTCCAACGTGTTTGCTTTGGCAACTTTCATGTTCTTGCAAACAATTCTTCCAAAGATATCAATCACTCTTGCACCCAAAGAGAAATACTGTACACTCAATGCGATGACAAAATGAAACATGTTTGAAGCAAACCATGTGTTCCAGTGTGCCAGGGATTATGTTATTTGTTCAAGGAACATGTTCGGAATATTTTAGGCTTCTGTACTCCTGTGATAGTAAATTTTATTGTCTGCTGTTGGGATTTATGATTTCGGAGACAACCCAAATACCTCTTTACACGGGGAGGGCTTCTAAAGTGGGAAGGTGGCTCCTCGTCGCGCTGGGGGAATTTACTGGCCGGGGGTATTTTATTTTTTGATGCCATTTGCCCTACGAGACACGCAGAAACCGCAGCAAGTGCTGGCAGCGCGGGGGGAGCCTCCCGCCTGGTCCCACGCGTGTTCGCCTTGCTCCACGCGTGCCCCACGGCGGCCGGGTGTGCGTGATGCTCTGCCCTCTACGGCGGGCAGAGCCAAGGACGGCGGGACCCGCCGGCAGCGCCCGTGGGTAACCCGCGGAACCCACCGGCCAGTAGGAGCCCCGCGGGCGATGACTACGGGGAGGACCCGGCTGGTGCATGGGCCCTCAGCCTCTGTGCCAAATCCTAATTTCACATGATCTTGCGGCAGGTTTGTGGTGGGGTTGGGGTTGGTTTTGTTGTTGTTGTTGTTTGTTTTTTTTTTTTTTATCCCGCAGCCTTGCCCTCGAGGGAGAGGGGTGTCCCGGAGCAACGGCCACCGCGCGGGTGCTCCCATTGGGAGTTTTGGTGCTGCCGAGTTGTACCGAAATCCCGGGGGGATGGGTGTCCGTGCCACCATCGCCTCTCCGCGGCAGCCGGGCCCCGGCGGCGAGGGACACGGCGGCACTGGCACCTCGTCTCCCCTCGGGAACACAACGGTGCGCCCCGCAAGCTTCGCAGGGAGCCTCCCAGTACCACCGCGGGATTGTTGTTCCCAGTGCCAAGCTGCTTCGCGTCCCTTTCCCTGGCCAGGCAGGGGACCTCTCCTGTCCACGCACGTTCCCCCGGCCGCCCCTGCAGGGGCTCAGGCTGCTTGAAGGCGGCTGAGCTTCCCTAGTGGCTGGAAAGTCACCCTGGTATCTTCATGCAACCCTGCCACGCTGCTGGGCTCGGAAAAGACTGGGCTGTTGGAAATAACGGGTCTGCTACTCAGACGTCATTGAACCATCGCGATTACGCACGAGCCAGTGCGGGAACCACCGCATTTCCTGATTTGGCATCGCTGATGGAAGTGAAAGTGGTAGTGCTTTGCTACAAAAGAAGCAGAGAGGCCCGGCAGCAGAGCTGCTGGGTGAGTGATGCTGGGGTTTCTGACCACGAGCACATTTCAAGAGAAGAATACACACATTCCCCCAAACTGAGGCACTGGAACAGGTTGCCTAGAGAAGCTGTGAATGCCCCATCCCTGGAAGTGTTCAGGTTGGATGGGGCTTTGAGCAACCTGCTCTAGTGGGAGGTGTCCCTGCCCATGGCTCGATGATCTTTAATGTCCCTTCCAACTCTAACCATTCTATGAAACTCTTTGTTAAACTTCCTCTTGCTTGGCCTGCAGTCAGGCTGTACAGCGACGGTTTCAGATGGAATAGCTCTGACTGGATCCTTCTGTGGGTCTAGGCTGTAGGTCATTAAAGCAATAAAGAGGGGTTTGATGACTTGAACTGACCGGATGTCGCCCCCCGCCCCGGTGGGCAATGCCTGGGTGGTGGGGACTGAGTGGGCCTGCAGGAGCAGGGACAGGGTTGAGGGGACATCTCCTCTTCCCCTCGAGGAGGACAGGACTGCTCTCCCAGGGCACCTAAGGGTGAAAAGGGCCTTCTCACACTAAGAGACGGTGCTAATCCAAGGATACCATCCTCCTCAAGGAAATAACTTTGTGAAAGGAGAGAGTAGAGTGGGGTGCAGTTCAGCACCGGAAACTTTTTACTTCGTACGCACATTTATTTTTTCCAGTAAAATCTTTAAATATCTATGTATGTGTGCGTGTCACCCCGAGAGAGTAAACTGAGAGGAAATTCCTGTTCTGGAATGACACCTTCCCCCCCGCACACCCCTGCCTGAGGACATTCGATATTCAGTGTCAGTGCGTTTTACTGGCGTGTCAGGCAGTTTTCAGCGCTGAGCTTAAGGCATAAGCCACCGCCCTTCTCAAGGTGATGGAGAGCATCTTCCATCAGTACAGGTAAGAGCGAGCAGCAAGGAGTGCAGTGTAAGTATATTTATTATATAGGTCATATATTATAGCATATAAACTAGCACACCGAAGTTTAGGCCCCCGTCAATTCCTTCATCATTAATAAAAAAGCTGAGAAAAACCAATACGTGCAAGATTGTAAATCAACCAACCAACCTCCCGAGACCGAACAAACAAACAGAAATCCAAAATGGCATAGTAAAAAAATCTTTGCAGGGGAAAGAAACCTGCTGCAGACGTCACGAAAGGGCAGGAAACCTAAAAGGTGGCTCTGTCGGTGTTGATCTCGTTCGCTCGAGGGAGCCAGCACCGCCGAGACAAGCCCGACCCCAGCCCGGCAGCCAGCTGGGGCCAGCAAACACAGGAAGGTGACCACTGCCGCTTTCTCCTGCTAGTGAAGAGGACAGAAGGAACGCAGTGCGTGTGCTTATTCCTGGAAGGACGGCAGGGAGCCGGTCCGCCAGGCAGCGGCAAAGAGGGAAGAGGTTTCCCCAGGCAGCAGCTGTATTTACACCCCGGCTTCTCCTGGCCTTGGCCCCGGCCCCTGCTTCGGGATCTTAGGGCCGACAGCGCTTCCAGGGGCAGAAACCAGCGTCCAGGCCTGGAGGAAAAAAAAAGGCCTTGCTGGGTGGTGAGTGCCCAAACCGGGAGGTCGAATCGGTCCGAATGCCCGGGGGGTGAAAGGGGGACTTCCGGGACCCCGCCGGGGCGGGGGGGGGAGCAGCCTGGTGCCGGGCCTCCACTCTCTCCCAATTCGTGCCTTTTTCGGATCCTCCACGTGCAGGGCCCGCTTGGCCGCTGTGCTTTAAATACTGCAAGGATGGGGGCTCCAGCGGACTGCGTGGATGTCCTTGCTTTCTGAATACGACGAGGGGATGTATCTGCTAGTGGGGCATTCTTCCTCTCCAGCAATCTTCAGCTTCCTTTGGCTCTGAGAAACACATGGCGAAACACGCCGGAAAATGGAAAGAGATGTACTTGTGACTGTTCATTGCATCTACCAGGGAAACTTCTCCCGAATGACTGAAATCCAGAGCCGAGGCAGAATAACCTCAACCACATTTGGCTTTATAGTAAATTAATACTGAGTCTAGATAGCTGGACGGGAAGTCGAAAGCCAAACCAAAACCCTTGTCAAAATAAATACTCATCAGCAAATACTTTGATTATTTAAAAATGCTTTAATAAGTGCCTAGCATTTAAAAAGAGAATTAGTGAATGATGAGAGAGGGGAGGAGAGACAGCCTGGGTGCCACATACCTCGCAGCTCATCCCCGAGCGACAGACGAGAAGTTGATTAGTCTGCATTGTGTGGGGCTATAGGAATAGACTCCTAAAGTTTTATTTGCTATTATCTCGTTTAGCGGCTCGCACGACGCTCCAAGACGCCAGTTGTGTTTGACTGACTGAGGCTCTGCATCGCGAAGGGCGCAGATTGAGGTCCCGGAAACATCTCAAGCAGCCCAAAGAGGTGAAGATGCCCTCGTCTGCGGGACCACAGGGGATTCGGGGTGTCCCGGAGGGTTAGGAGGAATGGGGGATGGGGAGGGGGCGGCTGGTGCCTCTACTCCCTGACCCCGGGGAGAAGAAGTACCGGGGCTGGCCCCGCTTTGCCCCCGGCCGCTCAGGCTGCGGCACCGGCGCTCTCCCTTCTTGGGCTACTAGAAACAGTCCAGAGACTCCTCAGCTTCCTGGTCCGCAGGGCTGGAAGCCTGAAATGTCCAAAGCTGGCACGGTGCACGAACTGAAACCTTTATAAACTTATTTCCCTTAAAGTCTTTATTAACTACCCCCAAGGACTATGGCTGCTGCTGCTTCTGCTCTTGCACGGTGGTGGTCTGGCACCTCCACGAAGCACACATGCTAAACAGATTAACATGCTTCGGCTGACCCATACTTCACAAACCGGGGATAGAGTTTCTCCAGCTCCATGTGGAAATTAACCTACATGTAGCAATGGTCAGCTGCAAAGAGGGAGTTCCCAAGCAATCTAAACAGCCTACAGTTCATTGTTACTTTTGGCCTTTTCCTCCCTTTCCATGGTTAAATATTTATTAAAATAGGAAATAAAAGGGAAGGGAAAAAAAAAAAAAAGGAAAACAAAAGGGAAAACCACTTCTTCCTCCCCCTTGGCCCCTTTTCTCTTTTCGCCGGCCTCGTCCACGTATCTGCAAGAGACTTTTGTGCCGGAGTTTTTTTTGTTTGCTGTTTCAGAAACGCAGGGCTTCTTTTTAGAGAAGGTTAAAAATCTCAGTTGCATGGTTTATTAAACGTTCTTGAGGGGCAGGTTAAACTCACAGGTTTGGGAGTGTTATCACTGCTAAAAAGTCTTCGGTCGCTGATGTCTCCCCTCCCGTCATTTACATTTGAAAACACCCCGAGAAAGAGCTGTTTGCCGGGGAAAGAGTTTCCAGCGTGCTAATCCCACCACTTTCCCTGTATCAGCTCAATTCGCCTTGAGCCTTTGCGAGACCGATCCTACACGTCCTCGCCTCCCGGCTGCAAACTCCAGGTTTTCAAAGAAGGTAAGAACAAATACAAGTAACTGTTGGCTTGTGTCACACAGGGCTGTCATGGTAATAAACACTCGGCTTCTCCTCCAGGAATTCCTAATCCTCCCTGTGTGGCTCTAGCGCTGTGGATAATATCATTACAGGACTAAACAAATAAACAGTCTATCCCGAATCAAGCGGGAGGCACTGGGGACCGCAGTTCCTCTCTGCAAAGATGATACAAGTAAATTTACACTCACGGCTTGGAGAGGGTCCAGTGGCTATGAATAGCTGCTCAGTTCTACAACACTGGCTCTGGGCTGGGAAATGGTGCTGACCCTCCTGCTCTGTATTTGCTGCAATCAATGTGAGCTATTCAGGGCTGTGTTTTCCTTACTATCCTCTGCTGGGAACATCAAGGACCACTAACACTTTTATGAACCCGGGCTAGGGGAAGACGCTTTTACTACAAAGTTGGAGTATTAAACCCAGTGACATGAATGAGAGGTTAACGTGCTTCTGCCAACCAGGAGTTGGGCTCTCATGCGATTTCCTGTTGTTCCTGCAGCTGACTTGTATTTGATAAACTCGCTCACGTGCTGGGATGCACAGCCACATTCTTCCTCGTCCTATAAAAAATAATATAAAAATAAAGGCCAGTCCAGCTGCAATCAAGATCCAACACAACCAAGACATTTTAATAGCTCTCTATAAATTCTGGTCTCGAGTTGCAATACATAATTTGAATGGCATATTCGGAACATCAGCATTTATACCCCCACTCCCTCCCCCAAATGCCCAAAACAAACAAAAAAACCTCCCAAACCCAGCACCCTCCATATATTAAATTTATTTGTATGAATCTGGCTCCATGTCATAAGAATTCCAATTCCCTGGATACTAGCATCACCTCTCTCCACAAATACCAATTTATAAAACATATTTAAATGCAGTTGTTTTTCTATGCACTTTTAAAAAGATTTAGTTATCTGAAGTGCAATGCTTTCAGGGAGAGATATATTTTATTCTTTCTCAGACAGAAGATTAAATTGTTTTCTTACCTGTCCAGTCTCTTTACAAGGACTCTTCTGAAATCTGTTTTCTACAACTGCAGATGTTAGAGATGTTTAGCTGAAATGAAATCCTTCCTTTTTTATAAAATCAGCAATAAAAACATTACACCCAAATTGTGCCCTAAAGCATGGGCTTTTTTTTTTCCTCTGATAGGTGATTTTAAAAAGGAGGTTGGGTAGTTGTTGAAGTGAAAAAATACTCCAGATGAAGCAATACTGACACTGTTGATAGATAAAATTACGAATTTTCTGAAGCAGGCCAGGCAGGAAGGCCTCTTACACAGTCCATATAAGTTTTGAGAGCAGAAATGTCCTGGATCTAATTTTGATTAGGCAGTGTAACAAAAATCTTGCCAAATTAAATATGCTGGTTGCTAATCCTACAATCTCTTAATTAACTCAGTTTGGTGTCAAAGAATAACAGAGAAGTTCCTGCAGATAAGCTTTGGCCACTTCAGGCATGCCAGCCCTTTGTGCTCCCCTGAGGAAGACAAGGAACATTTGGAGTTGGGCTACAGTGCTGGTGCACAAGCTGGAGCCTCCTGGCAGCTAGAGAGTTACACTGCTCGCTCCCCAGAGCAACCACGCAGAACCCGCCGGATGCACCCTGGTTCTATTTACCGGGGCTTTTTTGTTTGTTTAGTTTTCATGGTGCTGTGCCAGTGGGTTAAAAGAGTATGCATTTTTAATTAAGTCAGATTTCTTTACTGTATCTGAAGGCTCGATTATAGCTGGAATGAATACCAGGCTCAGAGATGGAGTGGCTCCAGACACTCCTGTGTCAGCGGGTTATTGTGAACAGCAGCCTTGAACACGACTAAGAGCAGTGACTAAAGGAACTGGACAGTCTTTGGGAAGCTGGACCCTTGTCTTTGCTCCCATAAAATTCCCACAAGATTTTATTGTTCTTCTGTGGTAGGACCTCATCAATGAACAAATAATAATGCAATAATTCCTACAGAGCTGTGCGGTTTCAAATTTTTTATTGACATTACCTTAGACTGTGCTGCAAAAGTCTTCTGTGCAGGAACTTCATATCCTCTACAGCTACAGCATCCTATATGAACATCCAGCCAACTCGGGTGACTGCTGACTACAATGAGAGTGCCTGGTGCTGAGCCTCAGACCCCAAAGTGGAGAGGGAAGGAGCTTCCAGGGCTTCTGCACTGTAGCCTGTCCGTGACTGTAGTCACTGTAGCAACTTGCTTGGTGGAGCAAGGAGGAGCAACTTAGCCCCTCTACCAGCTTCTTTCTCAATGAACTGGCATTTCCCCCTTCTTTCTTACCTGCCAGCGAAGCTCTGGCCTATGTTGATCCTTACTTTGATTTTGTTCGTCCCTAAAGCTGGCTTGGCTGCTGAAGCAAAAAATGTCCCCCTATCACTACTGCTATGCAGTGGTTCACGGAATGCAGACCATTCCTGCTCTGCAGTACAAGTTCCAGGCATTTGCTGGCAATGATAGTGAGAGCAGGGACGGGAGGAAGGGCAGCAACTAGCTGCCTTTTCCACACAGTGAGATTCAGGTTCAGAAGCCCTTTTTCTCACCATGCAACCATGCTGAACCTGGGAAAAATGACCTCCTGATAAGCTACCTGGCAACCTTGTCTATTGTTAGTGCAGTGATGGACAGAAACATCCTTAAGCACAGCTGTGATGGGGAGAGGGCATAACTCATTTTCTTGGAAACTGCTCAAGATGGGACTAAAATCTGTGTTTCATCGTTCAGGGAAATAACTCATCTA
This sequence comes from Gallinago undulata, assembly GCA_026546715.1. NCBI lineage: Eukaryota > Metazoa > Chordata > Aves > Charadriiformes > Scolopacidae > Gallinago > Gallinago undulata. The sequence goes on from JAOTQQ010000019.1 coordinate 27,452,699, forward strand.
TTAAAACCAGGGGGCTAGCAGTTCAGTCCCCAGGGGAGGAGAGCTCAAAGGAGAAATCAGATTTATTCCCTTAATAAGATGAGTTGAGAGTACAGGGATATTTTCTTAGCATGGTCCCTTGTGGCCATCAAATCACATGGATGGTTTTAAGATCTGCTTTGCCCTCCCCAAGCTGCACGAGTTCCTATTGTTAGTCCAGGGCTTCTTATTGGGGGGCTTATTAGCATGGGAAAGCCATCACTGCAGCAGAGAGCCTGCAGCTCACCATCCACCAAGTGCAATGCAGGGGGAGAGCAGTCGAAGCAGCAAAGTTGCCAAAGAGTTACTGGCTCCCACCGCCCTTTTCCATTAATGAAACCCACCACTGTGCGATTTGCCCTGGCCTCTTTTCCATTGTCATAAAGCTGGAATCAAAGAACGTGACTGCTTTTATTGGCAAAACTTTCGCTCCACCAGTGACGTCAAAATGCAGGAGGCGGCTGAAGGTTCACCGGCAGCTCAGCGCAGAGTGGGCTTTCTGGGTGAAAGGAGCCTTCTGTCAATGCCCCTCCTGAGACACTTAGGTTTAAGGAAATGTTTGTTCTGCTCTAGAAAAAGAGCTGGCCGGGTGTTTTTCTTTTGTGCTTAGGCACTCTGAGAGGAATTCCTGTGGGCACAATTATCTCACATATGGCAAGTCAGAAACAAAACAAAACGAAAAAAAGGCCAAAGGGAAAAAAAGGACAGAGAAGAAGAAGAAAAAAATCAAAGGTCACTTGGATGCTTTGGCCCAGCACAGGAAAGGGGAAAATCCACCTTGGAGGATACAACTTACTCAAGGAGAGCTGGAAACCCATGATCAAAGCAACAGGAAACCGAGAACAAGCAGTGGCCCAGTTAAAACCATTGAAACAAATCACAGTGTCTGCAAACTGTAGGAACAGGACGTCAGGGTTGCAAATGAAATGGAAAGTGTATGTGTGTATATGTGGTAAACTTCACAGGATTGCACATTCTGCACCCAACAGCTTGTTTGGAACAAAATACAGGAATTGGATGGGGAAAGAGGTTGCTAAGGGGCAGCTGGCCTTACTTTATCCACACTACTACCTGCACTGTTCACTGCCAGCTGCTTAACAGGATTCTGCTTAGATCTTGTGTGATCTGCATGAAAACAGCACTTAGCCCTTGCAGCATCTCCATGGCAGAGGTTAGAGCAAATTAAATGCTATGCACAGAAAGGAAAATGAGGCTTTATCTATCCCCAGCCAAACAGACAGTTACAGGCAAAAAGAAAATTTGACTTGTCTCAGCCTCCTCTGGTAGGAGGCAGAGCAGAATCAAGGAGAGGTGTTACTTCAGACAGATTACCTCTGCAGGGCAATGGTACGAACTTGAATCCAGTATCCAGCACACACAGGTTCTTTTTTCCAAGCTGTTGCCTCTATTTAAAATGCAAAGATCCCACACTGTCAGGAAAATCTAAAATGTTTTTTCAAAACTATTTTTTTATCCTTCCTTTTAAAATCGATTGTAATTTTGTGATTAAGTCATAACTTGATTAATAAAATGCTTTCACTAATGCTTGTTTTAATGACTTGCCTGCTTCACTACATCTAGCTTGTCACATGAATGCAAGCCTCTTCCTGCAAGTCTCTTCCAAACTTGCTTCATATCCGAAGTGTTTCAATACCTGCCCACATTTAAGCATCTGTGCAAACACATGGGAAATATGGGAGGAAGCCCTGAATTTTCACAGCCTGTCAGGGCTGGCCACCATATCTCCTTCCTCCATCAGGCTTTTTCCTAGAGAACATATGGCTGTGTGCCACAACACACTGTGGGGCTGGTATGTGGGTCAGGCACCATGTCCAAGCCTACTTCCTGGTCTTGAAATAGTCTGTGATTACAGAATGGATGTGGATGAAGCCCTTGAATTAGAGCATCAGCGGATGCGTAGTGTTTTGCCAGCATAGTTGGCCTCAGTGAGATCACATCAAGGACAAGGTGGTGTAAGACCAGCAACAGGTATGTGGTACCTCATAAGCTTTCCTCGGCATGAACTCTGTAAAGGACATCGCAGCATATTTGAGTTCCTGCTCAGAGCAGTAGGGGATGGATTAGACCACCAGCTTCTAAAGCTTCCAACAGAGCTTATTAGATTTGGTTGGTGGGGTATCTAGTACCTCGTAGATTATCAGTTTTTCTGGCATTTTTTCCCCCTGAGTGACAGCAAGGGCCAATCAATAGATACGGTGGATAGTTAGGCTGCCTGCATTTTTAAAAAACTGATTGTTTTGTTCTTTTCATTGTAAGTAACAGAAAATCGCAGATGTTTTTATTTGGAGAAAATGTGAAACAAAGTGCTGACTCAGCACTTTGCTGACTCCCTCAGCTGACTAAGAGGGATGGAGCACCTCTCCTATGAAGACAGGCTGAGAGAGCTGGGGTCGTTCAGCCTGGAGAAAAGAAGGCTCCGGGGAGACCTCGTAGCAGCCTATCAATATCTGAAGGGAGCCTACAGAAGAGCCGGAGAGGGACTGTTTACAAGGAAGTGTAGTGACAGGACAAGGGGCAATGGTTTTAAATTGGAAGAGGGGAGATTTAG
>JAOTQQ010000019.1:27455385-27473363 GCA_026546715.1 Gallinago undulata
GGGGTTCAAGGCCAGGCTGGATGGGGCTTTGAGCAACCTGCTCTAGTGGGAGGTGTCCCTGCCCATGGCAGGGGGGTAGGAACTTGATGATCTTTATGGTCCCTTCCAACCCAAATGATTCTGTGACTCGCTACTTCTTATGTGTTAGCCTCCCACTCCCCTCCCAGTCCCCGAAACCCTAGCTTGTGCTCTCTAAAAACTTGATCAAGGGGCCAGGTGATGACCTGGAACATATGCTTGTTCAGGCTTCCCCACTTCCCTGTGTCTCCCCACCTTCAGTCACACTTCTCGGGTGTTGTTCCACTTCTGTGTGTGCTACAGCGGAGTGGTGATCCCAGCCTCCATCCTTTGCATTCTGGCTACTGCAGCTGACTGAGCAAAGCTGCAGAGAGAAGCAAAGCTGCCCTACCCTCAAGTTCCCAGGAGACCTGGCATGCAGCGTTATCGGTGTGCTGGTTGGGGTCTCAGATGGGATAATGGCAATAATGATTCATAATTCTTGGTTTGCTATGCCATCACAAAACCCTGTGAAAATATATTTACCAGGTGCAGTTTAGTTTTGCCATACTCCCTGTCACAAGGCAAAAAAAATCTTCACAGTAACTACACTGACTTCAGGATGAGTGTGATCAACCCCCAGACATTGGGCTTGAAGCTGAGATAAAACCAGACAGTGCATTTACTTTTCTGTAGTTTACTTTTGTCTGACGGTGGTGGGGTTCTTGTTTTGTCTTGACTTGCTTCATAAAGGCCAGGGAAAACATGTTTATTATTATTTTTAGTAATAATGATCTGATTATTTTTATTCCAGTCAATTAGTTTACAATCTGAGGAAAAAAGAAACACTTCTATCAGGAATTAAGCTGTACATAAGGAGCATAAATAATGAAGATTGTGTCTTCACTAAAGAACTCTACTATGAAATCCATGGGTTCATATTAGAGCCTTTCTGTTATGATGACTAAATATCTGTACATCCGCTGGAGATGTACTGGCTAGGACAGATGTATACAGATGCAATGGAAAGCAGAGTTTATCTAATATTTATATAACTTTGATTCTGTTATAAGTATAAATTCCTTGGCTTTCAAGAGCAGCCTCCCAGAAATCATAAGATTGTATTCTGCATGTAACTACTGCACATGTGTAGAGAAGTTGAACTGTTTGTTTTTCTGGCAAAGAACTCCCTTTAAAATGCAATTATTTAATTGAAGAAAACATTCCCTGACATGTTGCAAATCAACATTTGAACCAAACCTTCTCCTTTTGTGTAAGGAGAGGATGAGTGCACTCTAGCCTGTTTAATCCATGTGGAGCTCAATGAATTCATTTTAACCACTGAGGCATTTGATTGGTAAAACATAATGTAGCACAGTGTGAAGCAGCTTGCCATCAGTTAAACAGTTTTACTCAGTCAGATTGCTTTAATAATTATTTGTTTTGTGGGGGGTCTTCCATATTTCCTTCAGATAGGGTTTAGGTCCATAGCCACAGCGACAGACCAATATAGAGAGGGAGATCAGTTCATACAGCATAAGTTTTTATAAACACTTACAGTTGACTGTTACTGAGTATATTGTCATTTGGGTGTTCTCTATATATGTTTATGCCAACTTTGGGTGATTTCTAAGCATATATATACATATAAAATATACAAAATATATAAATGTGTGTGTGTGTATGAATATATATTTACTAGAATCTCTTGGCATTAACATTTATAAATTTAGAATTGTGTTGGGTCATCTTCCAGACAACAGGAGATATCAAAAGGAGGTCAATTTATTGAGATCAGAAGTCTGAACAGTATTTAGGGCTACTAGTGCTAGGACTTATTTTCTCTGGAGTTACTGTTAATGCATTAGTTATCTTCCGTTTTGAGTTATAAAGCAACAGAAATATGACACAATTCAGAAAGTGTCTGGAGATATGAGACAATGAAAACTGGGTCACCAAAGGGGATCTTGGGGTCCTGAGTCCCAAGAACATCTCCTGCACAGGGTAATATCCCAGCCTTTCCCTGCATGCTCTTTCTGCTGTCCTTTTTCTGCCCTGTGTTCCCAATTTTCTGAAGGTCATCCTGAGGCATCCTGGTGTCTGAAAGACCTTCCTAGTCGAAGGGACATTTTTGTTTCATGCTTGCCTTGTTCAACTGGTCATAAGATGGAGTCTCCAAGAAGTCACCTCTACCATTTTTTCAGTCATTTGCTCAATTTTACACCTCCGTATTTTTTATACAGAGGCTTTGCAAAGGTGGAGTCCAGATGTCAGCTACAGAAGGCAAGGTACACTGGACATCAGAACAGATTGATAATAGCAGCAGTTTTCATTGATTAGGCTACCTACTCAATGTAGGACACCTATATTCAGATTTACTCATCCACACAAGTTATTTAATATTTCGTTTTTAACAAATATTTAGTTAGGTTTGTATTAAACATAAAGGGTCTTTCAACTTTTGCCACAAAGGGTTATTTTCAGTTATATATATATATATATCTATATCTCTACATTCAGAAGTTAATATTAACTTTACTTGATGGTATTATATTTTTTATTTTTTTTACAGAGGTGTTTCTCCTACCAGCTTTTGTGCACATGGGCACTTTTATGCACACACGTGCCCACAAATCATTCAGACTTTAACCAGAGGTATGCAGTTACAGGCTGAATAAGGTATTTTGTTGGCTTTCTGAGCAAACCAAGAAAAGAGAAGGGATGTTTTGTATTGAAATTCCTTTTACCTCTTCTTATGGCATCACTAGTGAAAAAAAGTACAATTCCTATGCATTAAGTGAATAAATTGAGTTCAGAAATATTCTAGGTGCAAGAGGGAAGAAGTAATGAAATTACAAATGTTGACCACAGTACAAAGCAGTAGAGGTTTTATCCTCAGCTGTACAGTTTTTTCCTTTCTAAACTTTACACTAGATGATTAATTTCCTTATGCATACTTCATGTTGAAAATTCCATCATTTCTGCAGCTTAAGCTTAGAGTTAAATTTACTGACAGAAACGTTAAAATGTTTTACTGTGTGAACTCACTGAATATAGTACTTGCTTTACCTGTGCACAGAACATGATTTATATGATTTCCTTATCCAAACTCTATAAATCATGTCTATTGCACATTAAACTACCTCCAACTCCCAGTAAATTTGTTTATTAAAATGTCTTTACTTCTTTTAGTGCAGAAACAATAATTCACATTGAACTGGCTAATATCTCTGTACGTACTTTATACTTGAACTAATCTACAACATGAAATAATCATTCTTTGGGAGGCTATAATGAAAAAAATTTCTGCCCAGTCCAGATTCATTACACAGATATAGAAAGAAAGAAAGAAACCTAATTAAAACTCTTTTGTGTGTGTGTGTGTGTGTCCTATAACTGGAAGATATGTAATCACTTTTGGCTTAAAATATCCTAAAATGCTTCAACCCATTTTCAAGAATCTACGCTTGTACTCATTAACTCAGGATCTGCTAAAGAGCGTCATAACCATCCTTTTTCTTTGGAGAATGGAGGACTGGATGTTCCAGAGAAAGTTAAAAACTTCAGTGAGACTTCTTTTAGTTGAATTATTCTTTAAATAAAGAGGATAGGCTTTCTTCCAGATTATGTTCAGATCATCTGGTCACGGGGATTTTTAAAATTTTCAGACCAAAGCATAATGGCACTCAGGTAGCAGGCTGAAAACCAGCAACACCAAGGACTCTTTTACAGAAAGTATAATTCAGTGGCAAATGTGTGGCAGGAACAAAGCCCTAGTAAGTGGCTTCAAAGACTCAGCAAGTTGGGGATGGTTCTAGGGAGGATTGTTCATGGTACTTAGATGCACCTTCTGGCTCAGGAAATCCCCAAGCTGCTGGTTACCAGAAGATAAAAGATGCCAGGAGAGGATGACTTTATCCTTGCCCTGCTTTTCGTACTCCTTTCCTCAGTATTTTCCCCCAGCCAGAAGCAGAGAGACTCCTCTCTCAGCCATAAAAAGCTGTGGGCTCACACAGCATTTCACTTCTCGTATTCACGTATCCAAACAGAATAATGTTCTGGGCTTTTCCCACACTATTATAGATGTGTAACATTTCTGTGGTAACTAGAGCATTAATTTCCAAAGAAAATTGTTTTAGGAGAGTATGTATTTGTAGTTGTTTCTAATGCAGCATGTGTTTGATACTTCCCTGTATGTTTTCATGCAAATTACTTTTCTTCATTTCTTCATTTGCTGCCTTTGGTTTTGGCTAATTTGGTTCCTCTGTATATCTCTGATGCCTGCCCTGTAGAATTTCCCATTCTCCCTATGCCAGGCCTTACTTTGAGGTATTTCACCCTGCATTTACTGGTGGCTCCACTCCCAAAATCTGACTCCAATTCTGCTTACTAATAGTCCCCAAGAGGCTGCAAAGCTGGGTTCTGCAGAGCTCCAAATTTATCTCTGCAATGATGACAGCCAAAAACATGGAAGACAGCAAGAGCTGCATGTTCCACTAACCCCATACCAGCTCCTAGCAAGTGTCTGGGAGTAACATTGCTTGGAAGTTCTTGGACTGTTGCTTGATGTGATGGTCTAGTCATCAGACCACAAGAAAAAAAGAGTAAGTATGTCAAGTCCAATTCTTGCTCTTCTATCTCTGCCAATTTGGTAATGTGAGTACCACCTTTGTTTTACTGGCTATTTTTGGATAGTCATTAGGTAATTATGAACTGCAAAATGCTAATTGGTAATAAAACCCTTTCACATTTGAGATATTAAGATGCTTCTGCCAATGAAGACATTTTCAGTTCCCAGCTGAGCCAGAAGCAAAATAATACAATGCCGTTGAGAGTTCTCTAATTATAGATGTGGCTCTTCTCAGTTTTTTATGTGTCACATATTTTATAGGTTAAGAGATATCAATATTTTTAAAATACATTCCCTACTTGCAGTTTGATGACAAAAACACGTGAGCACATTAATCAAACCCAACTATTCCCTGCAATGTGTTGACTAGCAGAGCACACACTCAATACACAACCCCATATAGCTCCCATGCAGTGATTCAATTATTGTTTCTCAGAGTTATGATGGTATAAGCAGCAGTAGAAAATCTTTTCTATAATTGCTTTCTCATCTTGTAAAATGTAACAACTCCATCTATCTACTTATCCATGTTTTTGCGAAGTGGTTTGTTTGTCTTCCAGAGCTTTACTGAGGAGTTATGCTTGCTTATTCCATTTTATCTCTATGTTATTTGTATTTTTTTCCTTTACAGATTTAACACACATAAAAGGACTGACTATTCCAGCAGCAGCCGTTGGCTTTCTGCAGTGTCCTGAGACCTCTCAAACCTCTAAACTGGGGTTTAGAGCTTCCATCCTTTCACTGGACAGGCCAATGTTTGCAAAGATACCACAGGGCTTTATTTCTACCTGAAGTGTGATACAGTTACACCTTTTTTTTCTGAAGTTTGTAGTCATTCCTCTCTCTTTTCTTACACTGTCTGTGTAAAAAAATGATTCATCCTAATCAGTTAGCTATAATTTTCAGGGCAACAGTGGCAATATCATCCAGCCAGCTATTGCTTTCTCCTCCAGTAGGCAGAATGAGTGTCACGGTCTCCAACCCCGCCTGTGTTTCAAAACCTGAGTTCCAAGTCCAATTTCAGTGTCTGCAAGAGTGATCAAGCTAAGTTTTTGGGCATCTTTGTTTGTACTTCAGTAATGCTTTGCATGAGGTTCTTGCTATACAAAGCACTAGCTGCAGGAAAATAACAGACTTCACAACATTTGTGAAACAAAATGACACTTGACTGGTTGTTTAGATGAACATACGTAAAAGGTCAGAAACAGCAACAAACTACATCTGTGGCAACATGCTACAGAGCAGATGGGTACCCCCGTTGCAGTATTAGAGGCAACGGCACATGTTACTGCTGAAGGTCTGGGATCTGAAGACAAAGGTCCCTTTTTGACTTTGGCAGGTTCTTCCATTTCTCATGGTGTTGTTGAAAGACCTTTCTATTACAGCATGACACAGCTGAAGCAAACACATGGTTTGCACCAACGTACGTACATCCAGTACGTACATAATGTACTTACATAACAGCTGCATACAGTAATTTGGAGATGTCCGCTTATTGTTAGGCAGGCTCTGTGGATTTTCAAAGTAAACAGAAGGGAAAAATAATACTCCTTTAGTTACACCTAAGAGGGAGGTCTGGTACGTCACCAGCTGACCAAAGCAAGCAGTTATGCTAGTGCTGCTGCAGCCATTGACAAAACTTATTCCTGCTAAGTTAAACTAGCTTGTCAAACACCCACTCCTGTAAGCAGTTTGTCCATGTGACTCAGTAATGAGATTGGAGACCTTGGTGCCCAGTAGAAAACCGCCAGTTCACTGGGATGTGGGCGTTTCCTGATCAGAGGTTTGCCTTTATGGCTTTCTCATTTTAACTCAAGCTATAAACATGATAATCATTAACACTTTTCTCCTCTGAATACACTGACAGTCTTGTTCATGCATTGTGTATTTGTGTAAATCAAAGATGCTAATCAGGTCTGTAACCAGGGTTGGTTACTAGTGAGTACAAAGAAGGTGAGCAGAGAATAAAGGGATTTTGTTTTTCATGCTTATGAAATACAAACAACTCCCTTCAATTTTCTCTTTTGTTAATTCATTTTACAAAACGGGAAAGAAAAACCCTTTTGTAAACTAGAGAAACAGAACCTTCTCTCTCTCTTGCTTTGTATTTCTTATCAACTCTTATTCCAAGAGGTTCACTTCCAGTCTCCATTTGTGTGTTAGACTGACCAGCAGTTTGTGAAGTCATGACATAAGGCTGCTTGTTCAGCATTTTTTGAAATCCATCATGACTTGGCTATGGAGTGCATTAAAAAAAGAGCCAGGTGAGTCACAGATCTAAGCCTCAGACCAAGGGGCATGAAGGAAGTTGGAGTCCCCTGCTCAGGATGGGAGGAGGATTTGCTGCAGATGCTGTAACCAGATGGTGCAGCCCCGCTCCCCATTTAGTGAGAGGATCTGCTCTGAGCCACTGCATGACAGCATGTTGACCTGCCACCAGGCTGCCGGCCTCGTCACCACAGTTAACTGGGCAGGCTGGGGAAAAATGGGAAATTGTATCTCTTTATGCATTCATATGTACCTTTAACTTGACTTTGAAGAGTAGCTTTGGCTTCAGATATGCCTTGAGAGATGCTGATGTGTAGGAGGCATAAATCTAGTTCCAGAGCCACATGATTTGAAATAAAATGAATACAATGGAGGTAGCTTCCAAGTCCTTTAACTTTAGTGCCAAGTAATGCTTGTAGCTGAATACAGAAGCAGAGAATGGCACAGAATGGAGGCTGCTGCACCTAAGCCATGTTCAAAATGATTACTTAGGCTTTCTTCCCAAGGACACCTACAGGCCATTCAGGAGACCAGTGCAGGTGGAGGCTAAAACTGCCTGTGCAGGAGAGGAAGGGAGAGGGAGCGGATGAGCTGGAAGCTGCTTGTTCCCTCTTTCCTTCCCTAGGAACGCTGACAGCATTGCTTATGAATAATAGCTCAGCCTTGGGCTAATCTAGAAAAAAGTTAGTTAAAAGATAACTTAGGCAGATGCGAATGTGAACTTGATTTCAGAAGTTACCTGGGATATGAGGTATGAAAATAAAATGAAAAGAGCCTAAGAGCTGCAGTGTTAGAGGCAGGAAGATGCATTTAGCTATTTTGCTTTCACTGCCTAGAAGGAGGGATCCCTAGAGTATCTGCTACACTTGAAGTGAGTTATGCCCCAACTCAGTCTGTCTCGGGCACTTAGGATAAAGTAATGAGAACAAGAAATACAAGATTTAACCCGTCAGACTGAAGACCATATAGTTTCTTACAAAACAGCTGACAAGGGAAGGGTAGGAGAACAAGGCAATACTTCCATGTGAAGCTCCTGCTACTGGGTTATTTGTGGAGGTCCTAATGTGAAGCCAGATTGACCTGTGAAGCACTCAGCTAGCTAGGTATCTTCACCTGCTAGCCTACATTGATCATGGCTTCCCCTGTGACTAAAGGGTCCTGTCTCTCTGTTTTTTACATACAATCCAATTAGCTTCAGGTTTTGCAGTTGCTCTAAACCTCTCCTTGCTGCAATGTTGTGGGTCCCTTGGTCACTGAGAGTCTCACCATATTTTTGGGGAGCCTCTCTTAGTTCCTGAACTGTCTGACCCCTGCAGGTTGACCACTTTTACATGAGCCCAAGCTCCTAGTTTTATAAGGGCTACCTGTTGGGCTTCACACACTGCTCTTTCTGGCTTCAATCATGTTTTAACAAATTTGAGGAATGTGATTCAGTGACAGGGTTAATAACTAATCAGGTAATTAGGAGCTTTCTCACAATATATTCAAGGGGCAGAGTTAAGGTTATGTGATCATTTCACAATTTGGAGTCCTAGGGTTAGAAACATTCTTTTAACGTGACTATGCTATTCATTACTGCTGAGTCCTTTCTCTTATTTACTGTATGAGACACCACGGGGTCCATTGTCTCTAATACTAAGAAAGCTGGAAAAAGGAGGCTTCATCGTAATATGTTTCCCTTCCTTTTTCTGAACCGCTTTCCCAAAACTATGATTGTAAGAATGGAATTTGTTTCTTGTGGGATTCCAATAGCAAGCGGATGCACAGTGAGGAAGTCACAGAAAAAAACCTGCCTCCAGCACAACCATCTTCAGATGTTCAGTGTTTTGCTCAATGCGGCTTCCACTGCATCTGAAGAGCCAACACAAATGAGAAAACCCCTGCACAAGAGCTAATAATCCTACATATGACTTTTGACTGAACTTGTCTGACTAATGTGCTTTAAAGCAAAACCCTGTGCTTAACCAAATCCAACTTGGAATAGTTTCTTTGGCCTCTAGCTCCCTGGTATTCAAGCACTGCTGCTTAAATATCACACCAAAGAACTCAAGTATTTCTAACTTGCAGTCATTTCAGGCTTCCAATGACAGCATTGTTTTACATTGATTATTTTTCTGAAAGACTGTTTCTTTAGGGTATATTGAGGCCAAACACCCCCATGGATTCAATCAGCATAGCATCACTGAACCCAGCTGATAATCTGGCACATGTGTATTCCTGCCTGCTTTTTACGGGATTCAAGATAAATCTGACTGCTCAGGTTATGGCTGGATGCCTGTAGATGCCAAGTCAGTTGACCACACTGGTCTAGGTCCTAAGGAAGCAATTGGGGTAGCTTCAGAGCTGCTGTGCAGAGTAGTCAAGGGCATAAACTGAAGGATAAAATATGCACTAAGAGAGAAAATACAATGTAATTGACAGTTCTTCAGCGACTTTGAGTACAAGCTTTTGTCATTAAAAATATACTTCCCTTTTAAAAGCTACAACTGTAACTTTCTGATTTAGGATTTGCGTCCTATTGGATATGTGACTAGTCTCTAAAATTCAACTGCACAGAAAGGTGTTTGGTCAGGGAAACAGGCCTGTCTTGCGAATGACATCATCAGTGGGAGTAAGGTCTTTGGCTTTGAATAAAGCACAGGTCAGTCTTCCACCAGGCATTTTACAGTGTAGACCTGGCTGTGGTTTTTGGGTTTGTATTTTTTTTTTCTTCTCTGGCAGCTCTTGCTGTAACTGTTTAAGGAGTTACAGCTTCCAACTGCTCACTCTACTCTGATGCTGGAGGTTATGGCCCCTCTGGAAGAGCCAAGAAAACAGAGCATGTGCCCACTCTTTGGCAGATCCCTTACAAAACCCAGTTATACCACTGACAAAAAGGTGTTTCTCTGTAGGATGCAGAGCAGCAGCAGCACACAGAAAGCTGGTACTGTAGCAGTGGTCTATTTCTCTGATGCCAAATAATACCAAAACTATTTGGTGTAAATAATATGGCAGTATCCTCCATGGTCAGGCGTGGCCACCTCTCTGAGGCCAATTTTGTCTCTTTCCCAAGCAGCCTGTCTCTGCCATCCCTAGCCCCTATTTCTCTCCATGGATGATGATAATTTTGGAGAAATCACTACTGTAAAGGATTCAAGTAACACCACCGTTCCCTGAAACAGACTGAAGAGGAGTGGCTAAAACCAGTGCCAGCTTTGGTCTGATATCTTGCACTGAGTGGAGGAGCAGTGTCTTACACCTCCATGACTTCAGAGTGCAGCAGCTGGGATGCCATTCTGAGCTGCTTTCTAACAGCTGTAGGGAAATCCAGTGAATAATAATAGTGATGGAGAAATGAGGACCTGGAAGAAAAAGATGAGAGGGAGACTAGAGGAGAGAGAAAGGGGAAGAAAAAAGGAAAGACCTTGTACAGACTGGAGTAAGTAACTTGTAACTATTGTTTTATTCATGCCAATTATTGCTCTCCCTTCTCGTGGGATATAACTCATGCACCCACCCCAGTTTTTCTCAAGTTTGTCCCTGGCTTCCAAGCATTTTTATGATATCTTTTGAAAGCAGCCCTTGAAAGAAGATTGTGGTCATCTCCACAGCTGTATGATGGAGTTAGCAGATACCTCCTCCTTCCTCATAGAGCACCTGCTTGATGGCTGAAAAAAAACCCAGCAAGATGAGCAGACGGGACCTGGGCACTGGTGTCGGGGCACATTTTCTTGAGGGGGCAAGCACATTGGGCTGAGGTCTTGTGCAAGACCAAGAGAGGCAACGAGGAGGCAGGTACAAGCACCAGAAGTGCAGGGGTGCAGTGAAAACTGCTGAAGTTGAAGCTGAGCCCATGCAAAAGGAAAGGGAAAGGGAGGAAAGACGGGGAGAAAGATGAAAAAAATAAGAAGACCGTTTATTGCTGAAAAGAAAGGGGTGTGAGACTTCGCATAGTCTGGATGTGGTCTGAAAAGCTAATAGTTTTTGTTTCTTTTCTGTAAGGCTGTTTTTATGGGGATAGGGCAACCAATTAAGAATGGAGATATGAGCATGAAAACTTGCCATCTCTGAGAAGCAACATGATTCAGAGAGCCCAAGGTGCTTTGGGAAGGGATGGCTTTTTTCTGAGTCGCAAGGAACTCATAGGTGAGACTGCACTTCCAAGTGATGGGCTCCCGAATAAATGTGTTATATAAAATCTGGTAGCATCTGTGATAGTACGTTTTGGGTTTTGTTGGGTTTTGTTGTTTTTTTTTTTTAGGAAAAAAGGAAAGTGGTGATCTAGAAAACTAGTCCTTTTAGTCTGATCTCAGCAGTATGCAAGTTTTGCAACAAATTCTAAGACAAGAATAGTTACTCACATGAAATTTGGTGAAAAATTGGATTTGAGTTAGAAAAAAGTGAAACATGCCAGACTAAAATACTATGTTACTAAACAGTACTAAGAGTGATCTGTTTTAACTCAGTTTCAGGGAAGCATGCCCGTAGTAGGGGGCTTGGAACTAGATGGTCCTTAAGGTCCCTTCCAACCCAAATTGTTCTTTCTATTCTATGATTCTATGGTATTACATAAGAAATTTTCAGTTTATGTGCAGAAGATATGGGAACTAGTGATCAACAAGACAGCCAAAGGATTTACACAGAAAGGGGAAGCATCTGGCTGGCTGAAGGTTACTGAGGGAGCTCTTCTTGGATTAATCTTGAGCTAAACTTGTTTCAACATTTAATTAATGACAGCAATAATGACTTGGTAGAAAGCACGGGAATGTGCTAATGACATTTGTTATCAACACAGGAGAAGAGAGTATGGTGTTGAGCGAGAATATATGACAAGAAAACCAGAATTACTGTGGGTTTGAAGCAATAGAAATAGGATAATGGTCATTAGTGCAAATTGCAAGATCATGCATTTGCTCCTAAGTAACAGAGATTTTGCGAAAAAAATTAAGCTTGCCAGTTGAAAATAACAGGAATATAGATATGGGCATGACATAGCAAGGACTAAGTCAAGTGTGGTTATAGTATATGTCAAAAGAACCATTTCCACTAGATAGAAAGGGACCAATGCTAATCTCTGAGGCACCAGTGAAGCCCCTGAAATACAATGTACCTTTCTGGGCACCTGTGTTTCAGGAAGAAGAATTCAAACAGGAAGAGAGGCCAAGGCTGGCTGACTGCGAGTGCATTTAGTAGAACAGAGAAGTGTTCTTGCAAGAGAACACTAGAATCTCTTAGCTTGCCTAGCCCAGCAAAACAAAGATGAGAGATGATCTACTTGCTGCTCAAACAACCACAAGGCCTGGAATATAAGAAGGAAAAACATGACAGCTTAATGGTATTCTTTTCGGAAAGACACAGGTGTCTGAAACAGCTAGGAACAAGGCTAGGCTGAGAACTGGAAGAGGCTTCCTCAGATTCAGGCAGGCTCCTGGCTGGAGCAGGAGGACAGGACCATACCTGCTTTTGGGGGAAGCTTGCTCAGATCAAGAGAAGAAAGACCTCAGGTGCTACCCCAAGACAACCAGGGGTAGCCTGAGGAACATTTTCTGTACTTCTAAATCTTTTTGTTCCTGCCAGCTGATGCCAACTATTCACCTCCACACACAGGAAGCAGTCCTGGGGAAGAGTATTTCTTAGACAGGCTCAATTGCTTTGGTTCTTCATGTGTGGCCTTGAACTGCTCTCTATTTAGGGCATGTGGTGAAGCACCACAATCTAACCCAGGGCCTGTAAATGGTTTGCAAGAGGTTCCGTGAGAAAATTCTGTGTTTAAAATGTGAAATGTGTTTCAAATTTTGGATGGGCACAAAGGTCATGTGACAACCGCTCTGCTTCCCAATTGGAAGAACATACCTCCTAGAATTGAATTTCTTTGTAAATACTCTTATTTAGGGCTCCAACATTCATATTCTGAAAATATTCTGACCTATATTCTTCTAATTTGCTGCTTCCGCAGATATTCCTGCTAACAAATTCATTGACTACTCTTGAGCCAAAAGGGTATGAAAACAGCATGAAATAAAAACATTTTTTTTGTTCAAATGAATAATCCTAGAAAAATTCTTGAGGAACACACTTAGGTCCTGGAGGGACGCAGGAAACAGAGTGTTAGACAATCAGGAAGAGCAGGAAGAGGAGCAGAGAGAGACAAATTGCATGAGAGAGCTTGAGGCAAGTCTGAAGTGGGCTTTAAAAACAACAAGGGCAAATTTGAGTTGAATAGGGAACTAGCGAGGCTGCCTGAGGATAACATGAACATTGATCCCTGACACTTGTGAAGGAGACAGTCTTGTGCATCCAGGCGAGGCCATACACAAGAAAATTCAACAGTTGAACTTACAGGAGCCAACACATTTCCAAGGTAGAAGCTCAGGCTGTGGAGTAGAAGGGTGAGGTCCGCAGCTGCTGAGAAATAGAGACAGAAGACATGGAAGAAGGAGGATTAAGAATGAGGAAATATGCCAATACAGCAGTCAGGAGGAGCTAAAACATAGGTGGCAGCTGAGCAAGATGGGGAAGAGCAAAGCTGCTCAAAATTTCAAAGTCAAACTGGAAAGCTGGCAAGATTTATGTGGTTTCAGATTGAAAGCATGTAAAACCACTTGTGCAGGACGTGTATCATTGAAGAGTTGAAGCAGAAAGCTTTTCAACTCAGAACTGGTTTTTGGGTTTTTGATCAAACCACAGACCAAGAAAACAGTTTTGAGAGTGGGGGTGGGAAGCTAGGTTTCATTGAGAAAGTTTCTCCTGCCTGTAAATGCTGTAAGGGAGTGGAAAACTAAGCTGTGCTTGTCCCTGAGCATTTTTCTGGCTAGAATTCCACCACCCTTTTTTTACATGAAAGCTTCCCTTTGCTTCTGTCCCGTCCAGTTATGAAACAATTGCACTCTGCCCATATCTCCCCTCCAGAAATCTAGGGAGTTCAGGTATCACTCAGATTGCTTTAGTTTTTGTGCAAATCATAACCACAGGTTGCATTTTGCATCCTTGACTCTCTCGCATTGAGCCTTTGGCACCCAGTTTCTCTGGCCAGCCCTTGTTGCACAGTGAGGGGGATCTTCAGAGGATCTGAAGAAGGAAAGAGAACGATGATTAGAGACTTCTGAAAGGGGCAGTGAGGAATTAGGGACTATACTCTTTGAAAATTTGCGTGACACGCCTTAACGGTCCCTGCCTCATTTTCCACTTGGCTGCTTTATGACTGAACTGTAAACTGAAAATGACATGGGCTCATTAAATTGGCAGCAACTGGCAAGATGTGGCCATTTAGCGTACCCACAAAGCCATTGTTTAAGGCTGGGTCATGTCAAAGGGCAAGCTAAATATGGCCGAACCTCTGAAAGGCTGAGTCTAGGAGTCTTAGAGCCTAAACCTTCTCCCTAACCTCTGCTTGTCTTCAGCGGTGTGATCGGCTTGGGTTTTCTAGGGAAGGCTTTACATAAAGCTGTCAAGTTACTAGCAATATTATGTCAGTGATTTTTTTTTAAAGCAGGCTCAATTATATCATCCTCTCTTCACATCTGACAAGCGGTGCAAAAAGTGTTCGCAACAGCAGCTTCGAGGGAACGGAAAAGCTTTGGTGGGGGGTTGCTGCTGCATGTTCGGAGTATGAAGGGAATCTAAACCCACACATTTTAAAATGTCAGATGCCACAGAATCATTGAAACACCCTTCAGGACATTGATCTGACTGCATTTGTTTGGTTTAGAGAGTAGGTGGTTAGTCCAGGCACTGTCAGGGAGTTGAAGTGCTGGCCATTGCGTAGATTTCACGTGCACGGGCTGAAGGAGTCCCTCTGAGTTCGGTGTTAAACAGCCACAGCACTGTGCAGGCTGAGTATTCATACACGTCTCTTCTTCAGACAAAAGAAGACGAGAATTAAAATAAACCAAGTTAAAAAGCAGCTTCTCCCCTTCCTTTCTCCCAGTACTCCGCACTACTGCCCCTCAGGTGTGGTGGAAAAGATTTTCCTTGTGTCTTTGGTGTGATGGTTTACTCCCACTTTCCCTTGAGCTGACCCTGATAGAGAAGGATGACATCCCGGCCCACACTCTCCCTTGCCAAAAGCTGCCATTTATTCAGGGGACTTGGAAGGAAGCCTTTTCCCAGCTGGTCTGCTCCTGCTTGGGACATCTACATCTGAAAATAATACCTCCGCTATTTATGCACGTGGTCCTGTCATGACCTCGTCTACTACGATAGATTAACCGAATTTCTCCAATGTTTTCTTTACTTCCTGATGGCCACTATTGACTTTGCTGTGTGATGAAGGCTTTCGAAGAAGCTAAACATGCATCAGTACAGGAAACTTGGTGGGCCTGAACTTCGGAGTGGCTTGCTTTCCTGGGGGCTTTCAAATGGGATTTTTTCCCTTTTAAAATGAAGTCACACTAAAGCAGAAGGGACAAATAAGACTGGCATTTCCTTCTTGGTAAGCAGTCATCTTAATGAATTTCACAGAAGGCAAATCACCGTTCTCAGGTGTCAAAATTTGTTTGCTTCTTAAGTAAAAAAAAAAAAGAAAAAAGAAGACCAAACAGTTTGAAATTTAAATGTTGAAGACTGGCTTTACCATAAAAAAATACCTCAACCTGGCTTCTCATTATTGCGTTTAAACTTAAAACCCCCATAATAATAGAAAAAAACAACCCCCCTTTTTTTTTTCTCAACTTCATATTCTGCTAAGGTTAATGAGCAAATATGTTTCCATGCTGATTGGTTAAGTCATTTTGAGAAAAAACTCTTACTCATATAAGTACTGCCTAATTCAAAAATCTTTTTTTTTTTTTTTTCTGTGGTTCCTGTGATAGTTCCCTATATATTTCTACTTTTTGTTTTGTTTTGGTTAAAAGTTCACACAGGGTTGATTAATTTTAGCAAGTTTCCAAAAATGAACTAGGCTTTTATGCCTCAAGGAAATTTTTTTATTTTGACATTTAACAGCAAAGAAAACTATTTCCTCTCCCATTCAAAGCTAACCATGTTTAATTGGCCTAGAAGTCTGTTGTACTTTGGAAAATGTTTGTGATATCCCATCTGTTTTTTCATCCAGCCATTTGAGTGGGCCTGTGTTTACTGTCTTGATGGGTTTACATGTAGAATGATGTTGGTATGACAAGGTATTCTCTTGAAACAACTGAAACAATGCTAGATCTTACAGGCTTTGTGACTCTTAATAATGCTTTTTTACCTAGACAAAAACAACTCTGCAGTTTTAGTGATAGCTTTGTAAGATCTCAAGTTTATTTTAACTGCTTAGATGCATCAGCTGCATGAATAACACACACAACATGGAGACATGCACTCACACACAGCTGTGCTTTGGGGACCATTTGTAGTACTTAATGGGATCTATTTGTTGGCTTCAGTGGATTCAAATGAATAGTTTTGTGTCTTTTGACCTTTGGTTGAAATGAAATGGTTTAATGCAACAAACAACCTCTAAACTCGTAGGCTACCATTTGCATCTCCCCCTGCACATCATTAAGAGACTTTAGGCTTTAGGGTGACAAGCAATATATTTTGTAAAACAACAGGGATTTAAGATGCAGACATGTACAGATGTTGCGTTTTCCATACATTTTTGTGGTCAGATAGCAATGTTTGAAGATGTATGTGTGAGGTCATTTGAATTCACTTGGCGATAGGAGCTTCATAGGCACAGAGACCATCTGGCGATCAGATGTGGACTGCAGGTAGACCTATTTGTTTTTAACTGAAGTCACTGAGGAATGAAAATGTCAAGTACCCTAACGCTGCAGAAAAATGATAATCACTAACCACCCAGCACAGCGTCTGTTTAACCAGTCTCAAAAAAGTAATCCAGTCAATGAAGTAGGAAATTGCAAGCATTACAGTATTTTTAGTTTTATGTGTGTGTGTGCGAGCATGGATATGTATATATGCAAGTGTGTATATTATGCCAAGTCCTTAATGGAGTGGTGAAATTTCTGGGTGTCTGCTCATGGTGGTCCACACAAACAAAAAGACTGGTAATTGGAGAAATTGCTCTAAAATCACTTAGCCTGGAGTGTCTGACAAGCTGCAATCAGTCTCTGACATGTGCGTAAATCCCAATTTTTTGGATGTTATTTGACTCTGGTGGTAAAGCTTTCTGGCTAACTGCTGTGCTCTTGGTTTCAGAATTGGAAGTTAGGCTGTGCAGGGATGTAATTCAGGATGTCCCTCACACCCTTCTTCTTACTCCTTAATCCCAGCTTTTAGATGTAGGTACTGGCATGGTGGCTGGGGGTATTGAACTGCTGGCAGACAAGAGCTAAGATAGGCTTACTTGCTTTCAAGGTGCCAGAGACCACATCAAAGGCAGAAAAGAGTGAAACCGCTATGGAAAATGGGAATGAAGACAGCACCATGTTGCCTGAAGACAAGGACTTCCTCTATAGGCTTTGGATGCATTTTCAGATATAAAAATGAGCTTTCAGACTTTCTTTAAAAGTTAAAAAAAAAAAAAGGAACCACACAAATTTGTACAAAATATTCCAAATGATGAATAATGTATGACTTGGTGTGAGCACTTTCTATACAAAAGTATATTTCAAAGCACAAAATCTGGCAGCCTGTCTTGTGTCTACAATTACTTTAAACACCTCAGTGTCTTGAAAGCTGCTTGAAATTTGTGTCATTTCAATAAATAATGGTGATATACTGAACCCCCAGACCTTGTGCCACTTGATGTAATAGAATTTTTGTTTTCTGCGCAAAGATTTCATAGTCACACACCAGCTGCCCTCTCTAGCAAAATCTGGACGTGGCACCCTGGTGATCAGCCTGGGCAAAGTTCAAAGTTTAGAAGAGCACAGAGAACAAACAGAGCACTCAGACTTCAGATACATCTGCAAGACTTTGTGGGAGATGTTTGAAGAGATGAGCAAATGCTGGGCAAAGGCATACTGCCTGTCCCCTTGTGTAAGACAACACTCCTTTTAAAGTTGTATTGCTCCCTGGGAGAAAAATCTTAATCACCCTCTTCTTTCTCACTCTCACAGACCTTTGAAGTCCTGTGTATTTGACCCTTCCCTTCCCTTCCCTTCCCTTCCCTTCCCTTCCCTTCCCTTCCCTTCCCTTCCCTTCCCTTCCCTTCCCT
>JAOTQQ010000019.1:27473698-27500732 GCA_026546715.1 Gallinago undulata
CCTTCCTTCCTTCCTTCCTTCCTTCCTTCCTTCCTTCCTTCCTTCCTTCCTTCCTTCCTTCCTTCCTTCCTTCCCCTCTAAGATGCATCTAACCTTTCTTCACATTCTGTGTTGGAGTGAGGACTCTGTAATCTTTCTCTGTCTTGGTAATTTCGGTGAAATTCATTTATTAATTATTGATTTCTTCTCCAACTGAGGCTTTGAGCAGCATGAGCTCAGCCTAAACTAGAAAACTAGAAATTTGACGCCATGGCACCTCTACTTCTTTTAGTACAGGAGCTTGATGTCTTGATGGCACTCATGCACTTTGAAATGCATGCCACTTGCAAATTAAAAAAAAAAAAAATGCTATGACCTGTGCTATCACTTGGTCATGAGTCACAGACAGATTATCAATGAACAAACCCCCTGATATTTCTTCATAGAAAAGCAATCTAGGGTATGGCACAGAAATTGCAAAGTAATTTTACCAACAATGTGTTGATATACAAAATGTAATTATCTACAAACCGTTTGTGGAAAATGCTTAAAAAAGGTATCATGAAGCAAAAAACCCCATAGAGTTGGTAAAGATCTAGGTGTTTTCTTATGTGGCTTCTATACTAATAAAAATCTGTCAAAACTTCCAAACTCTTAATAAATGTTGTTCTTGTCAGAAGCTTTGAGACTGATTTTTAGGTGTAACTAGTTCTTACAAAACTGATTTTATTACCAATTTAAAAAAATCTGATTTTCTCTACATAGAGTTGTCTAGAACTACGTTATCAGGAGCAGACAGTAGATAAATAAGGAGTCTGAACATGCTCTCTCGTTCTGTGTTCTACCAGGCGAGGCCCTCTGCAGCAGGAGCCTAGATCACTTTCCAGAGATGCAAATCTAGGCTGACCTGGTAAAATAGCAATCCGTAACCGAGTTATTCCAGATTTGTATCAGCATGATGATGAATGGAATAAAACCTGAAAACCGTAACCAACATGTTGTCAGCCAGCCATCTCTCTAACTTGTGGACTGTGGTCTTGAGGCATCCTTTCAGCACAGGGTGATGAGCACTGTGGTGAAGTTTAGAGGGTGTCCGGGCAGACTATCAGACTGGCTGATCTCTGGCTTGAGCATCTTTACTGATTTGTCAGCCTAACCATCTGTATCTACTCTTTTGTCAGATAAAAATGATAAGAGGAATATAAATTTCTAATGAGTACTGAAACCTTTTCTAAATCTAGATCAAGGATTATTTGGGTTTGACTCAGTTCTTTGTAGAAAAAGCGTATTACAAAAATTCAACACTTCAGTGCATGCTTAAGGAGACAACTCCATCTAGATGCAATAGAAATTATGTATAGATCTCCCAGGACACATTAACAAGAGTTGCAGTATGTGCAGGCATGCTCTCCTCGCAGAAAGACAAGAATATTATTCCTTTGGGATGATTTCTGTCTTGCTGAGGTTCAGCTTGTATCAGTGTGTCAAATTGTCTGAAGCAGGACAGCATGATTTACTTGAGACTTTCCTTTTGCTTTTGTGATGATCTGTGTTGGTGTATTTGGCTGGAGGCAGGGTTTCTATCTCTGCATTTGGCTTCTATACCCAGCCTTATATAGTAATGCTCTCATCTGGCACACTTATTTATACAGTGTGTCTCGTTATGGCTTTTTAATAAAGAACAAGTTTCCTGGCATTTTGTTTGCTGTCCTTGGGGTAGGAACAATGGATGGATCCTGAGATTTCTCCATCCAGTTTTTTGCCAGAAGGCTACTTTAGTTAAACTGATATCCGTCTTTCACTGGAGTATGTCAACTGGGACTATAATCCCAATCCTTTCATTGCCCTACACACTGATGATGGGGTTTAGACATTTTTTCCAAGCATTGAGTTCATGAATAAGCTAATCTGAAAAAAAGTACTGGTTTAAATAAACTGAGAATTAATAGCAAATGACACATGCCTTTTTTTTTCAGGTTTTGCTACAGTAATGAACTTTAGGACTGGCTAGTAGAGCAATGCCCCTTGATTGGATAAAGTGTGTCAATGTTATTCATGCAAAGATCTTCAGTGTATTTGCAGCTGAAGTTGTCTCTCATTAAATATTATTTGATGGATAGTACAGAAAAGTAGGAGAAATATCAGGAACAAAATATTAATTAACTGGGAACAGGAGCATTAACATGATCCCGTTTTGTAATTAATTTGAAAATTACATGTTTTTTGCATCTAAGCAAACATTGATTACTGCAACCTCTAGGTATATTGCCCTCCTCTTGACGTGTTTTGGGACCTTACCAGCATCCACTGTT
Source organism: Gallinago undulata (assembly GCA_026546715.1). Taxonomy (NCBI): domain Eukaryota; kingdom Metazoa; phylum Chordata; class Aves; order Charadriiformes; family Scolopacidae; genus Gallinago; species Gallinago undulata. The sequence continues at coordinate 27,475,990 of JAOTQQ010000019.1, forward strand.
ATTTCACCATGCTTCTTTTCCTCTCTTTCATGTAGTCTGTGCACTGGGCTGCCTTTTCTATTGGATGAAGTGAGGTGGACAGCCTGTTTTTGAAGCCGATCAGTTCTGGTCTCTGGATTTGTCAGTGGAGGTTTGGGGGTCATGACAGGGTCAGGCCCCTCCTCTGCCTGACCTGGGAGTTAGTCTTGCCAGTAGAGTGCTGTTGTTATTAGCACACAGATGTGTTCTTCCTCTCTGGCTGTGCTGTTTGCTTTCCAGCCCAGAAGAAAGCTCCAACACAAGGAATGGTTAAGCACCTCTGGAGCAGTCTGTAGGAAAACACTGGATTGTGGCAGGACATGAGAAGATGTGCAGCCCATCTCTCTTCCTTCTCAGGAGGTTCACCAAGCATCTGCAATCATAGGAAAGGTGGGTGCCAACTTTTCCTTTTAGGCAGGTTTAGGCCTGTGGAAGTGGAGGTCCCTAGACACCACAAAAGCAGAACTTACGGGATCTGTGCTACACAGCTGCTGCATACTTAGGTGTCTCTAGCCCCTTAAGAGCAAAGCAGTTGGATGTGCTTTTGTGGTTACCTCACTTTATCTTTAGTGCCTAAGTTCTACCTAAATTGCCAGTTCAGGGCTGTCCCAGGAAGCTCATTGTGACCTCCAAGTTTGACTCCTGGTCTTGGGCAAGCATTTATTGAGAAAGATATCCCACTGTAGCTTTTTGACTTAACCACCTCTCTGTACCTTCCAGATAAATGCTGGATTGCTCTACAATCTACAATGCATTGTCTAGAAGACGCTAATAGAAGATTATTCCTCAAGGAAGAGTTTGCTATATTCAACAGAGAACCAGCCTTATTGCCAGTGAAAATTAGATATTCAAACCAGTTTTATGAAAGGATATATATCTGGAATTTTGAGGAATAACGCTGCATAAAGGTAAGACACGAAACACAGTATAACAGTGTTGAACCCTCCCGGCTGCTCCAATGTCTCAGCATCACCATATGGAGGGCTAGTTCACTCCTGCCAATAGACCAGAGACAGCATGTGCTCCTGTTGTTGGCGGTGGCTACCAGACCAACCATTCCACATTCCCATTTTCCTTCCTGGTCCAGGGAGAATGACCCAGCCTTGTTGTTGCCTTTATCAGAATTTCTTGTGCTGTCATGACTATACTCTAGAACTCCGCACAGGAGTGCGCAGGGTTAGGTCATTTCCTCTCCCTTCCTCACTGAAGTCCCTTGATTAATATTTCAGTTTTATATCTCAATGGGGACTGTGGTCCTGGCTGTGCTCCTTTGTTATAGTCTTCTAAAAACATAGTAGTACAATATTGTAAATTATGCATTGTGAGAAATATTAATTGCATAAGCACCTTCTAAAGACTGATGATATTTAGCTTGCCCCAAGCTTTCTGTAAAGTCTACATGTGTCCTGGGAGACAAAAGAGAGTTCTGAGGATGTGCTTGCCAAGACTGCACATTTCCATCTTTCCCCTCCTGCACATACCCACATATGCATATACACACTTCATTAGATTAAGAGAAGCCCCGGGGGATGCTGTCACAGCTGCCTACATCCTTTTCTTGTATCTAGCCTTCAGACCTAAACATGATAATACTTTGCACAAGCCCTGCCATACCTAGAGAGACTCAGACAAAAGCTTGTGTTTTCTCCAGTACAAACCCTTGTTGAAGACGCTGGAGTGAGATCATGACATGAGAATCAGGCCCAGACTTTCAAGGTTTGCTCTGAATTTCCTGGCTTTTGTGGTTAGAATCCAGACCCTTAACATTATTTTAACATAGGTTTTGCATTTATATTTATAAACACAGAGTACTGCTGCCTATTTGAGTTTAGAATAGATTGTGGTATAAACATATTTCCTCTTTACACATTATAATCAGTGCACAATGGCCTGCTTTATGTAAAACATATCACAGTCTTTGCTTCTCTGCATGTGCTCGCATGCACATATAGCTTAAATTAACTAACTTAATATTCTCATGATGTGTTCAAAGAGGAGATCTGTGAATGAGGTAGGGAAAGACAGTCTTGCAGTTCCTATTTTGGAATTTGAGATTAAACACTGTATTTAGAGAATCATTTAATGACGATTCATTTTAACAGACTTTTGGTTGATGACTTATTTGTAATTTCATCAGCCAAACACTTCCCTTGACAGAGTATATTTTGGCTCACTGTGGCTCTTGACAGCTATGTAGAACAATCCATAGTAAATGTGTCCTTTGGAAAATTAGCCAAACATCATTCCAATGCAATGACTCTGTAGGCGATAAGATGAAAATGATTAGTTACAGTTCATTGAATATTGCCCCAGACCTGTTCAAAACTACTGCTTGGCATAATCCCTGAGAAGGTGTTTTGGCTTCTCTCACAGCATCACCAGAAAGCAGTTGAAATCAAAGCTGAGTTTTGTTTAAAGGGTGAATTAATAAAAAATTGGGGGCTGAATTTTGCAAGGGCTGTCTGCAGAGTCTGACATAATTCTGCAAGATATTTTGCTGAACTTGGAGCATGTGAATTTAGTTTTTGGGGATTAATCATACATTCATGTTTTTGTAGTAAGATGTTTTGATTGCCTTGCACAGTAACTTTACTTTCGGTGCAAATGCACAGGCAGCAGCAGTAATAACAACAACAAAAACACCTAATTCCCACATAGCATTTTCATATGTAGATCTCACGGCTTTTCACAAAAGAAGTCTGTATCATTATACCCATTTTAAGGAGACAAAATGAAGATGGAATGTTTCCAAGACACTGTGAAGTGTATTGTTCAAGAGCTCCCTTCCACCTGGAGACAGAGAACTGAGGTCCTTTTTCAGGCCATTTCAAGACACCTTGACTCCAGCCCTGCTTCACTCGTGGCTCCCATAAAATGTAATAAGTATATTATTTGCTGAGCACCAGCAGAGGTGCTGGAACAGTGAAGTCTGTAGCTGGGGTGTCACCTACAACACACAAATGATGGCAGGAGCTTGCAGTGCTCATGCCAGGTGCTGTGATGCGCTCAGGCAGAGTGGTTGAGGAACAAAAATGCAATATCCTTTTGTCCTCTTTCAAAAAAGATCAAAAATCCAGAGGTTTGGGACAAAGTGCTTATTTGTGACCTCTGCTGGGTGCCTGTTCCCAGCCGTATCTATCTGCAGACTATTTGTAAGCCAAAAAAAGAACCACATGCTCCTTCTGTTTTGCAAAGGACTGAACAGAGAACTGCAGTGCTGGATGCTGGGCACACAGGCAGCTTCCCACCAAGCTACACCTTCACTCTGCACTGTTCTCTGAGTCCATGCTACCACTTGTGGCAGCTCAGCGTGACCACAGGCTGCAAGGCTGATTTTGGTGTGCCCTGGACTGCCTCTGACCTGATGGAGGCTGCCATGGGCACCGGTGCTTTCAGCAGCATTAATTCACGTTTTTTTAAGAGTTACACATTCTCTCCCAGTTTATAAAACTTGCAGCGTGGATTAGGTATACGTAGGTCCCTCTGAACCTGAATCATTAGACAAGAGAATTTAACTCAATTCACTTACAATGCTATCTTATTCCTTCACAGAGGTTTTTCTGAAGAGATGTCAGGCTACTTTGGAGAGAGATATGTGCTATTAACCTCATTTTTTTTGTATCCCAAACTAATGGCGTTTGTCTGAAATCACTGCCTAAGTCAGCTGAAAAGCTGGAGTGAAACCTCTGTCTTCTCACTACCGATATGAAAAATTATCCTCAAGTCAGCTTTCAAACTCAAACTGGTTTTAATGAAGATAAATGGAAGCCTTAAACCCTCCTAATACATTTCAATATGTTACCTGTAACTCTCAATAGTAAAATTCCACTTGGGAAATTACTGCACATGAAAAAAGTGCAAGACAATTCTTCTCTGTCCTCTCTACACCTGGAAATAAAGGGGCATACATAGATCTACTCAGATGCAACATACCCTGCAGATAAAACACTTTATTAGCAAAAGATATGTTACTATCTCTCTTAGTAATTGACTAATACAATGAACACTTCATATTTCATACCTGATTTTCCTTCTCTAAGATTTTCACGTACAGTTCTAAATTCTGTTCTCTGAGCTGTGCACCATGCTGGTCCCCACCAATGCAGGATTTCACTTCCCTTGCCCTCCAAAATTTAATCAGGGATTTCAGCATTACATGCAGATCTGCCAAATTCTATCTCTGCTGAAAAATGTGATTAGCCACTGACAGCTGCCCTGCAGCTCCTGGGTCCCCCTCACTCGTGTGCCTGAGGTGAGGGTGTGTGCCCCCACTGGGTCCTGGTGGGCTGAGGATGGAATGTCTCACTCTGTCAGATGGCGTGGGGCATGGGTTGAGTATAGATTTCCTGGGGATGTGAGAGGAGGCTTGCCTCCTCTTCCTCCAAGGATTACGTATGATATCTCACTGTATTAAACAGCTGTGGCTATGCAGCCTCTTTAGTTAGACTGGGGCAGAAAGAGCAGGCTAATTGCGAAGCTTTTGAAATTGCATCCACTCTCTTCCCATCAGGGAAGAAAAGGCATATGTAACACACACATCGTATATACCTGTCCCAGTTCCTGCCCCTTCCCTTAGTAGCAATTAATTTAAATCAGGGGTGAAAACTGAGTGAAATACAGTTTCTCTGAACTGTGCCAAAGATGCTCCAAACAGATGCCTGCTGTATTTGTATAATGTTTTAAAGGAAATATCATAAAAACTTAAATTAATATCAGATTGATCCCTCCAGTGCTTAATGCAGTCTGCTAGGATGCTCAGGGCCACAGAATATCACAAGCTTGACATCGGTGAATATAGTAAAGAGGATCTAATACTGTAAGAAGACGCCATACCTCTGCCGCTTAATGACAGAGGCTGCTTCACAAAGGTAGAAAGTAACAGGAATTTACCTGATTTAACACCATTTCTTCCTTATGATGGTGAAATGTGCTAATTGCTCTCAGCCAAATTTTTAAACCTTCAGCTTCATGGAGATAACCGGTCTGAAAGAGAACAGACAAATGTTACTTCCCCGTGTAGATTTTCCCCCAGTTTGCTCATGAAAGGCAGCCCAAGATTTTTCAGTAGTGTAGGGAGGATTGAATTGCTGCCACAGATGAAGAATTTGATCTGCCTGGGGACAGGTTGCTTCTGCCACAGCGAGGTTGGGGAGAGGGGGAAGGGAAGCAGGCCCTGGAGACCTTGGGTTGCTGCTTTTGCTGTGTTTGAGGGAGAAGAGGAGGGAAGGGGGCAGGGAAGAGTGCTTTTGCAAGGAGCTTACCACCACCATGCCAAACACCCCACTGCAAAAACTGCAGCAGGAAGCCCATCTTTCCAGGGATCTTGCATCACTAGCGTAAATGGCTTAGCAGAGGACACTTTATATCCTAAAGGGGTCTTCTGCAGTGGGTAACTACCGCGTTACCTGTGCTGAGCCAGCCCCCTCATGAGTTAGTGTATCTCTGCAGAAGTATGAATATTTTTTTTCAGGGAACAATTGGGACAGAACGACTCTTGTTTAGTTTCTTTCTGTGTGACACTCTTCTGTTATTCCTCTGCTGACGAAATATTCCAAGACCTGCTATTGAATATAGCCTTTCAAATAGACACAATTTTTGATTATTTCATTAGCAATAGGATGGATTACATGAAAATGCTATTCCATCAGTAAGTTAAAGTTTTGCCACTATCAAAGAACCATTATGGGTCAAATAAAGACCATATGTGTCATTAAAATCTTGTTTTGCAAGCTTTGAAAAACAGAGTGTTTCACATTTTATTTCGGGGTCATTGTAGTTTATTTTCTTAGCTGTAGATCTGGGGGATTGATTTTTTTATTTTTTTATTTTTTTGACAGGCATTCATCTGGAGGGCCAGCCTTGTGCTAATTTGTATAGAAACATTTAATCTGGTTCTTATGCAGAAAGCAACCTCTCACTTATGTTGGCTTTTTGCACATTGATTTAGCAAAGGCAGATCTTGGCTTTGTTTTTTCCACAGTCCTAGGCTTTTGTTTTTATCTGGCTTATCTTTGCATACTTGTCTTTTCGAGCTGCAAGCTCCTTGGGGCAGGGGTTGCATTCACAGTGTTTAATGTGCCTTGCACAAACGGAGTCCTGAGCTCAGGCTCATATGTATCAGCTGAAAGCTAATAAGAAGAATGAATTCCACCTGATCCAGCTCATTGCAGAAGCTGATCCTTAAACTCTAATCTAGCCCATTTGGCCTACAGACTTGCACGTTTAGTGACCACTATGGAACGAGAAGGGGAACATGATTTGAGGAAAACAAAATGTCAATAGGTAGCATTTGGTCTTCTCTTCAGAGAATGTGCTGCTTAAAGCAATCTTTCTTTTTTATTATAGTTCTACAATAGGTGCTAGTATTTGTTAGGACAATAAACTTGTCACATTGAATTATGGTAGTAAAAGAGCACAGATGCACACAGAGCCAAAACCAAACCTCAGAGTGTTTTAATTCATTAGCTCAGCAACTCATGTTTTAGGAAATAAGGAAGATGGAAAATTAGGAAATGGATCAGAGTCTTATGTGAGTGGAAGCTACATGAATCTGAATGAATCCAAATATCATTTACAGGGCAAGAAAAAATCTTGTGTTCATTGCCATATATTAAATCTTGTTTATCCTTCCTTAAACTAACCAGAAACACATTGTGTTCAAGCACTGTTTAACAACTGGGATGCTGCGGTTGTGCTGTAGCTCTCTTCTACTTCTTTTATCTCCTCTGAAAAGGGAGCGTGACTGCCAGGCTTGAAGCCTGGTTCCCCCTGCTTCGAACCCTTCCATGTGGGAAGCCCCAGAGCGGTTCTGCCCATGGCCACCATGCAGGAAAACGTCAGCCTTCAGACTGAAGGACATCCTGATGTGCAACCAGTGGCATCTGAACAGATGTATTATAAGGGTTTCTCTGGGTACAGCATGGCTTTTTTTTTTGTTAGAAGGCTATGAGCCCTTGTCTGCAAGATCTGAGTACTTCTGTTTATATTGCTGATACCTATATCACAACTTTTATGAGGAAGGATCTGCAGGTTTTCCTTTCCTTGCTGCACAGGGTTATGTGTATACATTTTCTTGTATTACAGTAGAAAAATACAGGTATACATCTACTCTTGGGTGCCAGCTGCTGAGTAGATAGCTTAAACCTACCCACCCCAACATTTGAGACTGATGCATATGGATTAATATATTACAATAAATTTTTATCTGAGGTATTGCTAGCTGCAGAAAGAGACACTCATCTCCTTGATTAAATTTGGAGTACGAATAATGAAATGTGCAAAGCTGACTGATAACCAATCTGTGGCTCAGAAAGCAGACGGCTATCTCTGAAAAAGAAAGTCTGAGCTGGTTCAGGGACCTGGAGAAGCCTTTAATATTTAGATGAAAAGCTAGAGACTCCAAAAGCGAAGCGAGGAGAACGTAGGACTGCGAAGACAGGGACAAGAGGGGCTTGTTTTTGTCTTCCCTTGGTTTTGAGGCTCCTATAAATCAGAGCAGCTGGTGGGAGACCCTGTTTTACACCAGTGGGTATAAATGGGTATACACTTCTCCTCCAACACCAGCTCGCACTCTGAGCCTTTGGAAATGGTGTCACCTCGTAGCCTTTTTGTTAGCTGTGTGCCAGAGCCATTAAACTAGCACCTTCCTTCCATGATTGTCTTGGTCTTCTTACCAAGTCACATGTAGGAAGGCTCCATCACCTGTATTTGTAAAGCAGACGAACTCTTCACCGTACAACAAAAGTATTTCCTTATATTCCCCAGGCATTCTGTCATTAGCGCTTTGCTGCAGGCTGAACTCAGCCTATGGGCAGGTCCTAACAGCAGTGGTTGCATCTGGAGAAACCTCATGGAAAACGGGCTGCCTGTTTAGAAGAGTGCTGCCCATCTCTTCTTTCTTCTCTTCCAAGCCACAAATAAGCTTCAGAAAAGATTTGGGAAAAAAACCCCACCATGTTCATAAAAGCACACGATGTTCTTGATCAGGCTAAGGAAGAGTACTAAATCCATTGAGAGGTCTAAGGAGAGTACTGAATCCTCCATGAGAGAGGAGAGTTAATATCAGAAAAATTATTTAAAAAAAACTTGCTTCCCAAAGATTTCCTTCTGGATTATCATATCCTAGCCAAAATGGTTCCGCTTACTATTCCTTTAGGGTTCAAGACCACCTATTATTCTAATAAATTGTGTATTAGAAAAAAGATATGTTATTTTACCAAAATAAATGTTACAGTTGCAGCCTAAGGTTTTCAAGCTCTTCTTGACTGCAAATTTGCAAAAGATTTTAGATGACTAGCTCACACTTATAGTTTCTACCAGCAGCATATGGGAGGACCTGCATTCCTTTCATGCTAGCTTTGCAAGCTTGGGAGCGCTACTGAGGCCCATGAGAGATGTGTCACTGGGATTTGATGAGGAAGCAGAAATCAAAACAGGTATGGAGAATGGCAGATTCACAGTGGTCATGTTTTGCCATCTTACACTCTTGCTGAAGGAGAATGATGCTATAAAATATTAAGTGTAGACAAATGTAAATAGTCCTTATACAAGCATTCTTTTCCAGTAGAACAGAGATATATCCTGAAATAACTATGCAAACAGATTTTGTGGTGTGGATACTCCTTGTATACTTCAACAACTACTTCAACTACTTCTGAAATGCAGCCAGTGGTGAGGTGGAACCGTGTGGAACAGCTTTTTCAACAAAAATGCAGCAGTGCTACATAAACTTAGGGCAGGAAATGAAGAAATACATCACATTGATGTATAAGCATTTGAAAAATTGTACATGAGCAAGTTGTAATTGCTTTAACAGGGAAATTGAGTTAACAGCCTGGTTTTGGGACACTGTGTTCCAAGGAGTTAAATGATCACAAGCAGCCTGCATTTCATGTTCATGGCTTGTCAGACTGACAGTCCATCCTAATCAGCATCATGAATATCCCTTTTTATCCTATCGAAGTATTAACTCAGTACTGTTTTCGAAGGATTATATTTTCTGAAGAATTTGACTAGGTTGGAGTAAAGTTTTGAGGGGTATTTGGAATGATGCAATTCTAAGACTGATGCCGAAATCATTAGCAATGGACTGTCACTCTTAACCTAGGCTGACCAAGCTATAATTTAGTGACTGCAGTACTTTACAAATGACTGATTGATAATCTAATAATGTCTGGTTGTAACAGATCTAAATACCAGAACACTTGCCTGTAACAGCTGTAAAGTTTTGTGAACACTTTTAAAAATTAATATATTTGGATGTTTTCAAGACTATGTTATGCCAAAGTGGTAGGATTTCAGTATGCTCTTTCCAAGGTGGAACTTTTCAGTCAAGAGCTTGCTGAAAAATTAACTTTTTTTGGTTTTCTCCTTTCGACTTCTTCCACCAACAATGACTATCTGCACGATGCTGAAAAATATTTTACTTTACTTATTTTGCTTTTCCCCCAGCTATCTCTGTAACTTTTCAAAAAAATAAAAAAGGTTCTTTTGGTTGAACTCTTTCAAACAAAATTGTGACTGTCTCAGTGCCATAATTTAGTTTTGTATTGGAGACAGATCCAGAGAGAATAGTGTTGCAGACTGAATTGGAGTTACCTTATGCTTCTGCCAGGCATTTTTCCTTTACAGGTGGCTTCTAAGCAGTAACCAAAACTACTCCTACTGAGCATGCCAGTGTGTAAGTATTAAATCAAGACATCCTAAGACATATCTAGGGGAGCATACTGTCACCTTTACCATGTTTGTGTGTGACACTACCATAATTCTGGTTGATATAAAACTTCCTGCACACATGAATTCTTACTCTCTGGTCTCTACAGCTCTTAAAAGAAAGTTGTTCTGGTGAATTAAATATGAAAATGTGCAATTGCTCCTTCCAGAATCCAGAAATTTGGACAAGAAGTTAGAAACCAATGGGAGCTGGGAAATGTGAGGATAAAAGTAGTCATTAGGATTTTAAGACAAGCACATTACCTGAGTACCTACAAAAAGATAATCTATGGGGAAATAATTAAAACTGAAATATGGATGATTTTAATATTTAGCTACTCATTCAGATGGAGGAGGCTGATCCATACCTTTGACCTGTTCCTTCAGCATTGTATTTAGAGGTTCAGGGAGCTGATCTGTCAAGACCGTACACAACACGCCAGTTTTTAAGGCTCTCTGAACAATTATGACTCTTTACCAAAATCTTGCCTTCTGGAGACTACTTCTACAGCTATTGCTGTGAGTGGGCACAGTGTATACAGCACTCCAAAATACAGGCCAGTACAATTCATGCTAACTCAACTTTCAGTTAAAGGCAAAAGCATGAAGTACTGACATAAAGAAAAAAAAAGGAAAGGAAATGTCCAGTAATATTTAAATACTTTTCCTGTTCTCAAGGTTTATTATAAACTCCTGATTATTCATTAGTTTTGTGATATTCACTGTGATTTTTCAAGTCCCAAGTGCTGGAATCAGGCAATTTGCAAAATCTACCCTTTCTTTCTCCTCCTTTTAAGAAGAAATCACTTCCCTCATCTTTGATGTGCTTCTCAAGTGTTCATTGTACCAGTGGGTTACATCTTGTCTTAATTAGATCGCAAGCAGCGTTGGACTACAGCTATGATCTTACCCTGTGCTATGTATTGGGGCCCAAGTGTGAGTGGGACCGCTGAGGGCCTCTATAACACAAACAAATATAATTATTTTTCTTTGTTCATAGGTGTCTTTTCTCTCTAGCTCTTACATAAACACTGTTTCGTGGAACTGAAACTGTAACTTGGCTGTCAGCATGGGGAGCCAAGGGCTGACTGAGCATCCCACGAGATGAACAAATCTCTACCTTATGTGGAGGAAGAAAAACCAGCAGGGTTAACTGGTTCAGAGGTACTCAGAGTAATAAAAAAGCTCAGTATGGGTTGCAGTCTTGACTAGGGATGATCAGGAACTTTTGGAAACTCTTTATTGACAGAAAATTGGTACGCAGCTAAATGAATCATTTAAGTATCAGCTTTCTGTGAATAGTTTCAGTTTTTCAACAAGCTTTTTCCATACCCTACCCTACCCCCTAATGTCTGAAAATTGAAATATTTCCACACTGAAATGCTGCCACAGAATTTCATGGGAGCTGTAGTTGGAAGCTGTACATACAGGCTCTCTTCTCTCAGCCAGGATCTCTGGTTACGCTTAATCTGCCAAAACATGTTGCTGCCCAACTGACCTATCCCACTGCACCCCATGGAGTAGGAGATGGTGGGTCATCTCCCCGTCTTGTTGGGAAGAGTGGCAGAGGTGGACTTGAACACTCCATGCTCTGCCACAGGCTGCAGTGACAGCATTTCCAGTTACAAAGAAATATCTACCAGTATTTCAGTTTTCAGCTCAGAGTTTTCAGTAGGGGGAGAAAAGGGTCACCCTCCAACCAGTGCTGGCCTCTGCCTGTGGGCAAAGCACGGGGTTGTGCAGTGGTGTGAGAGCTCAGCCCTCGGGGGACCTGAGTGACCACCCTCTGGCAAACAGCTTGTAAATAAGAGACTAAAATATCTCAACTGAAAAGGAGCAAATAGCACATAGGTCCCAATCATAGGGCTACTTATAATGATTTTCACCCATTCACCCATTCACCCAAGAACCCAACAAATTATTCTTTTAAATTCAAGCTATATCTTGTAATATAAATTGAATTTTATCTTCCTAGTGTCCTGACATCTTATCTGTCTTTTCCTTATTCGCAAGTTGATTCCTGTGAAAATTATGGGCACATACCTAGTAATTTTGATTGAAAGTCTGGGTAGTACCTCACTCCACAAGCAGTGCCAGTGTTTTCATAGGGCTTTTCACATAGCAACATCATTTAAAAGGTGATATACAACTCCAGTGTCAGAGTCTATCCCTCCTTCAGGAGAAGCGAGAACAGGTTGTCTTGGCCATTACAGTCAGCATTATGAGACAGAATATTGGTTGCGTTACTTAGTTATAAGTACAGCTCATGAAATAATAATTTTTTAAAAGTAAAAAAAAAAAAAAGTTGTGAGCATTTTGCTTGCTTGCTTGACACATGAAATGATTCCTACCTGTTTGAGTGTTTGGGTTGTCGGTGAGTATTTGTGAAAACTGCACTAAACTTGGAAAGTCAAAACAATCAATATAAATGATCAATGATCCAGAGGCTAGTGAAAGAAATGTGCAACTTTGAGCTAAGGCTAACAGGATTTCCTGAATTCACAATCATTCAATAAAACTTTTTGGCATCCCCTTGTAGTGCACTAGACCAAACCTTGAGGTGACACAAACTTGGATTTGGTCCCTTGCAGGGGACAAAGAAGGTCTAGTTTATCTCTCAATGACCTAAAGACTAGCCAGGATAACCATGAGGATCCGTGGAAGTACAGAGGACCACTGTGGGAAGGAATAGAGAGGGAATAAGGTGAAGAGCTGGTGTAATTTCATAGCCTTGTTTGTTAGTTCCCTGCAGCCCACAGCAGAGTCTGCACTGTGCTGCTGGTCTTCATGTTGGTGCCACAAGCTTTGTGGTCCAGCTTGGAGAAGCACAGGTCATTAAACAACAGTGCCAACTCCACTGATCTGGGGGAAGATTGAGGCCCCCTGTGTTGCAACGGGATAGGATGCATGGCACAAGAGAGAAGTGAAAGCTCTCAGATTTCATCTCTTTTACTAACACTTGACTGTGCAACTAGCTCAGGAAGATACTACTCGGAAAAAGTGAGAAAAAGAAAAGGCAGTGGAGAGTATGGACTTTCTGATACTTGGTTTCCCACTGGAAATTAAAACAAGACATTAAGCAATGGGGGTTTGCTCCACTCAGTTGACTCAGAACAGCTGCTCACCAATTTCTGCAGCACAGAGGAAAAGCAGAACTTTGCCCTGGGTCTGAGCAGCTTTTCAGAAGCAATCCAAGTCAAACTTCCACTCAATGACTTCATTCAAAGCTGGTTTACATCATGATGAGAAACTCCGTTTATTTATTTGTAATAACTTCAGGATTTTATGGACCCGCAAGAGGATGTAATTTAAGAAAAGATCAGCAAGCTGTTTCAAATAGCAAGGTTTCAAAATTGGCTATGCCAAAAACTCATCAATGGAAAGAGTTCATTATTAAAAATAAAAATTGAAGGAAAATGTCTTTTGTAGATGGCTTTGAAGTACAAGGTTCCAAAACTTGAATTTAATTCTGCAATAAATACATCTTATTTATATGACTGAAGTCATATAAAGGAGTGGACAGTCTTCCTCCAAGGGCACTGAACCAGCTGATGAACAAAGTTGATAATTGTAAAGCCTATTACCTCAAAGAAACGGCACAGCAAAAACATTTCAAAATAACCCATCTCATGCAAACTAAGCAATAAAAAAATATAAGAGGGGTAACTTAACAACTTTAAACCTGGAAAGCAGCACAGTCTAGTCTGATAATGCTTAGGAGCAATGGAAATTTTCTGCTGAGTGACCCAGGACAAATCACTTGGACTATTCACGCCAGGAGTATAAAAGTGGCTTAATAATATTTCCTGATCTGCAGTAGAGTTAGGAGACCCAATGGGCCTCTGCAGATGTTCCATGACTCAGACAGGAGTGGAGGCTGCTGACTAGAATAAGATCACCAGTTTTATTTCTAATCCGGCTCTTAATTCACCAGATCACATGTCATTAATTACATCACTGGTTGACCCCTGGTATCACCCAGCACTGGAAAGACTCTGCAATGCCTTTTGAGGCCTTCAGGCAGAAGATACACAGGCATACAGGCTGTGGCAACCTTGCACGGGGGAACCAGGAGCTGGTGAGGTGACATGGGAGAGATGAACTTGACAGCTGAGTCATGAGTACCCTCGGCCAGACAAGGGACAGACAGGGGCAGCATCTGCTGGCAAGAGGACCTCAGGAGGCCTCTGCACGTGCATGAAGCAGAGGAATGGTGAGAACAAGCAACAGTGCAGTGGGGAAGAAAGACGATTTGAAATAAGCCAGAACCAGGTTAAGTGGAACTGGAGGATGAGGGAAGGAAGACCTTTGGTGGTTTTACCAGATCCACATGACCAACAGCTGCTCGGCACTGCAAGGTTAAGAAACAGGGATCTGAATGTGATTCTGGAGATTACAATGGCCCGGGCTGAAGGAGAATGCTTGGCTGCACAGAGGGTGTTGACAGAAAGATTTTGGCTTCCTTAGCCACCAGACAGTATGTTACAAAGGAGAATTGCTAGGCAGAAATGGGATCCCTCTGGTGAAAAGCATTCTGCAGGGCCAGGGCTTGCACTGGCTTTGAGGGAAACTGCTGACAGGATCCTCAAATGTGCAAAAAATGGAGCAGAGATCCAAGAAAAAGTTTGGAAGTAGGTAGCAAGTGGGGGAAACTGAACATAAGAAAAGAGAAGTGAAGGAGGATAGCAAAACACTTTGCAGATGCACCTCCAGGGAAACACTGGGAATTTGAGGAGCACACCAGAGCAGGTTCCAGTCTCAATATGCCACTAGATTTGTAACAGCTGGGTTCATAGAGATGTAATGGGACATGGCAAACAGGCGCAGAGGAGTTTGTAGGGCTAAGGAAAGACAGAGAGAGTCCCTGCTGAAAAATGGGGTTGTATTTTTTAGGCTTATTTTAATGTTTATCTCTATTTTTATTTTTAATTTGTAGATTTGTTTATATTATTCCACAGATATATTTTGAGAACAGGACCATTAGTCCTATCAAGTATTGATATAAGAATTTAAATACAGGGTATGTAATTATTTTGAAATTCAGAGAGATGCATCAGCCACGACTGCTGACTGTGTCTGGGGTCAGAAAAGACAAAAAAGTATAGGGAAGATGTAGCAGACTACAAACCTCACCTGCTGGATGGTGAGGAGGAAGTATGCAAAGTGAAGTATGTAAACTACCAGCCCTCCATATAAAAAAATATCTAAAGGACAATTCCTACCACTGATTTGCTTATCTGTTGCAAAAGCGAAAAATGGTCCATTATGTTTCCAGAATGTGTTGGAAATGGCAAGTTACCTTCAGAAAATGCCTTAAGGGAAGGGGGAGTTATTGGGGAGAGTCATGGGTTCTAGGAAAAAAGTGGTTGAGAAGATGCAGGTAGAGGAAAATTGACCAGATGATGAAAAGGAAGTTGGAAAGAAGTCAGAAGAGCAGCGAAATAAGGTTACTAAGTTTCAAAAAAGTAGACAATTAAACTGAAAGAACTGGTGCACCAGGTTTCAGGAGAAGATAAAGTACGAGGAAAACCAGTGCAGGCTGCCCAGTCCAGCGGACTATGCTAATTCAAAGAAATTAGATACACAGGGTGCATTTGATTCATACTTGGCATTGTACGGGAGGCACTCGAGCAGAGCAGCTGTGTGCCCAGAGCGGTTCCCCGACTAGAGAAGACAAGGCTGAAGCTGATCACTGGGTTGCTGTCAGCAGCATATCCCTTGCGATGTATGAGGTGGGCAGAACTTCTCTCTCTGCGTGTAAGGTGAGGTCCTAGGACTGGTGACTGGCACAATGTCACTGCTTCTAAAGACAGGATGTGGCCATGCAGCCGTGGGACTGTGACAGGTCACAGTTCACAGCATACGACACTCCAGTCCTTAACTCTTTTAATTATGGCAATTGATAACATACAGGCACCCTTGGGAGTGTTACCAAAGACAGGCCTCTGCTTTGTTTATAACCATATGCTAACAAAAATGTTGTTTACTTCCTACTAACCTTCTTACTGTGTGAAAAAATAATTAGTCAAAAAGCTGATAGTGATAATGAGGAGACAGTTGGAAGCAGTTAACCACTTTAAGGTTCTCTCATACGTCAAAACATGTACTTTAACACCAATTAGGTCAGAGTTGTGTCTGCTTCAAGGAACATCCGTATCATCCTCAAGAAGCTGGGAAACTTACAGCAAACTTGTTTTGTCCTGAGATGACTCAATACCTTAAAAGGATAATGTGAGGAAGGGTATCCTTACCCAAATGACCACCGAGGAACTCATGCCTGAGCAGAAGTGTTTTGCTGACTGTGCAAAATTTAATATGCATATGCAAAAGGGCTATTGGATCATCCTAAGGAATATGCAAGCCTAGGTGGAGTTATGCATTAGGTAGGTGGAATTATGAGAATCTTTTGTGTATTAATAATGGGTCAATATCCCCAGTAAGGTGTACTAGATTTGTGGATTTCTGCCTCACACTTGACATTGAATAAAGCCATATCGTCTCTAACGCTGGTTTCGAAAGCTTTTGTTTCAGGTAACAGGAAGGTAAGATCATAATACAGAATAATCTTGGTAAGTTAGAGAGGTGATCTGAAGCCTTCAAGATGAAATGCAGTAAAGGCCAGAGAAATGTGTTAGTCTTCCTAAGAATCTAAATACATAGAAACAATATAAGAAAGATTACGAGACTGCAGCAGTATTGCAGAAAGCAATCTGGAGGTCACAGACAATCACAAGAGCATGACTTGCTGATGCAATGTTAGAATAAAAGCAAATCTCATTCTTTGGTGCTTCACTTTGAATGTCTTACCAGTGAAAAAAGTAGTAAGTGTGGCTTTAGGCCACATGGGCAAGTCCTCAGCTGGTGTATTGAGTCCAGCTCTGGGAACCACACTTCAAGAAAGATGTAGACAAATTGAAGAGAGTGCAAAGGAGAGCAGCAAGAATGATCAGAGGTTTAGAAAACATGACCTACAAGAAAAGGTTGAAAGAACTGGGTTTGTTTAGTCTAGAAAAGAGAAGACTAAGCATCAGGCTCAAAGGGAGGGGGAGGAAGGGATAACAATTTCCCGATATGTAAAAGGTTGTTATGAAGAACACAGTGATCAATTGTTTTCCATGTCCACTGGGGACAGAATGTGAAAAAGTTCACTAACTTGAGCAAAGATAGATTAGACAATTCTTAACTCCAAGGCTAGTGATCAGGCTACCTAGAGAGGTTCACAGAAGAATCTTCGTTTTCAAAAGGGGTTAGCCAAACACCTGTTAGGTATGTGGTTTATGTACTTGAGCCTGCCTGCTTCATTTCATCTATATGGAGTACTGAAGTCTTTTTCAAATATTCAGTTCAATCTTTTTAGAAATAATTTGCACGCTAACCTTCTAAGCTGTTCAGACAGCTGTGCTGAACACATGGGAAGCAAGGGTGTCCCTAGCATTGTCATCATACAACCCTGTATGACTTGTGTAGTAGCCAAGATAAGCAACTGCTGTTTGAGGCAGGTGAAGACTCCATAGGTCGAGTATCATAGTATTTTACCATTAAAAACTTTGTATGGCAAAGTTTCAGGATCCTTTACTTGCCACTACATTGTGGCTTTGTTACCAAAGACAGGCCTTGTCTTGTTACTTGTATTCCAAGTAACTATCCAAACCTGGAAAATTTTGTGACAGCTTTCTAGCCTATCTGGTCTCCTGAAAGTGTCCTACCCTTATGTAAACTCATGAGTTGCATAAATAACTGGCTGCAGCTACTGTAGCTCAGTTAAGTCAGACCAGGTAATAAGCTTGTTTCCTTGTACCAGATGAAGTAAATTTTCTGAATCTAATTTAGGTTTCTTGGTAATAAGGGAAGAGTGAAGGGAAATTTGGACATAGAATCAAAATAGTAACATTTGTACATAGGAAGACTATATATGACATAAGCAGCACACAAAGCAAACTTCTAATGAATCTTACCCATTGCACAAAACCAAATCATTAAGTGTGACGGTAACTCCAGTCAGCACGACACAAGGCTCCAGGCAGAGACCACTTGTGGAATGAGATACATGTAGCCAAATTTCTAAAGTCAAACCAGATTTTTTATCTTATTTTCACCATTCAGAATCCACTATAAATCATTTCAACAACAGTTTTTCTTTTACTGTTTTTGGTAGACATCTTCTTATCATTTATATTAATTGGTTGATTAAATTAGCTGAAAATCCTCCTATTTGTCACCATGACCTGTTTTGGTAGCTCTTATGATTCTACAGCTGACTCACTTCTTCAAACAATTATTTGCATTTCATCATTTTTGTGACAAAAATGTAGTTACTAACATAACTTGAAAATCAGCTTAGTGAGATCAATACTGACTGCATGGTATGTGACCTACATATGACAAATATTTCAGTAATATAGATGCAATACAACTTAAGAAAACGGTAATATTGCTAATTTCATGTTTGTTTTAGAACTGTTTGTAAGCCAGCCTGAGGCTTAGGTGTGGAAGATGCATCTCTTCCCACTGCAGTGCCCAGCTTTGCAAGAAATGGTAAATGTTACTAGCATCCCATCAGCTGTAATCACATGCAAAGACTATTGCACACTGATATGTTTCCTCTCCTGGGTAATTTAAGTTACAGAATTGATCCTGCCTCACCTTTTAAACTGTACGCTTGACTGTTCTTTTCCTAAATCAAATTAGTTTTAAGTGGTCTGGGAATTTTTTTTGCCCTGTGATGACAGCCAGAGCTAGGAAGGGACACTGCAGGAATACATGCAGGTTGGGTAGAGTCACCTGAGGGGCTTTGCCCATCCAAAGCCCAGCAGCAGTCATGTACCCACCCTGCCTGCTTCTGCCCCTGCCTGCAAACAGGACCCAAAGCCACACTGGGGAAGTTTTCCTTTCCTGGCCAAGGCATTCCTGATGCATCTCAGATACTTTCACTGTGAGTGACAGGAGTTAAGCCATCTCATAGGGCTTATTAGAGTCCTTCAAGGGGACAGGCAACAGATGGAAAATGAATGGGTTCAGAAGCACTAGGAGAGATGAGTGGTGATACAGGCAGGGAGGCACTAGAAAATAAACACTGCTAAACAGTGGGCTGCTTTTTTTTTTTGCTTTGTGACAGGAGAGAAAACCCCAGGACTGGCAGAAGGATGATTACTTTCTTGCAAATTACTCCCTTAAATCCAGTCAGAAGGTTTACCATAGTAATTTCCACAGCAGCATCAGATTTGTCAAACGCAGATGCAGAAAACCTCTCCAGCCCTCCCTGGGTCTGCTGGCAGAGCTGTCAAAATGCACATCCCAGACAGCAATGGGAGTACCTGCTCCATGCCATCCTGTGGGCCTGGCCAGGATGTGGGCAGACCCTCCTGCACTTTCCTTCCCAAGCTCCTCCCCTGCTGCTCTGGGGCACAGCACCCAGCTTTCCCACCGGGATCGGCAAGGAAGATGCTTGGTTTGGGTTCGCCGGCAGGATTGTTTCCCCAGAAAAGCCTCGGCTTGGATAACGCTGTCACATTACTCTTGAGTTTTCTGAGGCTTTTATTTTTCCACGCAAGCATCTCCCCCCCTTCACCTTCCCCCCCCCCCGCCCTTGAAGAGCACCTCACCTAGTGTCTGCGAGGCTTCTGCTTCTTGTTTGACGTCCCTTATTTACAAAGCAAACAGAATGTTCCTTTTAACACACATCATGCTAAGTTTATTAATGAAGAAAACAATCCTAGGGAGTCAACCCAGGGGACCCTTGAAACCTGCCAGCAAAAACTCTTCAAACGCTCAGCACGTCAGATCCTCCAAAACGATATTTCACACAATGAAGTAAAAATAATATTTTTCTTTCGGCCTTTCCAGCCGCTTTTGTGGAGAGCAGACAGAAATTATTTTCTTACTCTGCTCCCAGAGCAGAGATCTGTATGAAGCTGCGTTTATTTGTTTAACACGATGATTTCATCCTAAATGTCTCGACAGCAAATAGTTGGTGGTTTAATAAAGGCTCTTTGAAAGAAGGGCCTAAGCAGTTATTTGTACAGGGAAAATGCGAAGTATGTGGCTCTCAGGAGGAGAGATAGAAATGCCTGTTGTGATTAGGAGATGTGGAGAGGATCCTAAAATCCTCTCTGTCTGCCAGGGTAAAAACAGTGAGTCCTGTGGCTCTGTTTTCTCACAGCCACCAAGCTGAGCTGTCGCGGCAGATCATGGGAATGAAAGTGGTCTGACCTTGTTATTAACAAGTGGTTGATACGCCCTTCACTCTCCAAAGCAAATGCTCTTACAGAAGATAAAGGATGTGCTGTTTGTACAGAACAGTTTGATTATGAAAGCAATGAACTAATGGTAAACAGACTTGGAACTGGCTTCTTGTGAAGGTGAGCCCTCTGTGGTGGCCAGCAGAGAAAAACGTATGTTGAGATGTCTAAAACTAAAGTTTGAGGGGACATTTTCTTCATTAGCTGGATTTCCCAACAATCAAAGAGACCCTGAAATGTCACACACACCTGCTGTCTCTGCAGAGACACCTCTCCAGGAATGCTTGGTGCATCAGTGTAGGTACACAGGTTCACACATCAACTGTAGGGAGGCAGCCACCACAGTTTTTGAAATGGATGGTGCAAGGTACCAAATAGGGAGCTTCTCTCCAAAAGGTGTGGCAGTATTAAATCTCAGATGTATGTGATCTGGATTCTTTTCTTCAGCTCGTAAAATGTTTCATATTTGTTGTTTTGTTTTCAACTGAATGAATCATTTTTCAACTGGTTCTTAATTTAGCCTCTTTGCTATTGAGCAAACATGTGTCTAGCCACAGCAACTGGGCCAAGTTCAAATCTGGATCAGGGGCTTGGAGTAAGCTCTGTTTTTTATTTAGATATACACTTTTAAGAGTGAAAGAGTGACAGATTCAGTGTAATTTGTTTTTTGTCAGTATTTCCAGATTCTGTTGGGATTTACTATGTATAGTCTAAGGAGCATAGATTATACTATTTATAGACTAAGACTGCGGACACTATCCTGTAATGTTAGTAGATTATAAAAATATTTCATGCAATGTATTTGCAGTTTCCAGTAGCTGGTGGTAACACTTAGAGAGCCATATGGTGGTGCTCTGTTACATATGTGTAAGCATGCAGTAACTCTGATAAAGGTGGAGCTATGGTAGTGAAACTTGGACCCATTCATCGGATGTGATGAACAGAGTTGTCCCACAGGTACTGCCATTTTAACACGAGTGCAAATATTTTTATATTACAAAAGAAAAAAAGGTTGTCTTCACAAAGTCATTTGTGAGAATTTTAATTGCCTTTTCTCATTATATTAATGATATTACTTACACTGTCACTGAAAATTGAAATGCAAAGTAAACTGGGGGCTTCAGTGGATTCAAGCTTTTATCCAAAGATCACTGGACCACTTTGAAGTGCCAAATACTTGTGGGCTCTCATTTATCTTCCTCAACATGGTCACATTGTGCAATATAGTAGAGCAGGATGGATAGAAGCAGGGAGGTTGCAAAATTCAATACAGGCTATGTAATATTCATCAAAACATACTACTACTTATAATAAGTTATGATCTGTACAATAATTGCAAGCAGAAACCCAGATAATTGAAAGAAGATACCCAAACAATGTGATTGCATTTAACTTTTATAATGTGGAAAAACGCTTGATACATTAAATAAAACTGGAAATGGGAGGTGGAAAAAAAGTTTAAAAGATGGCACAGCTAGAGTGCAAAATAACTGTACGTTCTTTCCAAAGTAGAGTGTGTCTTTCCAAAGCATCTTCATGCTTTGCACACAACCAGTGCAGCTGTACTCAGAATCTGGTCTCTTAATCTGAAATGTTTTGTAACACGAGCTATGTACTCTTTCCTCCACAGATGCAAATTAAAATCAGAGTTTGCTGAACACTACTAATTGGGCACTCAGATCTGCAAATGCTGGGGAGGTGAACTGACTTGAAGAGACATTCAGCAACGTCTGTCTGGTGTTGAGAAACTCAGAGTGTAGCAGAAGGGAGGCACTGGCCACCAAATCTCCCATCCATGTGCTGGACATGCTGAACTTGGCAAAGAAGAAATGAATCTGCGCATCACTGAGCCTCTGGTGGTCTCAGGGAGTGTCAAGGGAAGAAACATTTCACACCTTTGCCTGAATCAACTGACAGACAAACAAGCAACCTGAGGTTACTGTCAGCTCTAGGTGTTTTTTCACCATCTTTCCAGCCTGTTTCCCACAGTGTTAGCTGACATCTGTACAAATCATTCAGATGACCTCCGAAGCTCGATGAATCTCAGTGAGGCAGAATATCACTGAACTGCACAGTGACAAATTTGCTGAACATCCACATCCCCTTCTCGCCCGGCCCCAGGTACTTCTAACATCAGCATTGCAAGCATCTAGAAAACAAATCACTGCCTAGTGATTTCTGTAACTTTATTAATATTCTTAGATTGATCTTCCATCCATAACTGACAAAAATGTTAGGGAAAGATAGTATTTTTATTAGAGTAGTTGACATTATAGACACAGAATTCCTTTAACAGACAGTAATTAAAGCTAGGATATGTATGACTTCACACAGTCAAAGTGGCCTTTTCACGTAGGTTGTTAATGTGTTGGAGAAACAAATCCTGCAAAGCAAGGCTGAGCAACAGGAATGTGAGACCACATACTCAAGAAAGCTAACTTAGCTGGCAACATGTACAGTATGTCTTTAATGCTGCATGAAACTGCAGCTGATCTGAGGAGCAGCCGAGAAACCCCATCACCATCATCATCCCTCTACACACACATATCTGTACACAATTTGGACCATTGAGAAATAACAAAAATTTTAATAACCCCTTGTTATTTCTCAGCAAGCCCAGCTCAAATCTAAGTTGTGTCAGATAGGAGTGTTTCAAACATCTTCAGTTTTTCTATCTGTAGATACGTACTGCATAAAAATAGATCTATCAGTTTTTAATGTGAGAGCTTACAAGTCCTGGTATATTGATAGAGCCTTTGCAGTTTAGAAACTTTCCTTAAAACCTAGATGACTTTTCCTTTGCAAATGTAATCTCTGTGATGATTTCCACAGTGGGACTTGCATCTCTGTTCTCACCCCACTTTACGCCTGAGAACCAGAGATCTTGGTTTTCTGTCCACCCCTGTTTTCCTGAAACCTTTTATGGCAGGTTGAAAGGGAGAGAGGCAAAAAAATATCCTTAAATTTCCCCTCCACAGTTCTTTAGCAAGACATGCCCTATGCTGGGAGGAGACACTCTCATCCCCTTGCAAGGAAGAAGCCCATCAGATACCACTTTAAATATCACCCAGTTCAGCACATGGACTAACTGATAAGTACATTGGAAAAGCAACCAGGAAAGTAACCTCTCTTCCACTGTAAAATCTGTTAATTCCTCACTTCTGTTACAGCCATGCATTTTTGCTCAGGGCACTGGGATTTGGCTTTGTATCTTTAACTTTACGTAACATGAAACTGATACATAGGTTCCATCTGCAACATTGGAATGAATAACCAGTGCTAGTGGTTGAAAAAGCTGTAAAATATCACTTATGTGTGTGACACATTTCTTCACATGTTGATTGCATGGTCCTACCTAAGAATAGCATGACTTTCTTGGTAAAACCACTGAGAGGATAAGTACTTACAGCACAATCCAATTTTTTTTTTTTAAATTGTAATCAACACATTTAATTATTTACAGACTTTTATGCTGAAGCAAATGCTGAAGGACTCAAAAATCTGTTAAAAAGACTGAAGATAATTAGAGCACAGAGAGCATTTCCAACAAGTAATATGGACTATATTTAGCTGGACTAGGTTGCCTGCCCTGCTAAATTTGCTTTGCACCACCCTGAAATTAGAGGGATGCCTGATGGCCTGAGGACAAAGGAGTCACAGAGCCGTTGTGGTTCTCATTTCACTGCCAGGCTAGCCCCGAGGATCTGGCACCCAGTGCTGGGGAAAAGGGGACTCCCTTTCCTATTGAATCTTGAACATCAATCTGCAAAATTATGGCCTACTCTCAGTGTCATCACAGCTCAAGGCTTGCTAGGCCACAAAATCTATGACTGATAGAATAAACATACCACCAGTTGAGCAAATATGAAGACTAAGGCAGTTTAGCTGAGTTTCACTAGGTTGTAATTTTTTCTGATTGAGTCAGAATGTCTATTTTTGAATTATGATTTGATCTTATAGCATGACAAGAATTTTAGTGAGTGTCCTAGTGCTAGACCTACCCAATCAAAGCCCAACAAATTGCTCTTCAGAAAGGAACTCTAACTAGGAAAAGTATCTAGCATGTTGTTTGACAGCTGTTGCTGAGAAACCATTAAGAAAGCAGCCCAAGGTTTACAGCCTTGGAAAAAGTATGTCTCAATTTCTTTTTTGGGTTTTCTTTGTCGTTGTTGTCTGGTTCAGCAAAAGAACCTTAATATTCCACAGAGCAAAATCGCTCCAGTCTAGAGATTCCTGTTCTGAGCCTCTGTTTCTTGCTTTTCTGAGACTTCTCAGAAAGCCAAGTGAAGCTGCAAGTGGGCTGATGAAAATAACAGGGCCTTGGAAGGTCTCAGAAATTAGTTTAGGACCCTAAAAGCATCAGGACATCAATGTCACATGCCCCAGGGAAAGAATCCAACAGGAGAACTAAGCCTAAAGTGTATCCTCAGAGATTAAGGCTCTAAGTAGTGACTAGAGTTTATCTAAATTCAAGTGTCCTGGGTCCCAAGTTTGGGATGACTTGCAAATTGCTCAGATGACTGTTGACAGTGCTGTGCGCTACGAGTGCAAACAAACCCTAACAGGAATAAATGGCATTGGAAGGTAGTACTATCATAGTCAGCTACAGAGGCATCACATCCATCTACAATTATCTCTATACAGATTATAATCTTTGAATTCTGATTAATTTCATTAATGCTGGATATATGCCAAAAAGAAAGAAAAAAGAAAAAGAAAAAGAAAAAGAAAAAGAAAAAGAAAAAGAAAAAGAAAAAGAAAAAGAAAAAGAAAAAG
>JAOTQQ010000019.1:27500832-27521699 GCA_026546715.1 Gallinago undulata
AGAAAAAGAAAAAGAAAAAGAAAAAGAAAAAGAAAAAGAAAAAGAAAAAGAAAAAGAAAAAGAAAAAGAAAAAGAAGTGAACAGCAATTGAATTCATTGCATCCCTTTAAAATTACTGATCATTAAAATAAAATATTCTTTTGGTCCTGAGAAGGAATTTTTGACAGTCAACACAAATGAAGATTGTTCATACAAGTCATTGTGAAATCAGTTATGTTAACTCCAGGGACCAAAGACTAACACAGCCTGGAGGCTCCAACTCTATGCCCTCAAAATACTGCTTTTACACACATAAATTGACAGTGGCTCTTTCAAATCTCATGCTGCACCCAGCAGTTTTTTGCCCACCCACCCAAGTGTGAGGTTTGCAAACCTGATAGATTTGTAAATTCTTAATTTCTTTGGGGGAAGGTGTCTATATAACAAAAGGGGTGTGATTCACATCAAAAGCCAGTTCCATATTAAATGGACAGGCAGACAAGACAGGAAACTCAACCTTCTCTTTAGCCAAACACTTAGGTGGAGATGGAGCTGCACAACTTTTGCCATCCATGTTTAAGACTTAGTCTAATCATTCTCCTCAAAGTCCTTAAGGTAGTGTTAGAAAACAATTCTGACATAGGGATCCCGGGCTTATGATATTACTATACTGTCGCACTTACAAAGAAATAAAAAAGTAAATAGAATATGATAAAAAGTACAATTTTAAAGTGCAACAAGTAGAACAAATGTATGATAGTGTCTATGGCAGTCATTAATACTTCTGAAATAGCAAACCAAATGTTTACTACTTATAGATTGTGCAACATTCTCTATTAGGTACATGAAAACAACTTTGTATTACAACATGTTTTTCATTGAGGTTTGTATTGTCAGTTAGCCTGATTTTTTTGGCACTTTTATAATAATAATACAATATTTCAGAAGCAGTTTCACTGTTTTCACAATGATCAGAATGTAGCATCCATAATATCTGGAAAAAGAATTTAATATATTTGCACTAGTCTAAACCAAAGGGAAAACCATCATAAGAAAATCCTTCAATTTAATGCATTAATGTAGTTAAAGTAAGGAAGAAAGCTGAATTGTCTTAATTGGCTTGGCATGGTGGGAGGTGAGCTCTGATACTGTCATCTATGCTGCATCACTTTTAATTTCTTAGGCTGTGCCCTGATTTAACCAGAGTTCATAATACAGTAAAAGGATCAGTATCCTAGCAATCATTACACAGCAATGTATTAATAGTATTTCTGGAAAAAATGACACCATTGTTTTCAGAAACTGCCCTTTGGCAGTGCACACACATCAGCTGTTAGCAAACACCTTGATATAAACAATGGCACTTGCTGGAGAGAGAAGCAACCATCCACACAGGTGGTTTTAGATAGGAAGGACATGCTCGTAGATGGATATGCAGAAGTGAAACCAGGCTGTCATCTAATTTGAAAATAGACCTTCAAAGCACCTACTAGACAACTGCTTAAGAACCAATGCTTTATTCCACCAAGGATGCCTGTCTGACTGCACGTAGATTAAATTCCAGTACATAAATTTTTTACTTCATATGGCAATTCAATCCAAGAGCAGACTCCTGTGAAGGATCTCCTGTGCCTTCTCCTGTCATTGCTGAACTCCTACAAACATCATGGACAAAGTGCATCTGCTATGCTAGCATTTCAAAAGCTTGAAGAATAGACAAGTTAAAAATTTATTGTATTTGAAAGCACAGATGTCAAAAAAAGTGTTCCAGACAATATCTCTGTGATGGAGAATTCACTACTCATATTTCAGAGGCTACAGAAGACTAAAATCTTAAGGAGCTACTGCCCTGACACTACCAAAATCATCTTATTTTTGCAGATCTCAGCTGTTGTCAGCTTAGTTACCCTGTCAACCCATCCTTGATATTTGACTCAATACAGAATCTGGGTGATGTGTTGATTACAGATATCATGGCATAATTCAAATTCAACATACAGTAGAAGGAACATACAGTAGAAGCTTGTGCCCCACTTGTGAGTGATGCTCAGGGTGTCCCTATGTGCAGCAGGAGTGCTTTGCCCATGCTGCTCCTCTGTAACCCCAACGCATCTCTCCCTGCTGCCCCTAGGGCACAACACACCTGCAGCAGTCCATTTTTGTTCATTGTGAAAATTACTGCAAAGCACTTTACTACTTAAATGATTGAATACTCCATTAACTCCATGGTGCAATTTACTATTGTTATTACTGCTATGGCTGGTGTTGTGGTAGTGCAGAGGGACAAAATAGAGAGTTCACTGGATGAAGAATTGCAATGGCAGTAAAAGAAAGGAAAGCTGTGATTTGCAAAATGTCAGGGGTGTCTAGCTCCTCGATCAACCTAGAAATCCTTTACAGAGGTTGTACACTTAATTTTACTGATGTATGTGTAACCCATCACTACAAGTCCTTCATGGCAGTATGTTGTTGGACTAACAGACATGCACAAGCTTCTTGACTTACATAAAACTGGGAATACTACAACTTCAAACATCACAAAGGTAAAGATGACTCTCAGTATTTGAAACCATGCTGTGAATTCCACTTCACTAGACGCACCGCATCTGTAATTCTTGTTCCCTGCTCTTGTGTTACCCTGGATTGTTTGTACTCTACAGCCGAGCCATTGATCAGAACATCTTTGCTATTATTTTCTCTGTATTTTCAGAGAAAGAAAAGATTAAATATTAGCTGAACTGGGGGGTTCAAATCCCAGGAAAGTAAAAGCACAGAAGAGAGGGACAGATGAAGGAAGCAGAAGTAAAGCTGTGAAATAACATTTATTTCCATAAAATTAATTATTTGTTTGAGTGTGTGGCAAACTGTGGCAGAAACTGGCAAAAAAAAAAAAAAAGAAAAAAAGTGGTTTAGAGTGGTTTAATTCTTGTCATATAACACCACAGGCATGGCTCTATTTAATTACATCTTTTCTCACTTTTGGCTGTTTGAAAAGTGTTCCAGCTATTTTTTCTTGGTGGTTCTGTGGCGTTTTAATCATCGAGAGCTTTCTGACTTTTTTTTTTTTCTGGCTGTAAGGCATTTTGTGGGAGTAATATAGGTTGTTTTCCTTGCTGGTTTTCCTGTTAGGCAATTCTGAAGGGCCTCTTTGGTTTGGCAGCTTAGCACTGATTTCGTGGCCCGTAAATGATTGCTTGTTTGCTTAGTTTTGACTTTGCCACTTCTTTGGACTTCTGGTCCTCTTCTGCTCTCAACACGTAGTTCTGTTTTCTCTTTCCCGGGTATAGGCAATATCCCTGCTACCGCAGGAGTCGAGGGAGCCAGACTGACCTCACCTGCCATGGGGTACCTGGTGGGTACCAGTGGTACCCAGGTTGAGACGTGTGCCTGGGCCGAGGGACTCAAACACTGCTGTTGGCACAAGTGACTGCGTGGCTGGGATGGCTCACCCCGCAGGCAGCAGGCCCTGGCTGCCACGCTGGCAGGAAGCAGACCCCAACTCAAATGGTGCCACAGAGCCAGCCTGTCCAATGCCAAAACGATGTCTGTGAGAGAGGCTCCCTCCAGGCACACAGGCTGCCTTCAGTCTTATTCTGTGCCTTGGTCCCTGCTCTGATTTCTGTGAGCTGTTTCTCTGTTTCCAGCTTGCTGTACAAACCACCAGCTCATATTACTTAAATTAAGTGACTTGCCTAGTATCATAGAGGAATTTTGTGGGACAGAGATGAATGACAATATTACAACCTTTTTCAACTACTTTAACCTTGAGATCATCTCTTTATAACTCTCCCATGTTATTCCTTGCATGCTTTACAACTTCTGCAATAAATGAGGCAAGGGACCTCCAGTGTGCAGGTTTCTTCAGTAAACATGCCTGTTTTGTCCCCCAAGCATCACATCCCATGCTCTGACTGATGCAATACTCCTGTGAGGAAAAAAAATCAGCATGTAAACATGCAATTGGACTACCTCATCATGCCAGCACATGAGGGGGTTGAATTTAGTTGCATAAGTTTCTTTCTCTTCTAGATTTTGAGTGTTTGGCTCAATGATCTTTACTTTTTTTCAAAAGTATCATTTCCTTTGTCTTTGTAATTAAGCTGACTCCTTCCAGTTTGAAAGATTAATGGGCCTGAACATTTCAAAACCTCAGGACAGGGTGTTAATCACAAACCTATCACAGCAAGCGTAACATCAGGCTGTCATCCTTTCATAGGGGCTGTGCTACTGCAAGAGCTGAGATGCAAATTTCCTGAGGCCATCACAGCTGTTCTGCTGTGTGTGAAATAACATGGGTGTTCAGGATCTCATGACTCAATCAGGGGTTCTGAAGGAGAGGTTTTTTCCAGTGCTTATAACTCATCCACTCCTCTCCTTCCCTTTCTAATCCATTCATTCATCCAACCCATCACACACTAGTTTTCCTGCTACCCTCTTCCATTTCCTTTACATGAGTGGAATGACTTAGCCTGCTTTGCAAGTGAGCCCTGTCACACGTATGACCTGACTTTCAACAATCCTGATACTTTTAAACCAGGAAATTCCAGAAAAAGAAAAGAAGAAAAAAAAAGCAGCTTTACACTGAGGAAGCTCAATCATAAAGCCATCTCTTTTTACATCTAGCCATCATTACGCTGATTTGACCCATTGCTGTTTGGATGTCTTCCAAGTGTCAGAGAATGAAAAGAAATCTTAAGAAACCTGCAGGCTATAGTAACAACCTGTATCAGCGTCTGTATGGCACAAAAAATCAATGCATGCCTACCTAGAATTTTTTTGTTTCACTTGTTGCCTCACAAGTAGTCTTCAAAATTTTAAGAGGTGGATGCATGATTTTAGGACCAACGGCAATTAATTTATCATTTTATAGAGCAGGAATCACAAAACCCTTTTACATCCCCAGTGGCAGAACCTGGGAAGATGCATCAGTAGGTGGCAAAGTGCCCTGTTTCCAGAATCAATACCATTGCTAGGTGTCATGGTTTTGACTAAAACTTCACTAAAATACCATATTGCTAGCTGTCTGAGCAGTCAAAAAAAGATTTCCTTGGAAATACAAAAAAGTTTCAAACTATTTGTTGCCAGAGAAAAACCTGGCAGCCAGGTCATGTCAGGAGAAAGCTGCTTAGCCACAACACTGTCGTCTGAAGGTGTGGGAAAAATGGTTCAGAGCTGCTGCGAGGCCTTTGTCCCCCTTACAATTTCTCAGTCACAGCTAGGTGCCTTCTCTGATCTTGTGGTTGCAGTATCCTGCAGTGAAAAACTGACTGGATTTGGTGTAATGGCCTATTTTTTAAACGAATTGTGATGTTGAGCAACCCAGAGTCACTACTGAAATCACTGTCTTGCACCAGGCAAGATTCCAGTGCTGAGGGTGTGTGTCAACAGGCAGAACTGCAATAAAAGGAACATCTTTGTGAAACTTACATTCTTGTAAGCTCTCCACAAAAATTAAACTTTTTGCCTTATTGATAAGCATAGCAATTAATAGAATATTTAATATAGGTGGCTTTTTCCATGCAATTGGCAGCTAACAAGGAATCTACAGTCAGCACCATTCAGCCAGTCCTACAGATCACCAGCAGGTTCTCTATCGGTCACCTTGTGGCCATGACCAGTTTTGCCAACATCTGTGCTCTGCCCTGCACGTGGAGAGCGTGGACCTCTACCCCATACATGGTCTCAGCTGCTCAGGGCTCAAGGGAGGAAGAGAGATAGACTCAAACATGGACCTGGCAGAGCATCAGCTTGGCACAGATCTTCCGGGCTATTACTCTTGAGGATGTTGGCCTTGGTCACTGCCAGCTTTCTGTTTATTTCTTGACACAGAGTGCCTCTCTTACAGCAACAGGTGATAATTTAACAGCCTGTCTTCCTGCTTGAGACTGCTCATGCTCATCACCACTTCTCTGCTTCTCCTCTGCCTTCCGAACAGTATTTCAGGCAGCTACATACCTTTTTCTTCCTTAAATATTTTCTGTGTGGATCTTTCTTGATTCTATGTCTTTCTCTGGTATCCAGACACATTTTCTCTATCCCAGGCTCCTTTATTTGCTCTTCTTATTTGGAATTTTACTTGAATGATTTTACATAACATTCCAAATGACATTTTTATTGCAGTATTTGCATGGACCAGCATAATCTGCCAAGGGAGGTGTTTTACAAATAATATTATTACTTTGAAGACTTAGTCCTGTGGAATCACAGAACATGTGGTTATGTTTAAATACATTTGTTTTCACTGTGTGTCCTCTATTATGATTTTGCCCTGCTGTGTGATAACAGTGCAATAAGTACTATTTATCTGTAAGTTACCAACAACATGATCTGCTTCAAGAGCAATGTGTTGACTTGTCTCCCTCTGAGAGATGGAGGTGATACTTCAACATAACATTGTCTGACCTTCTGGGGTGTGTCCTAAATCCAAGACAGAAGTAATCATCATAATGATTCAGGACAGCAGCCTGAGGAGGTCCTCATTATGTTTTCAGAACCAGCACTGACCAAGAAAATTGGACCAGATCCTGCTTAAAAACGTGGTTTCTGAACCTTCAGGAAGTCTCCATGTGTGTACTTAGGCCAGATCGTTCTGTTTGAGCAGCACGTGTCCACAGGTATTTTCTGTGTGCAGTAAAAGAACAAATCACAGGAAAGTGAGCGGGGAGGCTGACATGTCTCTGCTCAAGTGCTCTCTGCAAGTTATGCATCTAGATCAACAGTTCTGGGGCTGCCCGTGTGGGGCAAGTAGTGATGCTGTTAACACACAGCAAAAATTTATGAATTCTGTCTTCACTGAACTGATTTTAACTATGTCACCTCAACAAACCTTTAAAGGGATAATTAGAATTAGATAATGCACAGCAGATGGCATTGGCAATGGGCTAACTGCACTTGAGAGCAGTTACACCCCCTACACTCCCAGCAGTAGGGAGGAGATACAGAAACAGTCTGAAGGAGGCTCAGCTGGGAAATAGTGGGAAACTTGTCTTCAGCTTATGCAGTGCCTCAGATAAGAAAAGACAATGCCTCTAAGAAGGTTCCAAAGAAGACAGAAGGGCCTCCTTTAAATGGAAGGTTTATTCCTCTAGAACCAAATGCTCCTATAAAAAGGAATCTAAAAGGGATGGTCTAGCATGGTCTCTATTGCTCAGTTACGTGTACTTGATGCTGTCATCTGGAATTTTGGTAGCAGACTTGAACCGACCAATTAATTTTCTTGATCAGCTTATGGTCCACACACTTACAGGTTTCTGGACTGGTTTAAAGCATCTGCGAAAGGTGACTAAGAGAAGCACTTTTGAAGTATGCAAGGCTATGTGTAGCATTTAGTTATCGGCAGCTCCAGTGGAAATTTATTTTTGGCACCACAGACTGAAAAAGGTCAAAAGCCATACAAGTATGAGGAAGGTAATAAAAACTATTTAATGGATTATATGCATGTCCTCTTAAGGATATTGTGGGGACTAGAGCAAGAGGAATATTTCAGGAAGGAGCTCTGTACCCTCTGTGCAACAAATTTGTGCCTCCATGTATTTGAAACATCCTAGCATGCATGATATTTCAGATTTGTTCAATGTTGTTAATAGATCTAGGTTTTGAGTCATAGAGAACTCTAGATTCACTGAGACACTTTGAAGGAAAAAAAGCTCATGCCTGGATATAATTTACAACTCTCTCCTAAAAGAGCTCTAGGCCTCACAAAATGTATTTCTCTGGTGGACAATTACCTTGACCATGTTTGGGCAGAGCTTCATCCTGTTCCAGTCTTATGAATAGTGGAACAATTCTTATTTAAAATCTTAAGCTCAGAGGAAATTATGCTTCTCTGCTACTGTGAAATATTCAAGGTTGCTTTCATTGTCACTTAGTTGTGTGTGAAGGCAGGGAAATAAATAAGTATGTGTCTGGACTTCAAGGAAGGTATGGCTTCAATCAAAGAAAAATAAGTTTCCTTTCTCCCTCTTTGTATTTATGAAGTCCCAGGCGGAAAATTGCCTGCTCCAAAAACAGATGGTCTAAGGCTCACCTGCAAAGGATGCTCACTGCTTCCAGTGGCACTACTGAAACAAAAACTCCAGAAAACCCTCCATGTGCATATCCCCATGCCAGAGTAAAATGGCTCTTTCAGTTTTTCTCAAACCATTTCCTACCTACTCCAAGGTTAAAAGAAGTACACCAGATTACAAATATCTGGCCTAATACCTGTTATCAGTATTTCCAGCCCAAACTTCATCTGGGAAATTTCCTTTTAGGCAAGTTCTCACTCTCAGAAGAGTGACCCCTTTTATGTCAAAAAACTTCGGAATGGATGGACTTCTATCTGGTAGCAGATCAGTAATGAAAAGGAACAAACTATCTGTCTTCTCTGGACGGTTTTATTTCCAGACATTCTGGACTCACTGATGAAGTTATAGACCTGCTCCCCTGTGCTTTATAAAACCTGGCAAGCAGTTTTTAATGAACTAATGGATAGTTGTGACTATCAAGAGGATATTTTAAAATGTGCTGTCTTTTAAGAAGGAAAAATCATTTCCCAGTTCCCTTTTCTTCCATTTCTTTTGGTCTGATTGTTTCTTTTACATCAATCAACAGCCTTGAAACTCGAGATTTTGTTAACACTAATATGAACAGTAGGAAGAATAATCATTGCATTTAATTATTCTGCTATTTCTTCTAGCTCAGCACCTTGCTATCAATCTCTTTGTAGCTAGATTGCACATGAAAAAATCAGTGATATGGCAGTGATCCACCATCACTGCTTAAACTGCTGTCTCCCTTCTTAATTTCCATGATGTTGTAATTCTCTCAGTAGGTCTGAGTCTGTAAATGGCCTCAGGTAGTTCCATCAATAACAAGACGTGCATTGTTCTTCCCAGCAATTTAGTTTCACAAGTAGGGACACCTGAGATTTCTGCCCAGGTCCTCTTCTCTGTGTCTCTGCCAAGGTTTATGTGGAAAAACATCCTTGAACCAGAAGTTACTGGGACCTTCCTCTTGGTTGCCAGAGGATGATCACTGGCATTTAGAGCCTTGTCGAGCTTCTGTTCCACTGCCTGTGTATTGTGAATGCAAGGCAGGGCTGCATTACCATTAGTGGGTGGGAGATGTGTCTTCTCTCAGACCCAGGACATCTTACATCTCTCAGAGGAAGAGCCTTGGGCACATTCCAGCTGACACTCAGTCCAGACAAAAATGAACGAGCCTTGGCAGGTAAGAGGAGGCTTTGGAGAAAGCAGATAGACCAGATGTTTCTATCAGGTTTTTGCTAGTGACTTGCTGAAACAACAGCCTTTTTTTTTAACTCAAGTTGAATATAAAATGGTGGGAGGACATGTCAACTTAAAGTAACTTATTTCACTATAAACTAAACAATTCCTATTAAATTTAAATGAACCTGATATAAGTCTACACTAAACCAAACCAAGAACAACACCCAGCCCTGTAAGTTGTATATAATTATATCATGGCCTTATAGCTTTTCAGTGTAGTTTTCATCTCAGCCTTTGCTTTTCAAACTAGCAAGATTTTGCTTTAAATTTAAAGCAAATTTAAATTTAAATAATTTTGTCATATCTTTCCATCTGTTGGTCCAAAAGCACACACAGTTTTTACTAAATATGAAGCAAACAAACTTCAGCATCAGTCCATGGCTATTTTGCAGCCTAACCAATGTCTAAGCAGGGCTCTGAGGTGCTTGGATGAAATAAGCTATTTAAGTATGAATTGTTATATTAGCATTGTTATCTAGATGTTCCAAAACAATCTGGTTTATACAGAGAGTAGAATGTGCCAGAATGGGAGGAAAAAAAACATGAGGGCCAAGCAAGCTGAGAGTGATACTGCCCTGTGACCTCCTAGCCTCCAACAACCTGTGTTTTAGGAATTTACTCCAGGAACAAACCCCATAGGCTGTCCTGACATGAATTAAGCATGAATTTACTTACCGCTTCATTTTTCAACTCATTTACACTTCTGGACTTCGAGGGTTCCTGAGGTGAGGAGTTCCAAATCTGCACAGTGGAAATCAGACTTCTTGTGGGTGCTTCAACCCCTCTTATGACTTTGTTGCCCTTTAGCTCCTGAACATTCCCCTGTTTCCCTCACCTTGCAGCCTATGGCTTAGGGGTGCCAGTGACTGACTCTCTGGATTCAAGACTATTCTCTTTCTGCCAGGTGCTCCACATATCACTCTGTCTTTAGTTCTCTCCCACAAGATGAGGAGACCAGGACCTCTGGGAACACCACAGCTGGCATTAAACCACGATGAGCACAGAAAACATTAATTTCTGACCAAAACACCTGTGTTTGCCCTTGCCCTTTGGCCAGTGCAGAAAGCCAAGTACACAAATTAGAAACCACTTCCCTCCATCACAAACCTGCCCCCATCTTCTCTCCCTCTCTTTGTGACCAGCTTCTCTCTTACCTTGCGATAGCTTCTCGTAAGACTTTTGACGAGGCTGTTTTATACACCCACATGCACCCGTCAGAGCCTCATCACTGCCATCTGGCACTTGGTCCTCCAGGGACTCTGGTAGACTTGTGAGGCACTATGATCTCCCTCACGCATTTAACAGAATGCATCCTTCCATGTTAATTACCATGACATCTGGCGGAAAAATAAATGTTTTCATATGAAAAAATTATATTCCTGAGAATTCATGGCCACACATCTGGGGAAATTATTCTCTCTGGGATGGTCTCTTGGGTATGTGGTTAGCATCTGCCTGTGAATGCAAGCTGCCTTGCTGAAGATGAACAGGGGGGTTTGGGCTGGTCTACAAGGAGCTGTGGGGAGCCAGCTGGTCTGCCCAGGTCCAGAGCCACCTGATGAAACTCCCATACACAGTTTCACTTTCTGTGCAGTCAGCAAGCAGTCTCCTGCTTTTGCACTTTACAGGTCAGCCACGTGGCAGCGTGTTGGATCTGCAGCTCTCAGGAAGAGTGATCCTGGACTTCAGGGACAAAGTAAAAGCCTGCCAGATGGTCTGGGGAGGCCTGGAACTTTCTGGATGGAAGGTTGGTGTTCACTGGTGCCTGGGTGCCAGTCCACTTTCTTCCCTACAGGCTGGGGCCAGGTTCAAGCTGCACCAGGCAAAGCGCCTGTGCTTGCTCCTCCAGAAGCCAGCCAGGGCTTGTCTGCACTTGTAGGGGTCTCCTCTGAGCAGCGAATTTGCCAGAAGCACTCCCAAATGGAGACAATCTCCAGGTCTCAGAAAGGAGAAGACAAACCTAAGCTCTCCTGTCTAGCCCAAAGTCACATGGGGCAATCCAAGGCCTTCCTAGGGGTGCTGCTGTGTTTCCTCTCCACTTCCCAGAAAATGAGATGTCCTGATGGGGAGGAAATACACAGGGCAGACCCAAAGACCAGGCATGTCCTCAGTGGTAGCAACCCATCAGACAAGTGTCAAGAGCAGCTCACTGGCAGCATGGCAAGAGCCAAGCTTGATCTATCTAGAGATCCAAGCTGACTCCCAGTAAACCACCGGAAATGTCAGGGAACTGCCACCCCCTGATGTGCCTGTGCAGGGAGAGACTCCTGCGCTGGGTTAGCTGGCTCGGAATTTCATGCTGCTCTGAGGATCCATCCGCTGCTCCCAGGGCTTTGCCCGCTGGGCGGCCCTTGGCACTCGCTGTGCAGGCACGGTCCCTTCTTCCCTTCGGGGCTTCTTGTGCCCTTGCAGCCAGCTCCACCGGTGCCTAGCTCGCTCCGCGGCGCGGGTGGGGGGCAGAGGGAGACCGGCAGAGGTAGCTCCCGTGCCTGCGGGGGGCAAGGAACACCCCGCCGCCGGTCGCAGGGCAAAGGCGATGGCAGTCCCGCGGAGGGAATGGGACGGGGGGGGGGGTGTCCTTAGGATCGTGACCCGCTACCAAACACACAACAAGACAAAAACAAAGAAAAAAACCTCCCAAAATTCAAATCAACCCAAAGAAACAAAAAATTTCCACCAAACCAGCAACTTAAAAAAAAAACAAAACCAAAACCAAAACCCCAAACAGAACTAAAAATTGAAACAAAACTTCCTCCCCTGTCTCTGCGGAGGAAAGCGGCGTGGGGCACCGCAGCCCGCGAACGAACAGCGCTGGGGTCGCCGCGCCCCCCGGCCCGGGTTCGGGGTGGGGGGTAAAAGTCCCTCTCCAGGCCCCCGGGGTGCTGGGGCTGTCCCGGCGCGTTGGGACTCGGTGCACAGCCGGCGGATGCAAAGTTAACCCCGGTGGACAACAGGAGTGGGCTCAGCGGAGCGCCCCGAAGGGGGCAGAGGAGCCCCCCGCGCCGCCGCCAGAGTGTGCGGAGCGGAGCGGAGGGCGACTAATTCCCCCTTTTAAAAACAGATTTGTCCCTGCCTGGGTCTTTTGTGCGGTGGAAGATGGATGGGGCCGCCTCCCAGGTGACGGCTGTTCCAGCTCCGCGGGCTCGGAGGGGCCGCGGTCCCGCCGCGCAAAGCCAGCGGCGGAGCTGGCGGTGAAAGTCTTGAGAAGCCGGCGCTGGGTTTATTTCCTGCGGAGCCGGGAAGCAAACGTCGCCGGCTGCTGGAGGGGACATCTTTTTGTCGCCCCGGACGAAGCGCAAATAAATGCGATAGCCCGAATTTATCAGGCGGTCCCCGTGACCGAGCATTTCTCATTGTGTGTTCGGTTTGTTTTTCCAGGATCTAAGCAATTTTTAATGTACTATATACTTCCCTCTTAATCCCCCTCGTTTATTATATAATTACGGTTTCAAAGTGATTATGTAATTAAAATCATGTTTCACTGCAGCATACTTCAAAAGGAAGGCAACCTTCCCCAGCATTATTTGCCGGTGATGTCATAATTTCCCTGTGATATTTAAAATAAACACATTAGTCCAAGAATTCTAAACATGTCTGAAAGTATATAATGGAATTGATTGGCATAAAGCAACGGTGAAACCTATCACTAGTTTAACATATTTCTATGCTCCCATGCAGTGTAAATTATAGGATAATGGGGTGCAGGCGATGGTAAGCTCTGTTTATATAATCCATTTCTTCACACAAGTTCCCATTGCTTTTCCTTCCCTTTGCTGTATGTGGTGGTTCTCTGATCCTACTGACCTCAGCCATGTGTTTTCACTTTTTCTTCTGATCTCAATTCCATGACCAGCGGGGAATAAAATACAAATTGAATAGTAACCATTCACAGGCCACTCTTTTCAAACTGTTGTTAAGCCTTCTTTGTCTTGTCTAGCAATTGATAGATAAATGTGTCGTATTTTACCCGAGTCTTTCTTCTCTCCTTGTAAAGCTCTGTTGCCCCAAGTTCCTTAGTCCATCTTTCTCTTCTTCTTTTTCTTTTTAAAGAAAATAATTTCATGGGGACTTGTCACCGAAAGGGAACGTTCCCTTCCTTGGCAGTGCGAGAGGTGATGGTTAAGCAGCGGAATTACACAAAAATACCACAAGAGGGGAATAAAAGTATTCCCGCAACATTTGGTTCAATCTATTCCCAGTACGACTCGAGGTTAATTTTAAATTTGACTTGTTTCTTCTGCACACGGTAAATAAAGGGCTCCCTGGGCTGCACGCACCTCCTTTTTGAAAAGGGGAAAGTTAAGTACTCGAAAAGGGAAGCAAAAAAAACACAAACCACCAACAAAAACCCAAAAACCCTGGACTTTTCCTTCTGCATGCCTCTTTCATTGCAAACCTGCTTTCTGCGCTGTCAGGCGGGGCCGACGCTGTTTATTCAGCTTTTCTTGAAAATGAAAAGCAACTAAGAGAAGTTTAAACAATCTCTTGTTATTTTTGGGCTTGTTTTTCCAGCGCTCTCCTCCCCGGTTGCTTCTTTGGGGATATAATGCGAAAGAAAATAATTTTGGAAACCCATTATTCCGTAGAGAAAAACATGTCACCAATCCCATGCCCTTTATTTGATCAAAAAACAATTGTCGTGAAGGTTTCTTTCGTGATGATCTAAACTGCAGAACAGCAATGGTTATAATTATTACCAAACTGCCAACTTGCTTAAGGCAGTTTGAGATAATTTAGCATAGATATTTTAAACAGCTTGTTTTAAATCTTCCTATCTTTTCTTAAAACGGCTTATGCGATCCCTACAGCAAAGCGGTTTTAAGCTATTAGTAACTAGTTTAAAAGCGGTGGTTGAAAAGAGAGATCTTTTGTTATGCCCCTCTTCGAAGAACCCTTGCACATAAGCAAACATTTTGAAGAGCGCATCGGTCTCTAATCAAAATAATCCAGATTCTTGTGCGAAAGGTAAATATTTTGCAACCACATTACTGGAGCTGAAATAACTAAACAAGTCAGACGCCGAAATTAAGCGGCGCGGCGAAGCGCGGGCAGGGCGGGCGAGGGAGCGGGCGGCAGCGCGGAGGAGCAGCGCTTCGCTTAACCTGCGAGAAGCTTCGGCAGAGACCGCTGCCGTGGGGCTTCGAAGGAAATGCAGCTTAGCAGAGACATAATTTTCGAAATTTTGCCGGGGGATCAACGGCCGTCCGAGGCGAAGCCGCGTACCTGTAAAACGAGCCCATGCGTATCACATGCTTCATATTAAACTTTCATGCAGTTTTCCTTCGCTGTTTTTTTCCAGCTAAAGGGTTCTTATAAACTTTCCTTCGTTTATTTAAGCCTGGTTTTCATTGCTGCAGTTTTGCATGGTTTGCCTTTGTTTAGTTTATTAACCCACAGGGTTACTTTAACTAAATATTTTGGCTGAATACTTTGGGGTTGGATTTCAACGTTTTCTAACAAAATTACTGAGTTTTTTGAAGCCACACAGAGAACTCTGTGTTGACTTTATTAGTCAATTTAACAGGCTATAAGGAAAATAAAAATAAGAAACATACTAGTGTATCCCCTCCAGTGAGGAATGGGGTTGAAACTGGTCTCTTACTTAGTACTTCAGATGCCATCGAGGCTGCGTTAACTTTACTAACGTTTTAATAGAAATGGCAAATATACAGCGCCCCGGCTTTGCTGAAGTCTGCCACGTCCTCGCCCGGTGCCTGATGACGACCGTGGATCTATTTTTACACCTCTCTCACACCCACACCCCCCACACCCCAGGGGAAAATAAAAAAAAAAAAAAAAAGGAGGGGAGGGGGAGAACCCCGAAACCAGAAAAAGCCCCTCTCCCTGTGCTTGCTGCCCCACGCTTCGGGTGTAAGGCTGGAGGTGGCCTGGCGGCGGGGGCGACACGGGGAAGGGGGCAGTTCACCCGGCCCCGGGTGGAGCCCGTGGGAGGCACCGCGCCGCTCTGCGCCCGCGGGGAATCAGGGCGGCCCCACTGCAGCCCCGCACCGGGTCCGGGGGCTGGGGACCGGGAATGAGCCCGGCGCAAGTGGTGCCCGGGGGACCTTCCCCCCACCACATCTTGACAGACGCTCCTGCAACCTCCTATTGGGGTTGGCATGCTTTTTTGGGGGTGTTTTGTGTTTTGTTTTTTGATGTAAGCACCCTGCTGCCTGACTGGGACAGCAAGTAAGAGAGATACAAGCACT
The DNA here is from genome assembly GCA_026546715.1 of Gallinago undulata. Classification (NCBI taxonomy): domain Eukaryota; kingdom Metazoa; phylum Chordata; class Aves; order Charadriiformes; family Scolopacidae; genus Gallinago; species Gallinago undulata. The sequence continues at coordinate 27,516,290 of JAOTQQ010000019.1, forward strand.
TGGAAAGTAAGTAAGTTTGAGGCAGTGATGGATATTGGGAAGCAGAAGCTTGGCTAGAGAAAAAAAAAAAAAACAAAATTCCCCCGCCATGGGGCCACTTGCCTGCATTGTAGGAGCATTGCACTGCAGCATTGTCCCCCTGATCAAAAGTAGGGTGACAGCAAGGTGGCCAGCTGGTTAGCACAGTGTGCTGTCAGAATGAAACCAGGGGACTCCTCCAATTTGCTGCTGTGGCTACGAGTCCCCAGTCTCTATAGGAACCCTGCCATGGCCACTGGAGTCCCAGCAAGTAATTGTCCCAGTGCTGTGCTGGGCACATCTTGGGCTGCTCTGCAGATAAGTCCATTGTGGAATTCTTAGGCTGGAGCTTGAACAGTGCTTGAACAGTGTTCTTTTACTATTTAAAGGCTTGGAACATCACCTGGGCCTCCCCTGTGCAGGGAGCAGTAAGTCCTTCACTGCTGGCAGCTCCCACCTCCAGAAACCCCAAGAAAGAGAGAGGAAGAGTAGCAGGGTGTAGAGATGCTATGACACCAATGAGATATGAAGACCAGACTGGCGATGTCTTGTGCCTTAGACAAAAAGGAGCTAATAGCAAGATGTAAAGAGGGAAGAAGAGAGGGTCAAAGTGAGAAGGATCTTTGCAGGGACCCTCTGGAGGATCAGACAGGGACAAAAGCTGCATTTGTCACTGCCACAGAAAAATACATTAAACCTTTTAAAATGTGAACCACCACAAACCAAAATGAGAGCTATGCCTGTGCATGTGAATGAGAAAACCTCTGTGTAAAATCTGGCTAGACATAACCCAGGAGTGAAAATTTGCAGAAAATCCCAGTCAGAGCTACCGCAAGGTCACAGGCCTAGGAGAGACCCAGCCAGTCTGTGGACAGATGTCAGAGGCACAGTTCAAAATTTTAGAAAAAGCACCAAATGTCATGTTAATTCCCACTACCTACCTTAATAACTTTCCAAATTTCAGGCTCAGATATTACAGGTGTGTGAACCCCAAGACAGATGTCTATGTGCATCTACCGGGGAGGTGTGCCTTTGCTTGCTTTAGGCAGTTTTGACAAGACCTTAGAATGAAAATGCAGTGCTCTTGCAATCCCTCTCAATGATAAATCAGTCTATCAGCAATGACCAACAATAACCCAGAAGCAAAAGTATGTCATGTCTGTCAACAGAATTAATTCAGTGTGAAAATGAAGTAGCCATTTGTGATAGAGCAGCTTACTGCCAATACAGAATAGTGACACAGTCTGCTCCTATCCTGATAATAAAATGTAAATATATGACTCCCTAAAACATGTCCCATCCCATCCCATTAACATGACATTGACATGCTTTTTCTGATGCCAGCATGAGAGGGTAAAAGTGTGAGTTCTACCTTCAAGTATTATTACATATTTTTATTTTACTTACTTGCCATTGCATCTTGCAAAATATTTTGTGGTCTCTTGAACATAAAAGGGCAGTGCAGAAAGTGTGTTAGACTCAGGCATAGTTTTCAGAAGAAATAAAAGCTTGGAGCTTAGTTAATAGTGAAGAAATACGATAACTCTACAATAAAGGGCTAATAAATGTTTACTCTGTTAAGTATTGCTATTATTTCTCCCTCTCATAAGTGATCTTGCAGTACTATTATGCCAAAAAATTAGGATTACTGTATTAAAACCAGATTTTCTAGAGCTCATTCAGAATTTCCTACAGCAGTCTTTTATTTCATTAAGTAATAAGAAGACACAAACTGTGACTTTGTTGTGAGAAGTTCCACATTTTTCTTCACACAAAAAAAGCAAAATCTGAATAACATAAATGATTGATCATACCTCAGTCTTAGGTCTGGTGAATTGTGGCAGCAATAAAAAGCGAGAAGAGCAAACGAGCTAGAGGAGCATTGACATATTGTGGAAAAGGGAAAGAATCACTTAGAGGAACAAGTTAGAAGATGAAACAGGGGGAAACATGACATGAAAAGAATGACACAGTAGCTGTGCAGCTTGATAAACTCTTCCATATCTGTTTTATTCCCTAATGGAAATGGAGTTGAGAAAAACATTACTAAATCTCTATCTCAGATTTGATGCCATCGAAATATCTAAACTTTGATCTCCTAGTTAAGGATATGATACTGAAAAACTCTCAGTCCCAACTTTCAGCCCCAGCTCCCTGCTGTGTAGAGTCCCAAAACATGTACTTCAAGGTCTGACTTCATTCAATATGTTAACTCCAATTGCAGCCAATATTAATTAAAAAAATAAAAAAGGCTGAACCAGTTATTAATTGATTGATGTTTCTGCTCACCATGTTAGAAACCACCCTTAACCGCTATAGAACAAGAATGAGACAAAAAAAGAGTGTAATGCTTTTTATATGTATGACTGAAGAGATGTCTTCATGATATGGTGCATTAATTATTCCTTTTTATTTCAAAGATGGCCATTCACATCCCTTGGCACCATAATCAGTATTTAAAAGAAAGATCCTAACAAGAAGAACCACCCTGCAGTAGAACAAAACCCACACACAATAATAATAAATTACATAATCATCCAGTAATTCGAAGCAGCAATATATAGCCCACAAAATAAAAACCGTTCCCACACCCACAGTCTTACTTCTGATGGGTTAGATGTGTGCGTGGAGGGGCGATAGGCATGCATTATGGATGTCCAACACGACAGAGCACTTATTCTCAGACACAGAATAGAGTAAGATATCTGACTTTAACACTGTGAGTGTTTTCCTAGAGAAAATTCTGGCTTTGGAGAGGAGAGCTCAGGCCTAGACTAGCTAAACACACAGAGCTGTACAGGTTTTCATCAGTGCAATTTTTTCTAGTCAACATCTTAGACCATTGAATATCTGTAATATCAATGGTCAAGTATTTGTTATGTAGCTTTTTGGTCTGAAAACAATGAGAAATATGGAATATGTGGTAGCAATGGTGGTGTGATGGAGTATAAAAGGTAGATAGGGTTGACTATCAGATGATCTGTGTATGGTGACTGATATGATTGCTGTTTCAGAACAAGGCAATCATTTCATATGTGTGCCACATCGTCATTCCTACTTGCTGTACTTTATATACTGTTGGCCTTGATCTTGTTTAGAGGTTTCCATTGTTGTGGGCACTTGAGGATGTGGAATTAGAGACAATCTCTGCAATTTAAATAGAGAAGCCAGATGGTGAGCAAGAAGGGACACCAGGGCACAGAGAGGTAAGCAGACCTCCCCCAAGAGAAGGCAGTGGCCCACTGCTGCCTTCCTCCATGGGTATTTCTCTATTTGCCTTCACAGTAAGACCTCAGGGGTTTTTGGGTGTGAAAGCCATAATGAACTGTTTAAGTGGTGCAACACAAGAGGAAGTAACACATGATTTCTGCAGCTGGCTTAATGGAAGGAGCTAGACAGCTGCAAATACTGTCTATTGTGAGGGCAGGCCAATGCCTTGAACACTGTATTTCATACATATGATGCCAGTGTAACCACCTTTATGCAAAATGTATATGCACATTGGCACTGTGGTTTCTTGTATAGTATTTTGTTAGGTGGAGCATTTATCTATTTCTGTAATCATATATATATTCATAAATACATAATGTATTGCTATCTACAGAGAAAGTGTGTACTGCTGTAGTTGACCCAAACTGCTGTGGGTTCTAACACTCAGAGAGATGTTTTGGGGAAGTGGAATTAAAGGATACAGAGTTGTTTCTGGGTGTGTTCCATTAACTGGATAGGAAATGGGAGGCTTGTGAGAAAGATGACGACAGTACCATGTTTGGAGGCATTAGTGTTATCTGTGAGAGAATATTTCATTTTCCAATGTTGTAGACATACTGTATAAGAAATTACTGTGTAAAAAATTACTGTATAAGAAATACTCTGGACACATTTTTTTAATTTCCTTTTTTTTGTATGTGAAAGCAGTATATTCACTGACTTGTACGTAATCAGAGAGGGCTCTGTGCTCCTGTAACACAGCATTGGTACTCTGATGACAAAAAAAAAATCACTGAACTTTCGGAAAAGCACTATCAGTACAGATATGAATCTAGTTTGATCCAGAAGTTTGGCAAAGTAATTTCAACTACTGGATACAGTTTTTTATCTGCTTTATACTAGCAATTGGTGCTGATTTGAACAACTATTTTGTGGTATCTCTCTAATATTATCCCAGAATTCTACTAGAGTTCTGCTAAAGTCCTCCATTGTAAAACAGGTCTTCATTTAGGAGAAAAAAAATCATTAATTTCAAAATAACTTTTTTGCCTGTCAGTGTTGCAATGTGAATAACAGGCTAGCTTTGCTCTAGTATACCTACCTGAAATGCAGTCACTTCCCTGTGTAATGACATAATTGAGACTACAGTGCAGTTCAAAAACTTGTGAGCATATATGAAATATTCCTCCTAATTTGTTAAGTCTGAAAAGACACAGTGAATGTTGATTTTTTCTGTGCTAGCTCATGACCAGGCTATCCAGCCTCCCCTGGTTTCTGAGTTAACTTTGTGAACACAAGTGAAATTAGGTACCACCACATTTTCTGAGGCCAGATACTAACAAAAGGCAACATTATCCTCTCCTTCGTTCTGGACCTGGTGGTGAAAACCATCATCATCCTGACTGACAGAACAATTAGTGTTGTCAGCAGAGAAAATAGTCACTGAACCAACAGAAGGCCAATGTGTTTATTTTCCCACTCAGAGACGTGGTCTTCCCAGGTGGAGACTCTGAAAACATTCCTGCTAAAGCTGACGTGGTTTTACTGTGGTGAGGGATCGGTCTGCTCTGAGCAGGAAATTAATCCAAACGTTTAAGAGAAAGCAATACAAGCTGCACTGAGCGTACGGGGATACACAGCTATACCACTGTCTCTGCACAGAGACAATTCTCTCTTTTTGAGACCATTCACTTTTCCTGGTTGTTTATTTTCCAAGCCGAACACATGTAAATGATAAAACAGGGTGGTGGCTGTAAGGTTACAAAAGCTGCATGAGGCAGCAGGCGGTAATAGCCTATCGGAGAAGACTCACAAATGGCATCACACAACCCTTTAATTAAGTTTCAAAATGAACTCAGAGTTATTACACTATCTAAACATCCTCCTTAGCTTTTCTTCAGTTTCCAAATGCTGCTTTGGATAAACATAGTACAAGTAACAGCAATGAGCCTATTTTCTGTTTATGAAATGTACTGTTTCTATCGAAAACTAATGGACAAATCTTCTGAAAATCAGTTTAGCTAACAATGCCAGTTCTTGTACTGCCACTGAGCACACTATTTCTGGAGCTATTTCTATTTGATATATTGTGGCGAGTAGGGCATGAGAAGTTATCATCCCCCTGTACTCGGCACTGGTGAGACCCCACCTCGAGTACTGTGTGCAGTTTTGGGCCCCCTAC
>JAOTQQ010000019.1:27521799-27566125 GCA_026546715.1 Gallinago undulata
TTTTTTTTTTTTTGTGGTTGGACTCGATGATCTCTGAGGTCCCTTCCAACCACCACAATTCTGTGATTCTGTGATTAGATGTGATCAGAGAAGCAGCACAGGGCACTGCAAAGAGAAGTTATAACCTTCTTTTTTATGCCTTTCATGGGATACTGCAGTAAAAAATGACTGCTCTGTGGTATAGCAGCTTTCTTTCCAGAAGTGAAATCAAATGATAGAAGGTCCTCCTGTTGTCATCTGTATCAGTAAGGGTGAAGTCATTTTCCCTAGGGGAATTTGTAAGGAAGCATTAGTTAGAAGGAGCTAGGAAGGCAGCCACGTGTGAAAATGCAACCTGTTAAACCTGCAAAACAGTGTTATTTTGCAACAGCTTATATTTGTTGTTTGTCAAGATATGCCCTTACAGCAATGGGGAAGGGGGATCTACAGAAAAGACAAGGATTTCCACAAGCACCGCCCCCTCCCAGAGTCTGTATTTGGTGAAAATCTCAGATATATAGTGGAACTCACATGCAGCCAGCCAGCCTCTGGGCACATAGAGATATACACAGTCGTAGCTGGGGGAATTTTATCCCACCACAGTAAAGCACAAGGGTTTGGACAGGAGATAATGTCATCAGAAGCCACTGATGGCCTTGCGCTGCAAAAAAACATACCCTTTCTTTATCAACATTGGCAGAAAAACCTTTTTTCTTTGGTGGAAAAACCTGCTCTAGGGGGGATCTCCCAATCCAAAAGGACTTTCTGAAATGTATTGTTAGGGGTGGATTTGAAACAAGAATTGTTTTGTCCTTCTCTCTTGTGACAGATGTCACAGATATTTTGTGTTATTGTTGTGTTTTGAGACCTCAAAATAATGATAAAAAATAATGTTGTACATGGGGTGTTGCTCATGTTTGAAGATTGATGTGGGACAGCTAGGGCGGATTAGGGAGAACACTGATAAGGAAAGCAAAATAAACAGTGCTGATTGTCTCTTGGCTGCTCGAAAGCAAGAGAGTCGTCCCTGGCCGTTAGACGCAGGGCTCTTCCCCACCAGATCGCTTCACGCCAACTGCCCTTGGCACAGCACTGCTGAGAGTCTAGGCCAAGAAAGGAAGGACACGTGGGGAGGGGAAGGCACCCAGTATGGGATGCTGGGTGCTCGTCTGGCTTTTTCACTTTGCTGGGAGAGCAAAACCAGAAAAGGCGTGTTGGCAAACTGTGCAGAAATCCTCCAGTGCTTGTGGTGTTACCCCATTGTGTGTTTTGCTTTGCAAGCAATAAAACATGTCTTGGTTTCAAATGTTGCCTTCCACAGCTTGCCCACACTCTCAGGCCGTAGTCTCAGCAGTGCTGGACGCTCTCCCCTGCAGCCTATACCCTCAGGCCTTCACTCTCCTAGAGATGCTAATGAAAACTAGTCAGCTGAATGAAGGAAAAAATGCATTTGCCAAAAACGAAAAAGTGAAAAAACCCACTCAAAACAAACCCCTTCTTGTTTACAGAGAACCCATATGTAAATCTATTAAGAGATGTGTACAAACATGCAGAGTTTTAAAATGAAGAAGCCTGGGGTTAGAGGCTGAGATCACTGTGAATCCCAGTAGGACCTCTATGCCATGCCATAAAGCACTTCATGCACTCCACCACTGGCACGTCAGAGGGCATTTGCCTGGGTCTAAAGGACATACAGAGAAGTTTTTTGTAAGACGAGTAAAAAGAGCATGTGAATTTGGTTTTGAAAATTGTTAGGGTGACTAGATGCGTAAATTTCAATAGTGTGGGCATGCAAAAATGACTGCAGGTACAGTTCACCATGACTTCTCCTCTCACCCTGGACAAAAGACTTCATCAGCATCATGAACATTTGTTGAGCTTGCTTGCTCTCCATAGCCTATGACTGTCTCTCTCCTGTTGTTGCTGTCCCTCCTTCCCACCCTTCTGTATTTGCCAGCAGATGTTCACCCTCCTCTGTGCTTCAGAGTGTGGCTATATCCTTGGGTGGTCTAGCTTCCCCCCAGGGAAACCAAAACTCCTTGAACAAGAAAATGGGAGCTGCAGGAAGGCAGATAAAGCTTCTTTCCTTCCCCTTACTTAGAGTTCAGCAGCACCAGCATATTTTCCCTGCTTTAAACAATATGGGGCTGGTGGTCTTTCAATTGAGAATTTCTCCCTGATGTTGCTCTGGTCTGGGTACCCACGCTTGAAAAGCACACACCAGTAGTGTGTCAGGACCAATGAGTAAAGCAGCAGGAGAAAAGTCTGTGTGCTTGTAATAGCATGTCATGTCTGTGTACTCCTGGGGACAGCAGGCATTTAAATGAGGGGAGAGGGGCATTAAGTGCAGGTCAATGGGAAAAGAAAGGCAAGGAGAGGGTGGAACTGGGCAATGGATAGTCCATCCTGCTGGGGACCACTCTGATGGCGAGCAGGTAGCAGTTGCACTGGATGACATGACAGTGAGTCATGCCACTCTGGACCAATGAAAGTATCATCTTCATCCAAACCTAGGGAAAACCAGTGAGGTACTTAGACAAGTCTAAGGACTTAGACAAGTCCTTTACTCCAGGACAGGAACAATGATCTGTGCAAGGTCAGTGGGGAGTCTACTATTCCAGGAAATGAATTTACTGTCCTGGGAAATGGGGGATGCTGCCCTGCTCTTGTGAACTAAAACTTAGTTTGGTAGCCCTTGATGCGTTAGCTTCAGCTTAGTGCATGACTGGTGATTACACACAGGGCCCTTGCTGTACTGATGGCAATCCCCCTGTGAAATGAAATGCCTGGGTCAGTGGCTGTGCCTGCGTTTGCTTTCTTGGAGCTGCTGCTACGTGGCGCGAGAGTGGCAAGCTCAGGGCACCACGCAAGAGGGATGGAAGGGAACATCATGCCACGGGTATGGCAGTGGTAGAGCCGGAGCATTTCTCCACCTCAGGTCCAGGTTGGGTTGTGGAGTGTGGTAAAGTGCCTGGGAACTGGGTCCCATGTCCAGAACAAAACAAGCAAAACCTAAACTGAGAGCAGCAAGTGGCATGAAAGACATCTGTAGTAGGGACTGTGTCAGGATTGCAGGATCTCCTCTCCTGCACCTTCCTGTTGACTTCATTGTTAGAGCGCACTGAACCCTCCACTTCTTGCTTAAAAGTAGCCAATGATTTTCAAATCTCCAGTAATTCCCCAGAAGGCCCAAATTGTATGTTAGCATTCATGTCCTATTTGAAAGTAGTCAAGCTCCTGGCAGGAGGTTTCTGACACGACGGTACCTCAGAACTGTCTCTTGTTCTCTGCTGCGACTCCACTTCAGATGCTTGGTTTTAGTCTGCTGCCATTCCTGGGCTCTGCCACGTTAGTGGCAAGGCATCTGTAGGGGGATGACATTGTGGGTGGCCCTTGCCTGTGGTCCCCAGGGACTGCTGCCAGCATGGGGGGGTGGTCCAAGGAGGCTGGGCATCTCACTGCCAGTGCCTGGGACAGCAATGGTCTCACTTGTGTCTCATTTGTGTGTGGTGTGAGCCTGATCCCTGGGAGCGTTAGTCCGATGCTGTCTTTAGAGACTGATGTTGACGTGACTGGAGAGCTCCGCAGCATGTAGAAAGAAGTCCAAACCTGGTGAGCACCAAAGTGAATGAAAAAGTACACGATCTTAAGCCACTCTATAGCAGGGAACAGAGGCTTCTGGGGAACATCCAGAAACCATGATTTTCAAGTACTACAATGGTCCGGCAGTTAAAGCATCTGATGCATAGACCCACAGACCACAGGAGGAAAGTGGAGAAACAGTGAGGACACAGGAAACCCAGCAATTCTGCCGAAGTATTTCCCATCCAAAATACACTGAGCAACAGAGATAGATAGTCAAAACCCACTGAAGCAAGTGGGAGCAACACCTCTGCAAGGCCTCTGAGTCCTGTCATATCTCTAGAATTAAGACTCCTATTCTCTTTGTGCTCTCCCACAGCTAAGATTGCTTTCTCACATTAGTGTGGTGCAGTCCTGCCGTCTCCTTCTCTCTCTCTCCCACACCAGCTGTGGCTGCCATCCAGCTTTGCTCATCCAGCTGTGCCTTGCAGTGCAGTCCTGAGCAGGGGCAGTCTGCAGAGCTGTGCCATCACCGTGGGTAAGCTGCAGAGTCAGGCGCTGCCCTCCTTACTCCTCCAGCTGCAGAGTGTGCCAGGACCTCTTCTCCACAATTTATTGTGATGTGTCAGATAGCACTCCAGGCTACAATGTTGTCTCATGCTTTTGGAGAGGTCTGCTTTGGGAACCTAGGTTGTGGCATTTCCCAAGAACTATCTCTGTAGAGGTAGACTGGAGTACATTGTACAAAGAGGAGATAAATACTGCATGGCAGGGTTTTATAGATAGGCATACAAAACACCCGCTGTGTGCCAGTCTGAGATATGGATGTGTTATAAACATAACCCAGGATTGTGCTTCTGTGCTTGTGGAATTTGGTGTGGCATCCAGCTCTCGACATCCAGCAAGAAATGTGCTTCAGAATCTACAGTTTCATTTCTACGGGTAACACACATTTTTAGCCATGATTGGTATGAAAACAAATTATTAAAATCAGGAACCAAGGGTAAATCTTTGTCATGCTGAGTTTGCAAGCAGCCTGGGAAAGAGCTCTGAAGTGGGTGAGTTGTACCATTCTTCTCAACAGGTTATTAACTTTGAAGCTTGCAGTGTAAAAGCAGAAAAGTCATTGCTATTAATGGCTTACTCACTGCTCACATTAGCAGGAGGCTGTAGCAAACAGGGCTGAAACCATCCTTTTCATTGCTCAGAGAGAAGTCATGGTGTCAGTAAAGCCCAGCTCCATATCTGAAATTTTGCCTTAATCTGTGGGCCATTCAATCAGTTAACACACTATTTTCCATTTCAGCATTCACTGAGCATGGACAGATGCCGTCTGAGACCAGACCACCCGTGGAGAGCCCTCTTTTCTCCATGAAGTTGGAGAAGTTGGGCCAGCAAAGATACAAGCGGAGATGCAGGCTCTTGGTCACTGCCTAGGTACATACCTAACCAACTGGACCATAGCAGCTTGAGGAGAGCAGGTGTGCCAGGGCAGGGACCCACCTCCAACCTGTAACATCAAGTTTTCTCTAGAAATATTTTGAAGACAGGCTGAGAGAGTTGGTATTGTTCAACCCAAAGAAGAAAAGGCTCTGGGGCTACCTTACAGCAGCCTTCCAGTACCTAAAGAGGACCTACAGTAAAGATGGGGAGAGACTATTTACCAGGGAATGTAGTGATAGGATGAGGGGTAATGGCTTTAAACTAAAGGATATTCGGAAGAAACTCTTTACTCTGAGGATGATGAGACACTGGAACAGGTTGCCCAGAGAAGCTGTGGATGCCCCATCCCTGGAAGTGTTCAAGGCCAGGCTGGATGGGGCTTTGAGCAACCTGGTCTAGTGGGAGGTATCCCTGCCTATGGCAGGGGCTTGGAACTTGGTGATTCTTAAGATCCCTTTCAACTCTAACCATTCTATGGTTCTATGACTCCCTCCCAAGCAGCTGTGGTATCTCCCCTGACAACATCTTTGATGCTTCAGTGCTACAGAAGTTGCTATATTTATCCCTTCAGCATTTCGCTCTTCAGATGGACTCTGATAAAGAAATTGAATGTTAGCTCATTGGCAGGGATGCTCTTGTGTATATTCCCAACAATTCACCCCTTCCCACTCCCTTCATTTTGAGGTGCAAAGCTGCCATGGCATTTCTGACCTATCTCCTCACAGTGCCACAAACTCCCGGGTCCGCGCAGAGATGCTTTAGTGGCCCCTTTGGCAACAGAGAGAGAGGGGTCAGCAAAGGATAGCAGAGCAAGGGGGTACAGAGCGAGGCTGGATTCTGGAGGGGTGCTAAGGGGAAAATGGATACTATTAAAGAACAAGATAGTGCATCTTGAGGAGGGTACACAGGGTACAGGAGAGTAGCAGAGAGAAAGGAAAAGGACCAGAAGGCACACAAAACTTGGATTTGCTTAATACTTTACTTTCCATCCCAACCACATGTATAATTAAAAGCACAGTTTAGTCCTGGGTTCCTTTTGCTCATTTTCTTTTTCTAGACCTGTTACACAAATGTCACATGCAAAGCATTTGACATAAGAGGGCAAGAGGGCATCAAAGAGGCTCATGGATACAAGGAGGCGTTGCGCAGGCTTTCAGCCCAGCCGCTCCCTGCTGCCGGGAAGCCCTGCCATAAGGGTTGGCCTGTGGTGTGTGTGAGGCCCCGAGCAAAGACCGGCTTTTGCAGACAGCTGGGGACCGGAATCAAGCTGCACTTGGCCCCCCCCTGTGCCTGCGCTGCAGGAGACAGGAACAGCCTGCGAGGAGCAGGGTTTTCACAGGATGCTAGACCCTGAGGAGCTGCTGTGTTTTAGGGACTCTCTGTCTGTCGTTCATGCTGCGGGATTAGACCATGGTGGATAATCATCACACACACAAATAGTCATGCCATGACTTATCAAACACACATGCAAGAATAAGCATGAAGCACTCCAGGCTTGACAGTGGAGTGGATGTTGTTTGAAATGTAGGTGCTTGGGTAAGGAAGCAGAGGAGCACAAAGGAGCAATGCTGACTGCTGTCAAATTCCAGTGCAAGTTTGACATGCAGGCAGGGGATCAGGCAGCAGAGATACGCAGAGCTTGAGGTGATGATTTGCTTCCCCTTGTTTCTGTATCCACAGAGGCTGCATACATCATTCAAGTGATGTTAGTAGATACCACAGGGAAGCTACAGAGGCTCTAGCTGCATGAGAAGCTGTTGGTGATAACAACATGAGTGAAACCAAGAATGGCAACCTCAGAGTTCCTGTAGGGCTCACCGTTGCTCCTTCAGTGCTCCCAATCAGCAGCAAAGACACTGACTAAAATTTATGGAAAGGAGCAGGTGAAGAAATGTTGCCAAAGTCTGAACAAATTGCAATTTTCTATTTTTGTTCTGCATTTGGAAATGACATAATTTCTCACCAGGGGAATATAGTGTTTTGTTCCACTTTCAAACAAGCTGTTCCCAGTGATGTGTATCAGCTGAGTCAAATCATTTGCTCATCACAGACATCCACTTTTTTGCTTATAGAACACATCCCTGTTACAGACAGCATTAAGGCAAGCTTTCTCTGCATCCCAGCATCCAGGAACTAGAGAGCAAACAGGTTTTTGTTTGTTTGTTCCAGAAAAAGACTGTTTTGGAATTTAGCATGTGGGGAATTTCTTTCATTTTTTTCTGTGTTTTACTCTAATGAATGTTCCTGGAGTGAGTAAAATTCAGATCTTCTTGATGTCAGGAACTGCTCTATCAGGGGCTGCATTGCAAAGGGTGGGCAGCAGCAGTGTTTCACCCACTTGACTACTAACAGATACTGCATGGTCTGCTCCTGGGCCGAGCAGCAGGTTGGGGAGGGTCTTGTGGGCAGTGCAGGTTAGGACAAGGCTGTTCAACAACAAGCAGAATCCACTCAAAAGAAACAAATCTTGTGTAAAAGCCAATGTGTTCTCGCTTCCTTGCCTGCTCCCCCTCCCTTCAGCTTTCATGTCATTGGCTCGGTTAATTAAAATTGCAGTAATAGGGAGACTGGATGGTTTAGCAGATTGGTAATGGGATATACAGCATTTCACCTCTAGGTCAATGGTTCAATTGCGGTCCAAGTTGGTAGTGACCAAAAGTTATTAGCATCGAATGGCTGCTTAGTGACCTCTGTGAGATGTGTGGGTACTTTCAGTGCTCTCCCTCGCAGACAGGTGTCCACACCACAGGAAACACTTGCACAACTGGCACTAATTGGCACCCTCGTCAGCAGCCTCAGCAGTGGCCGGGAATGGCCTGGGCACAGAAGTTGCAGCAGCCCACTTCCTGGTGGTCTTCTCTCCTGGGCTGCCGTGAAGCTGCTTGCCCTGCGCCTGCCTTGCTCTGTGGCCAGAGACAGTGCCACTTCCCAGGCTGCCTGGGGATTGCCTCTGCCCAGCAGCAGGGTGAGTGTGAGCTTAACCAATGTGATGTCTGAAGCAAGCAGATTTTGGTGAAGGGCTGGCATTTGTCACTCAATTTTTAAAAAGGGCAAGCATTTTGGGGCAGTACACTTATTTTCTCACACAACAGAAAAGGTAGCTGTGTTAGTGCAGGGCAGAAGACATGATAGTCCAGGTGACACGAACGGCAGGTAAAAACAAGCCAGCTGCAAGCCAGCAGGACCTGCCAGCATCCAAACCAGCCAGCAGGATGCATCGTTTGCTTTGGGGAGGGCTCGGGCACAAGGGTCTGTGAAGGCAGGAGAAAGGGCTGGCCTGAGCAGCCTGTACTGGAGAAGAGCAGGCGAGAAGATCTACAAACTATTGCCATTCAGAGCTCCACAGGCCCTGGGGAGGAATGGAGAGCAGAGCCAGGGGTGGTCACCCATGCCAAATTCAGCTCTCTTAGTTTTCTGACCAAATTGTTGTTATCTAATTAATGCCTCATTTAAAATATTGGTATAACCAAGTCCTCAGTGGGTGTGAGTCAGCAGAGCTGCTTCAGGCCAGTTTACACCAGCTGGCAATTTTCCTCTCAATATTGGTGACTCTTGCAGTAGTCAGGAAAAGTGCCATCCGTGTTTCTATTTGTCACAGTTGCGGCATGACAGTTGAGAGAGGGAGGAGAAAAGTAGTATTTTCTCCGGCTTCCCTCAGCACAATGCTTGAGTTCCTCATTCTCTGGCACGTTTCAGTCCCCACAACTCACTTTCAAAAGACTCCTTTAACAGACACAACATGCAAGATCACACAAGAAATACAGGGTGGGATGAGTCTTCTGAGTCCCTTCTTGCCTTTCAGTTCTCCAGAGAAGGCCTTTTCCAGTGACATAAGGAGTCCCAGTGAAACAGTTGTTTCAATATGGCAACCACAAGCCTTTAGTAGTTTAGTTGTAGCACTGCTGCAGAACCATTTCTGGTCCTAGACACATGCCCAGAGGCAACCTTACACAGCAGCATCTGCCAGGCAGTTTACTGGGAAGGCAATACTTTTGACTTTCTGTGTCCAGGAGAAGCTACCAAAGCCTTGCCAAGGCAACAAATTTGCTTTGGAATTTGGCTCCCACTCTCCCAGCACATCTGTTGTTACTTGCAAGCAAGTGGAAACGTTTCCTTTTAATGTTCTTTTTCAGCTCCTTGGGGTCAATGCAGAGTCTGAGTCTGCCCCCTTTCTTCTCTACAGTTTTCAGGGCCTCGGCACAGACTGCTTGCTCTTTGATTCTACAAATAATGCCATCTGCTGTCACGTTTTATAGTTCTTCCACTGGTCTGTTTTCCCCTCAAAAGATGAGTCAACACTGTGGGTTGTCTGACAGATGCTGTGTCCTCCCACTGCCTCACCGGTGAGTCTGTGCCCCTAAGCAATCCCACTCCTGCAAGTGTGCCAGATGACTGGTGGCCTCATGGCCACCAGCGTGGTTGCTCAGTCTGCCTGTAGTGAGAGCTGGCATGTTCCTGCAAGTTCTCATTCCAGCTAGCCGATCGCCAAACTAGGCGATTGTCCCTAGTTCAGGTTTCCGTAGGACTGGGACTTGTTCTTCACCAGATATGCATGGTTTCACCTTAAACCTTTAAGTACAGTGCCTCATTGTCATCTTTCCATTGCAGAGGTTCAGTTGTTAACTTCACTTTCATTATCAGCATGTTTTTAAAGCTCTTAATCGTGCATTTGTAGATTCCTCCTTTTTTGTCCTTTTATGGACAACTTTCCTCCACCATTTGAGACCCCAAACTCTGACTGTACCCTGTGCCTTTCCTTTGCTGGCATATTTCAGTGGAGAGTTTTCAAATCAATGGGCATTTTCCATCCCTATGCCAGCTGCCACAACAGTGGCATTGTTTCTTGTTTGGCAAGAGTTTTCTTTTCCCTTTTCATTTTCTCCAAAACATTTTCTTCCATGTTTAGCTGTAGGGTTGATGGTCATATGCTGCATTTCAGTTTTTTCTTCTCCTTGGCATGAAGTCATTGCCTTTTTGAACCTTGGGTTGATGTCTCTGAAAAGTCTTTCAGGACCTCTCTATTGCTGAACTCCAAACCCATTCATTCTTTCACAAGATACGCAAGAGAAGCTTGTCTGATTTGACTTCAAGGAACCACAGGTTCCATTTTCCTTCTTGAGACCTTGCCTGAAAAACACATATTCTGCAGGCAACAGCCCAAATACCTACTTCACAGGTCTTTTCCCCTTGGTCTAGCTGGCTTTCAGTGCGGTCCCAGAGCTCTTAAAAAGTTTTCTTTTCTTAGCTCTGGGATCTCAGACTTGGCTTGTAGTGATTACAGGGCTGAGGAATCTTAAATCACCTAAAATACACAGGCTTAAATACACATACACAATGGCGTAGGAGGAAAATATTCTCTGTTTAAAGAAATCCCATATTTCAATTATTATATGTTAGTATAGAAAAGTCCAGAGCTTCAGTTTTCCACCAGAACTGCCTGGAGATACACAAAAGACTCTGCATGCAATTTTCTCTGTAGCCAACATGTTAGTGCTGTAGTTACCACGCAGCCAAGATTGTCAAGTTGAGATGCCTTTTTTTTTTTCTCCAGAGATCTGTCATGTGTTACTAAGGTCCAATTAGTCCTTCAGCCTACATATGATGTACATTGTTTAAGAACTATGGAGTTAATTGCCAAAATTAGGTGGAGTCCACAAATTAGTAGAAGAATAAAACAATTTTGTTACGAAAACTTTTCAAAAATGAAAACCCAAATGTTCCAACAAGTGGATGTAGTAATCTTCAGTATTAGTGGGCTGAAAAACCAGCAAACCGTGGGAAACCTCAGCTGGTCTGAGGGCTCAGAATGTGAGTTTAACATCAACCTTGAGCAGATATCAGTGTATCCTTGAAGAGGCCTGAGAGTCCTGAGAAGAAGGTATTAAGGAGATTAAGATTAAGGATTAATCTTAAACTTTAAAATTTAAATTTAAATTTAAAATTTAAAATTTAAAATTTAAAATTTAAAATTTAAAATTTAAAATTTAAAATTTAAAATCTTAATTTTAAAAAATTAAGATTAAGGATTAAAGATTAATCTTAAACAAGATTAAGGACCTGTCAGCCTGCCAACAGAGGAAAGTTACCGAAGATGCAGCAGAGAACAAAGAAGGAAGAAGTTATCCAATCAAGAACTGCTGGACTTTGAGTGAACCAATTATGTATGGACACACATTCCTAAGAAAGAAGAGCTTGTTAAAACAATAAAGGTGGTTTTTTGGGCTTTTGCTCACAAAAATTGTGTGTGTATGTCCGTTGGGGGGGGTGTGTGTGTGTCGTCCATCTCAATGATGACAGCAAACAATGGAAACCCATAAGGGTTTCCACACTTTTTAGGCCAACAAACCATTATAACTCTTCCATGATAAGGGACTGCTCAGCTTGCTTGTCATCAAACTTTTACTTTAATAATTTTTGCTCTAAAACATTTCAGAATACTGTGTTTCCATAGACAGTCTACCATGTCCTCGCAGTCCCCTGGTGATCCATAAATCTCAGTGTGGAAATCACTGCTGTGGACACAAAGTTAGACCAAAAATCATAAAACTACAGGAAACTACAAGAATCCCCCTGTGTTCTCCCTAGTATTCTGGCAAATAGAGATGCAGCTCAGATGTAATTAGCCACTCTTTCCTCGTTTTGTTTAAATATATCTTACTTTCTGCTTACTTTGTCTAGCCTCCAGGTTCTATTGCAAGCTCTTTAGTCAAGTGCTCTTCTGGCACTGTACAACACTGAGCACAAAGGGATGTTGACTGATGAACATCAGTAACGGGGAATGCTGGCAAAATCCTGCTGTCTGTGTCAGAGCACCACAAGTCTGTTACATTTATGTCAAGCAAAGATTTGCACTTGCTTAAACCTAATGGCTTTGCATCCATGTGTAATATTTCTCAGAGTTGGACTTCCTACTGAAAGCTGTGGAAAGTACCTGATTAATATGGCCAGGACAGTGGCACATCACCATGTCTTCTAAGCACTCCTGGGTAGTTTAAGATAGGCATTGTATTGCATTTTCAAAAACCTGAAAGTACCCTTTTGGAGTTTATCCTATTATACGCAAGTGTTACTGGAGGTCAGTCTATATAACTGTACAAAAAAAAAGAAAAAGAAAAAATGAAAATAAATAAAATATTTGGTTTCATAATAATTAAGAACATCATTCCACTAAGCCATAATCTAGATATTTCTACCTGTCCAGTCTTATTTAGAGACTGCAAACATTTTTAACAAGACAGGCTCTTTCAAAAATAGGAAAACTGAAGTATTTTGTATTTTTGTCATCTGCAATAGAACTGAAAAAAACCCGCCTAATGTAAACATGATTTTAAGCATCCATTTTGAAAAAAGAGTATTTTGTTAAAAATTCATGCAGAACAGCAAACTCAGAGTAAATCACCAAGAAATTCCATAATGAACATCAGGAGGATGAAACTTGATATTACTGATATTTAAAGGCAACAAATGCTCAGAAATAATATTTCAGGGTTTTTTGATGCTCTTAAAGAAACAAAACAGGTCACTTTTTAAATACATATTTTTTAATTTCCTTCATATCAAAACTTTCATAGTTTGGAAGTAGCCCAAATACTCCAACTTAGTTTGAATCCAGAGGTATGAGATTTCCTATTCCTGGTTCCATCTCACCGTGACATGCCTGCAACTGGTTTATTCTCCCTCTGTACTGCATAATGAAATGGAGAACAGGCAGAATTTCTGCTTTTGCAAGGACAGAGGAAAATAAAAAGCCAATATTTTCTAAATGTAAATTTATTTCAGGTCATTTGTACATGTGGAATCACAGTACCGCCACTAATACTCAGAAGGAAAGGGGTCAGCTAACATCAAATATAGGCAGTATACAATTAAGCTAGTGTTTCTGCAAAGAAAAATATTTTAAGGGTGTTTTCTGCCAGGTGGTGGTCATGCACCACAGAGGTGGTCACTTAGCTGAGTCTCCTGTCCTGCCTGAGCTTCCCCTCTGTGTCTCTGACCCACTTACTCTTTCATCCAAGGCCTGAAATAAAAATTAGCTGCAAAGGATTTTTGTCTGTAAGACACGTCCACCAGAACATTTTGTCTTTCACTACAGGCTGCTCTTTGCATCCCTGTGGGAAAACTGGAAAAATCCTCTTGCGCCCACAGCTGGTTGATGTTAACCAAAGGAAAATCTGTGGCACAGTTGGAGCCCACTGGGAGCCCACTCAGTGCCCGCTCCCCGTTACAGCTCCCCTTCTCAGCAACATCAGTGCAGCTCTGCTAAACAGTAAAAACACCCCATTCGCCTATCACTGCACAGTGACTCCTGGTGCCAAAATACACTCTCAAGTATCCCAGACTTCCAGTAACTCCACTGGCATAGCAAAATTGCACTCCAGAAAGTGAGGGCAGAGCCTGGCCCTTGGCTGAGATCTGATGCTGGGGTAGACGACAGCTGTGGGTTTTGGAGCATCAGGTTACTTAGAGGCCAAGCTGAAAGCTGAGACAGACAAAGTACTGATTGCAATTTTTAAATTTCAGTTTTTCATAATAAACATAGACACCTGCAACACAACACGCAGTCTATACATACTGCTAATAACCTCTCAGCAAGTTACATGACTAAGATTTTAGATGTCTTAAGAGGAAAGATGGAATAATAATCATCGTCTTCTGCAGGAAACAGCATATAATGGGATGGATACATTACTCCCCCAATGAGGTATCATTCATCTTTTTCTGCTCTTTTTTTTGTCTTCCAAAATTGGAAGCAAACTGAATAACAAGAGCCCTTAGATCAAACGACAGAATTTCTCTCCCAAAAGTGAAAAAAAATAAAAGTCTTTGTGCGCATTGCTCCTCAACATGCTGAATGGAATGTGATGGGAGAAACAAATAACACTGGGTTCACTATAGGCTTTGAATCTGGCCACCTGATATCAGGCAACGACTATGAACATTTGATATTTTTGCTTTATTTCTTTAAATATTTACTTATGTGTGCTAACCTCAAATACTTAGCCAACATTTACAAAGAAATATTTGGGAGTGTAAAATCACCACTGCTAATAAAAAAAAATAAATACCGTAATAATAATTGGAAACACTTGCAGCTTGCTTTTTTCAAAACATTGTTTAATGAGTAACTGTTAAAAAAGGAAGAAGAAAAGTTGGGCCTTCTTGGGAAAAACGTTGCAAGACACAGTTCTTAGTTACTGATGAAGTCAGACTCTTTTGCAGTTTATATTACATATGATTCACTGAAAGTAAATAAATTTTACATTTTGAGAAAGTTGAGTTAGATTAATTAAATCCAGATCACCTGGATTTTCAGCAAGTTAAAATCCACAACAGATGCAGATTTAATTCTTTTAATCCACTCCTGCCTAAATTCAAACACAGATTAGCATACCCCACACTTTCTTAATAACATCTACTGCTGTATTTTGGATAGAATTTTAAGGTATGGTGATCCCACATTTGTATCATATTCCCAAACCATTTTTCCACATCAGTAATCTGTATCTCTTAAATTGATTTTCGGGTCCGAGTGGCATCACGTGGTTGCAAAATGAGGGGTTTTTTTATGCTGTCGCTTAGTAACAGCACAGTTAATATCTAAGGCAAACACTCCTGTCCTGACCTACTTGGGTCCCCTTGTTTGTTTGCTGTTTCTTTTTAACAGTTATGCTTTTGGTTCATATCTGGTTTTATGCAACCCCTTTATGGAAGGTTAGCTATTGTAATTGGTTTTGTGTTTTCAAAATGTGAGCAGGCTGTCTCACAAATGTTTTAATCTTTTCTTTTGATGGGTGCTCAGGAGCCTGATGGTCATGTTGTGGAAGGGACAATTGAGGATCCAAGTTATCTGTTTTATCTTCCCCATCCAACCAACTGTTTAGAGCAATCAGACATCGGTGTGGGAGACAGGCAGAAGTACAGGACAAAGAAGCTCATCGTAAGCACAGATGATGGATGGTAACGCAGTTTCAAAGTGAAACTGAAGCCCAAAGCATATTGTTGTTCAGCCTGTATAACATAAAAAATGACTGTAAAGACCTTGCAGATCTTTACTTCCAAATGTTTTTAATACCTGACATTTGGAATAAACCAGCTTGTACCAAAGACAGTTTGGTTTGTTTTTTTGGGGAAAAAATTTGCTTTACAGAATTATTTTTATGAGTCCATATGTCATTTCTGGCTGTGTTGGTTTAGCAGAATCATGAGAGAAGGTGAATGCCATTAGAAATTATTCCAATCTCCAGTCATTTTAGTAGCAGGACATTAATGAAAGGCAACCAGCAAGCCCTCATGAGACCATGCAGCACATCGCTGTAGCTTTAGTCTAAATTTTAATTCATTTTTATACTTGTTAAAATTGAGCACTCAAAGAAAATGTTGCCAGATCAGGATAGATCCCCCTCCAACTGGATATCTGGTTTGACTTAAAGACTTAAAATAATGATCCTCTGCCATATGTTGAATATAACTTGAGGTTTTTAGTAAAATATGTCTTAGATTAAGTGTACAGTATATACCACAGCACCGTTGAGTTGTTTCTCTGAAGAGAAACAGCATTGCTGCTGCTTTCCAGTTGGAAGGACTTTCCCTTCAGGCTAAATGAGACAACAAATTAGGGGTGGGCCCTTCAGTGTGGTCTTCCGCAAGTGGAAGGTGCTGCACTCTCTAACCAGGGAGGTTTCTGAACAGGGAGGTGTAATAAGATTAGACAAAAACCAGTTGAAAATACTGAATTCAGTTGCACTGATGCAGCTGCAGACTGCTCCACTCCTGCGTGAAAGGAGAGGTCTGAGCACATCCTGAAATGTGCATATCAAAGAAGAGGAAAAGGTAACATTTACTTACATGCCTACATATGAACACGTGTGGCATATAAAATAGCTATGAAAATAATATCTCTGCAATAATTATGCTACTAATGAGCACTACTTGGCATTTGAATTTTTTACATATACATAACAATTTATATATGCATAACAATTGTTTCAAATATTTGTAAACCCCAATAAATTATAATAGTTTCTTAATGAGTTATCATATAGAAGTGTATTTAGGTGATTTTGGAAAAACATGTGAAATCCTATATTGGTTGTAATGACTTCAAAGGAAAGACAACTTGCATGTTTGATGTTATTTTCTGGTTGTTGTTTTTCTGAAAACTAACTAACAACGTATATTACTCCAAATGATATAATGTATGTTTTCTAAACACTTCCGGAGCTCGTCTTTCCAATTGTTGCTATTGCTTACTTCTAACATGGTGCCAAGGTAGAATTACTAAAAAACCTTTTGTTTTAATAAGTTCAAATATATCTTCTGACAGCCTTGGCTAGCTGATTAGGTCTTTCTAGTAATTCCAAATGACTGCAGTGAAACTCACCGGCAAAAGCAGGGCAGATCAAGTGCAAGTTTCCTGTCTCTATCATCCAAAATAGGCTTCTCTCATGACTTTGGTTTGCTTTAATGGGAAGTTTATGGATTCTTTCCTTCCCCCTTTCTGCATGCAAACATGGACATTGCTGCAGCGCAGAGCCATTATACCACCAGCAAGTTGCTGCTGTAATCAAGGATGCTTTGATGGAGCAGGGGAGTGGTGGGGTCTAGAAAACTATAGGCTAAATGCATTAGTCTGTCTAATCTAGTGACCCAGGCAATATCAGAGGTCACTGAGGGGGCACCTAAACAGACTTGTGGCACTCTGGGCAGTACAGCCCTACCCTCAGAATAATTGTGACAGCACACACACATCAAAAGTATCTATGTCAATCAGAAAAAGGGTGTGTGTGTGTGTCATATGTGGTGGTGGCAGTGGGGGCTGAGTGAGGTTATTCTTCCACGTTACTGTAAAAAAGAGTGCCTTCCAAATGCCTCTACATGCTCTTCATTTCATGTTGTCAACATGCAAGGGCAACAGACTTCTACAGTTGTAAATTTTTACAGCAAAGTCATTTGGGTACATCATACTCGTGCTGAATTTTTCCATTTAAAATTTATTCAGTAACCAGAACAAAAATGCAACCTTTCTGTGGCTATTAGGGGGGCTCCTGACACATTAGATATGAAATACCATCTGCAATTTTGTTTCTAAAAGCATCATGTTGCTTCAGGTTATCCGAGGATAGGAAACATCTTGGCATGTGATGCTACATAAAGTGACACAAGATGCCCTCATCAGACTGCACAAAAAGCACAAAGAAACCAGGTTTTGTTGTTTGTTTATTTGTTTGTTTGTTTGTTTGTTTTTAAAGTGAATGAAAAAATAATAGGTTCCAAAGATGACTCAGAACAACTCTTATCCTTGTATGAACTCTTCTTCCTCTCTTCCTTACCCTCCAGCTTGTAACTGTTTCTCCGCCACAATGAACAGAAAACAGGTAGCCTGCTTCATGCCAAATAAATACCTTGTACTGAGAAGATCCAATGGATTTGCACAATTTAAAGATAAAATATGTAAAAAATGGAAGGCAAAATATTAGCTACTAATCCAAATTCATGGGAAGGCACCTTTTTTATTAAAATAGACACCAATTGAGATAACATTATTAATCATCATCACACCAATGTCACTGTTACCAAGACACTGTAATGCATCACATTTGCTGTGCATCACAACTGTGTGTTACACTTTTAGAGGAAAATCAAAGACAATACCCCTGTCTTGGAGAGCTTACAATCCTGGGGAGGGTGGGGAAGGTCCTGCAAACAATTATTTCCAGATGAAGCGCTTACGGAGTCATATATCAGGCACTCTATATAGATCCTAGGAGATACTTGGATGTGAAAAGATAATAAATAAAAAAATCATTTGTTTGTTTTGTTAGGTTCTCAGAATCTTTGAGACCTTCCTTTTTTTTTTTTAAAGTTTCTGCGGCTGAAGAGGAGAGCAGAGAATTGTTTATTGGTTTGGTTGATGAATTGCATGTTTACAGGGAGGTTTAGAGGAAGGTCTGGAGGGAAGGAGCAGATGGAAGATATGGACTGACAGGGAACCTGACCAGGAGAGGAGGACAGTGGGGTGGGCAGAGTGGAGAGACCAATTGGGACAGGGAGATGAAATGCGACAAGGAGAAAAGAAGACAGAAGCGATGCAGTGCAGGCCACAGATGAGACATGAAACTAGAATTTTATGTGAAAAGCTAAAGAAAGGTACTGACAGGAGATGAAAAGGGCCGGAGCACGTGGTTCCAAGTGACTCAGACAGAAAGACTGCAGGGCGATAAAGCAAGAGGCCTGGTAACTGTAGGTTGTCAAAGTTAAGGAATGAAGTAATAAGGCTTTGGGGCTGTGGGAATAAAAATAATAATGAGTATGGAAAGGGATCAGCAGGTCTCAGAGGGCATGTGGAAAAGGAGGAGAACAAGGCCAAGGCAACTGCCCGTAGCTACATGAGAAAGGAGAAGTCCAGCTTCTCCTGCACCCAGTTCTCACACTGATGCCAATCAGCACTAGCCCAAAGCCAAAAAATATGAAGGACAGAACAGGTCACAGAAAGAAAGGGAAAAGGCCTGAAAGAGACCAACATGGTGGCTCTCAAATCTGTTGGCAGTGTGATCTGAAATGCAGATTGCGTTCAGCAAGATAATGGCCACCTGCCACCTGAAGCAAGCCACAGCCCCAGGTGGATGCACAGGCTGCTCAAGGGATGAAAGTAATCAAATGTAGATGTGAGATTCACAGAAGAGAAGGAACCTAACAAAACATCTTCTAAGTAGGCCAATGGGAGGGAAAAGGCATCATTCAGAGGTGGACATTTCACACCACTCACAATTGACTTTGTGGCAGAGACACTAAATACCATCAGTCCTTTAGGGGCTGGCAGAGGAAAAGTGAGAGAGACATTCTTCTTTTTTTTGACTGTACTCACAGCTCAGCAGCCAGAGACCTCCAGGAATGAGTATGATGGAGCCAGACAGAGAGGATTCCACATAATTTCCTGCATTGCTCTGTGATACAGTTTGATGAAACATATCAGCAGAGACAAAACATGACACTGTGGATGAAGGTGGAAACATTTTCATACGAGCATCCAGAAAGGATGGCATTTGAGATGATAGTGACATTAACTGCAGGTCTTCTTTGATTTTAAGTTACCCACTACTGGACAAAGACATAGGATGAAAAATTTAAAGTTCAGAAAGGTGTTCTCCCTTAGTCCATCAAAACCAAGACCACCTGTGAATATCAATGCTGATGATGGCCAGAATAGAAATTCATCCTCAGCTTATTGACTCATTTTTGAGTCCTTTGAATATATACACTGAACCAACTTGTAGAATTAGCAACAGAAAGAAACCACTATGATATTGAGCAGGTCCTTATTTCTGCATGCCTAAGGCATTATGATAATAACTTCCTTTGTAACTACTGTGAGGTTATTTCCTGCAGGGGAAAGCAGATATGTAAGTGCCATGTATTATTATAATACTGACAAGAAACGGAGCACTGCCTCACTGCCTTTTGTTTCCTAGAGAGAAGAATCATTACTCAAGAAGATGATCTTTTTTAAAAAAACTTGCAAATATTTAGTCATCTTAATTTGTCATTTGTCTCTAGGAAAGGTGAATGTGGGTACTTTACTCCAATGAAGACAGTTGGACACAAATCAATTTATGAACTGATCCCCTTTACAGTTCATAAGCCTCTGGTTTGCTACCCCTTTTACGCAAAGGGTCAAACATGGTATAATTCGTATCCTATGCCATAAATCTCACTAGGCCACAAGAGGGAGCAGCTTTCAGAGGTGCAGGCAGACAGCGAAAGAGGAAAAAAAAACCCTTCAATTAACGTAAATAACCGCACGGGACATCCTCAGTCTCAGAAAAGGACAAAGATTGGCACTCTCCCAGTCAGCTGGGTGGTATTTCAAATTTTGTAGCACATAACCAGTAAGTTCAGCCTTCATGCTGAAGTGGACCACAAGCAGATATTTGCTCTGTACCTAAATGGCTCAATTTAAGTCATATTTCTGTATTCGTTTCCAAACCTTCCCCTGGGCTCATCTTAACACTTTCTCATAGAGGAAGACAGAAGTTGCAGACTTGACACCTCAAACTGGGCAAGTGCAGGGGCACTTCCCTGAAAAAGGAGTACCCCTTTTGGGAACAGTGGCATGTCAAGCCAATGCTATAAAAAGTAATCAGGCAAAGATTCAGACCACGTTTCCAAGCCACGTGCTTTATTTCAGTATCGTCTATAACACCTGTATTTCAATGTTGGTTTTCCTCCTTTTATTTTTTTTAAATACAACTTCCGTCCCTGGCTTTCTCTAACCTTGGTGAAGGAATCTGTTCACTTACGCAAATTGCTGTGGGTTGAAGCCTATTGCAATGGATCTTATCTCTTACAGGAGCCAATAACACAGAAAGCTGAATTTTTTGCACCAGGTGAATCTGCATGCCCAGGCAGACCATCGCTCCCCTCACTCTGCTGCACAGTCACATGCTGAAGCAACATTTCTGGGTCAGAAAGGTAAAGGCACTGTGCTGTGCAGCATCTTGAGGGCTACACACACTACCTGGTAGAAGCAGATAATGGGGTCCTCTCATATCTTGCTGGTGCAGATACTTCTAATGGGATGGAGTTACAACACTTTTTTTAAAATTACTGATTGGTTCTCATTCAGTTCATAATATGGTTTCAAGTGGATTTTACCCTTTTTCTGTACTGCAGCTTTCTTTAGAATACATCTGAATATCATTAGAAATATGTTTGGGTTTTGGTATGTCGTCCCATCCCCGTCCCCCCCCTTGACTACTCACAAAGCACAGTGAAGCCCCTGGAGGACATTTGTTTCTTAAAATGTCACATCATTGTACCTGTGAACAGTGTGACCGCATGTTGGCCTGGTGTTCCCCATGTGCCAAATGGCTCTAAAGTCTAATGTTGCACTGGATCACGCTCTCCTAACTGCCCACATACCCCCAT
The DNA here is from genome assembly GCA_026546715.1 of Gallinago undulata. NCBI lineage: Eukaryota > Metazoa > Chordata > Aves > Charadriiformes > Scolopacidae > Gallinago > Gallinago undulata. Next base: position 27,542,728 of record JAOTQQ010000019.1, read on the forward strand.
ATGTCAGTGTGCAGAGGGGCACTACGTTTACCTATGGTTCCTGACTCCTTTTGAGAAAGGCACCTGAGTGGTAGAAGTATCTGGTGTACACTGGCATCCCACCCTTACTCACATGGCAGATCTTACTGCCACACCTGAAAAAATCCCACAAAAGCCTGTGCAGTACGGATGCTGCCGAAGTGCATTGATTCAGCTGAAGTCCTCAAGTTCACATCAGATATTAAACCTAATGGCTGTGCCTAAAGACTCAGTCATAATTTGCTGAAGCCCCTGTGGTCAATTTATGGAATCAGGGGAAGAAAGGGAGAGATGACAAAGACATGACACTGAGGCTTATGGTCCCTTTGGTATTCTTGTTCCCAAAGCACCAATTCTTGCTTCCTCCACACACCGTAGGAAGGGTTTGATGTCTAAGAGAGACACTTCCCTGGTGTGAAATGTTAGGGATAACAATGTTTAAGGTATGCAAGTACATGATTCCCAGCTACATGCAGCTGGGGTCCTCAGCTATGGAGCCTGCTTCTCTTTTGGAAGCAGGCAGGTAGGCTTCATTGCTATGGTATTTCAAGGAGGAAGGTCTTTCCCTGTGCCCTGTTGCATGAACACCCAGACTTAACTTAATGGTCCTGAGAGCAAGAGCTTACTTGAAGACAGAGAGACCAGCTGACAAATTCTTATTTGGCTTGATTCAGAGCAAGGACTTGGATTCAGGTCTCCCATTCCCCAGGCTATCCCCAAATAAGCCTTTCTTCTCTTTAAGCTATATAAATACCTCTGTATAAATAATTAAGTACCCAATTCATCGGGCAGACAGGGGAATGGGAAATGTAAGGGAGTGATTCTCCAGCCTGCTAGTTAGCACGCTCATCCGGGATGTGGGCGGGTCCGGTCCAAACCACTGCTGCAATGACTAGTTAATTATTCATACAAAACAGAACAGCTTCTATGGGAGAGAGGGAGGGCAATTATCCAACAGACTGGCAGTGGATCTATTCTCCTGGGAAGTGGGAGAGCTGAATTCAATCCCCGCTCCATATCAGGGTGAGGGAAGTTTTGAGAATGGCCTGTTACTTTGCAAGTTAATGCTATCAATTTGGTTGTTGAGTAGGGTGTATGAACACAGATAATTCTGGTAAACTCCAAATTCTCCTCCCCTTGGTACAACTGCTCTTCTACCATGAAAACTCATGTATTAAGGGTGAGAGTTCTTTTCTGTATAAAAAACAGGTTTTATATCAAGCAAATAACCTAGATTTCCTTTACAGTTGCGGGAAAAAAAGGTCAAGGACATTTTCTGAATGCATTTCATCTCACTAATAAAAAATCAGGGAGATAATTTCTTCTCCAGTTGGCTGTAAGGGAGCCTAGATGTCCAGCTTGGATGAAGATCTATGTCTGGGAGGTATCTGAAGTCAGCTGAGAGGAGGCCCTCTCAGGTTGGCATGATGCACCTTGTATGATGATGCAGCCAGTCATGCAGCAGTGGGAGTGCCCTGACTCTCAACAATAAGCAGCAGCAGAGCCTCCTCTGGGGCTATAAGAGCCCCAGGCCTCGCTAAGTGACACATGCTCTCCTTGCAGGGCTCTCTCCATTAGCTGTCTAAAATTGCTCTTTCTTCTTTGTTCCCTTCAATTTTTTTGTTTCTTAACTGTACTTGAAATACACATGACAATAACTGCTGCTTATCTAAGGCTCACACCTAGAACTATAAAACATTGTCAGCCTGCAAAGAGACATGGTATAACTGAGCAGTACGTGATTTGGCTTTGGTTTTAATCAGTTTATAAATTCCAAGCTCTGGGAGATCCTAATTTATGTGGCAATGTCAGCTAAAGGAAGGGCATAGTCCCTCCTTGGTGCTGGTACTAAAAATGCCAGCACAATCAATGAATGATAGTGTGCACATCCCACTGACATTTACAGGGATCTGATCCACCCAATATGCTTGCGGTGGCCCTCTCAGTGAGACTAGTTCAATGCCCTCCAGATGGGGAAGCCACAAGTAAGTGGAACTAAATTTTTTTCTAGGTTGTTTTCAAATTAAACAAGTAATAAAGTTGCATGACTCTGTAGCCTGACTCTGTAGCCTGCATCATGTCTTTAAATGCAGTATTAGAATGTCATTGTCATCTTACAGCAGATGGGGTTCCTCTTCACAGTAAAGTTTCCTAGGGAAGCACACTAGGGAGCACATTTTGGCAGGAAAGCCCTAGTACAGTAATGTCATCCAAATATGTAGAGGTCTTGCAGGGTGAGAAGCAGAGAAAAGAGTGTAGGACCCAGGTTAGAAAACACACTGGGCTTTGAGTTGTTGTCTGACCTCCAACAGACAGTGCACAACTAGTTGGAGGGGCTAATGGGAAAGAGCAGAAAGACTAATTTGACATGCAAAATAGCACTTAGGAAGAACTCAAACCCAAGAAAATAATCCAGAAAATCCACACTCAAGTAGTTTCAAAACTTCTCTGAACTTTGAGGAATTGAATGCCAACTTATCCATCCTAAAATGTCCATGTGCCAGCATGCACAGGATCTCACAGTTTTGGCTACACAGCGACTACACAGGATGTATACTTCTGCAGCAGAGGTTAAAACTTGTTTCTGACACCTCTCTGCACGAGAATCTAAGAGATTTCTTCACAGGCTGCACATGAGTATCTCATTCTCTGCTCCAATGAACAAACTTGGAGGTTACCAAAAGACAGCAGTCAGTAGCTTTGGTGGCTGTGTTTTAAAGAGAAGGGGTCTGGCACCATTTTGCAGGCAAAGACTACGAATCACAAGTATGAAAGTGCTGTGTTCCAGCAAGGAACAGCAGCTTAGACAGCTTTGCTCCACAGTTGGTGCTGGTGACCTCTTCATAAGGACCTCCTCAATTTGTGTGTCATTGTGGCTCAGCTTCCTGCGATGCCTGACTCTTTCCAGACTCTGAGCCTAGGCTTTCATTGTGGGTCTCTGATTCACCCTGCTGGGGCAACAGGCTTCACTTTTGTGAACCATGAAAGAACTGCCTTGCCTTGCCTTTGGTCATTTCTCTTCATCCATGCCATAAGACAAAGCACGGACCAGATTTGTGTCTCTGACCCTGATGATTGTGCTTGGGATCTCCCATGGCAATGCATGCTTCCCTCAGTCACTAACACAGAAAGGGATGTTATGGCAACTTTCTTGCCTTCTTTTGTACAATTTTTTCCCTTCAAAAATTATACAAGCAGTAGAAAGGCACAATACATACAATTTTGCTTTGGAGCTGTATAACATAAGCTGCACAGCAGATGTGTTCAGGAAACAGTTTGCAACTTTGCTTAACCTATAAATTTATGAACACTGATATACAATGTCTGTGCCAATAAATAGTTAAAATGAACTACACAAACACAGGGTATATGTACTTGATTTATAGAACTACTATACATCTCTTTTCCTGTATGAAGCCAAACACATTCAATTATCAGTGTAATTACAGGGCAATTCTCTCTCTTCCACATCATGCGATTTTATTTTAGATTTGAACAATACACATGTATGGTTTGTCTGGTTTTTAATAGCTAACATATTGCTTATCCATTCTGTTAGTTGTATAACTTTATTTAACATTCCCCATCTCCACATGGTTCTCAATTTGTTTTTTTAAGTTTCCTCTTGAAGGGAATTGCCACAATTGGTGGCAATTGTATTGGTTTCAACTCAGAGCTGATTTCCAGGTGCTGTTTTCAAGCAGGTATAAGTTACCTCTGAAAGCATCCCTGTATAAATGAAGTATCTTTTCTTACATGGAGTGCACTAAGCTGGACGTGTGCATGGCATGACATTATCATTATATTACAACGTTCACAGCTTTTTACTCCCTTCACTTCATTCTCTGCCTTTAAAAAGCAGGGAAGGGCTCTCCGCTTCCCACCTATGCTCAGAAGGTGTTCTCTGCGAGACCTACTTTTGGCTAGATATAACACCAAACCTCTTGCCCTCAAGTACCTCTGAATAATTTTTGCCCAAGACATCTTGACAGCTCACAAGGAAGATTTCTTTTGCAAATTCATCCTGCTGTTATTCTTAAAGTTTGTTGCACTACAGTCTGAGCTGTTTGCCTTGGTCATGGTTGAAATTCTACTTGTCTATAATATTTAACCTTTGCTTTGTAGGGATTCACCTAGCAGGTGTTAGTGAAGGCAAACCCACCAAAGGAGATGTTACTCTCACCAGCCACTCAGAGGTGAATGGTTCTAACATTACATGTATATTTTTGCACAGTGGTTTATTTTCTGGAGGCAAGGTAATGAAAAACGTGACTATCAAATGCTTTCCCATAACACCTACATTGTTTATCTCTATTGTTCTTTGTTTGATTTCAGTTTTATTGCCAGTTAGATGGATGTAGTTAGAAACACTACATTTCTCCTAGGTCCCTAGTAATGTTCCAAAGTGCTTAAGATTTTGGTGGATCTTTCTTCAGTTTAGCTCTAAAGACACATGTCAAAAAGCATCTTTTGCCATATGTTCTATATTCAGTGTGGCACCCTGATAGCTGTTCTTCCTTTATCTATTTCACGATGTTTTCCATGCTTCCCCAGAAAAATTCCATTTTTCTCAAATAACCCATGTACATAGAGTGCACCAGAGAATGAAGTATTGATCACAGCCATGTCTGAAGTCATTTAGTCAGCCACAGCAAAGAAGCTAAGCAGTGAAATTTATTTCACTTCTGGCGCCACACTAAGAGACGCACTCAAAAATACATTTTCAAGAATAATAGCAGCTTTATTGAATCTACTAAGTTAGGAGCAATTCTGCATATGCTAGTAGATGCTGCCATTTAGGATAATATATAATTATGCACACACAAAGTCTAACCAATGCAGATATCTGGGACTCAGAAGACTACTGTTTCTTCCTTTCTTACGAATGAGAGGTTTCTGGCTGCTTGGTCACATTATTAAAAAAGATAGAGGTCAAACTGGCCAGAAAAATAACTGCCTCCTGTGAAGGCAGTAGGTTACTGCAGGAGTTTTCATTTGCTCAAACCAGTGCTATTTTTAAGCAAATATTAATCTTGAGGTGATAACATCTACCCTGCAAGGCCAAGTGATTTGAAGCTAAAAGTTCACCATCCAACTACACTGCTTATCTGCTGCAGCTTTTGATCCAGTTTGGGCCCACTCGAAGAGTTTTCTCAGGGAAAATCTCACCTGTGCTCTGAGTACATACTCTAGAGCAGGCTATCCTGCACTGAGGATGAGCCTCGGAAGTGTTTGTCTGGCTAGTTACCTCTATATGTCTCACCTGCCGTGACCCAGAGGAGCAGAAAGGCTACTGCCACATGGGCCACAGTGCTTGCTAGGAGCCTGCACTAAGGCTGTGCTTATGCTGTCCACCAGGACATTGTGAGGACATAAGGCAGGATTTGGGAATGCTTCATGCCTTTTCCAGGCTCAGATAAAATCAGGCATAGAGATCAAGACTGAAAGACAAATAAAAAGAGAAGCTTTCCCTCTGGTCTCTGGAACTGCCTCCTCTTCATCTACCTTCACCATCAGAAATCCCTTGGATTTATATCATATTACTATGAATACAACAATATTCCCTACTCTAAGCACCATTTTCAAACAAACATATCTCTGTTTCTGTGGGTAGAGAGTACTAGCAGCAACCCAAGATAGATGTCCCTGGTGCGTCTCCAGGGCTCTGCCATTTCACATGTCCACTTGCACACACACACTCTCCCTGGAGGCCACTCAAACTCAGGCTAGTGGTAAGCAATAACAGGAGATCCACCTACTAAACAGGCACGATTGCATCTTTCAGTACAAAACACATTAGCAATGATTCAGTCTCCAGACACACAAATCATGCAGTGACTTCTACCTATCCAGAAATTTAAGTGTGGTTGCTCATTGGAAAGAGCAGAGTGCTGTGACTGGCAGTCCAGCACAAGAAATCTTAAAAGCAATTGTATTATTTTCTTAGTATTTAAATTATGTGAAAAGAACATCAGCCTGAAAAAGAAAACATTCCAAAATTGCCAAATTTAGAATTATTATGATTACTTGTTACAATCCAGCCATTAACTCAATGATGGATACATTTTTCCAGTCAGCCCTGATCCTGAAGAGTACTTTGGTGAAGGGAGCAGAAGCTCTGACCTCTGCAGAGCACTGCACTCTGACCACAGTGTCCAAGACCTACATCTCAGAAAGGTAATAAAAAAATAAGAACATTATTAATCTATTACTAGAGTGTTACTCTATTATTGCAGTATTACTCAACTATTATTTGCATATTACTAGAGGTCCTGAAGCCAGGTGCTCAGAAGGTTGCTCAGAAGGCAATGGACAACTTAAGCCAGTTTGCTTAATATTTTCTATCACCACTGTTTAATGCAAACAGACCTGAACTTGTTTTTCACTGAACATTTCTCCTCAGAAATTTCTTCAGGTGTTACAATGACACACTGACATTTTGTGCAGAGAATTTAGCAGGCCCTTAAAGCATAGGGAAACTGAAACATTTATGCATTCTATGCAGCCATCTATCACAAGTGACAACATCTCTGATTGTCTGGAAATAATTCTCTGATGACATAAAAAAATCAGGGCTGCACTGTCATCCCTGCCTGACATAAATGTGGACAACTAGATTTAGAGGCTTGGTTCAGCATCAGTCCAGAAAAATACCAAAGGAGTGCAAGGAGAGGGGAAGCATTCATGTCTAGGCAGAACAAATTGTCTTCATTAAAGATTTCTCTAAAACTACGACTCAGAAAGAAAAATAGCGGGTCAAATGGGCCTTACACGGGCAAAATTCTCATTTGCTTCAACAACTGCCTCTTAATATAAACCATTTCCACACATGGACCTCTCTCTCTACATCTATGTTTTTAATACCTTGCCATTTGCACTCATGTTCCTTAAGGCAAAACTCTGCTTTTGGTTACACAAGTGGAAATGCAGTAGCTTTTCTCTGTATTAACATTAGCATAGTGAAGAGCAAAATTTGACTAAAACTCTGAAATAGTTTTTATATGTATTTTTACTGGTGTGTCCACAAAGTATAACAAATACCCTGCCAGCAATCAGGTAAGTGGTATTTTCAAAATTCCCGTGGAAAGAAGAAGAATACAAAGCCTGTTCCGAAAGAGATTGTTTCCAGCACTGTAATCAATTTCACGGCTGATAACACACACATCTACCAGTAGATAAGCAAAGAAAATATGCTTGTGTGATTAACTACATCTCCGATGCACTGCACAGTGCATGAGTTGCACTTTTCCCTTCTCAACTTTGGAGCTACTTAGTAATGCTGTTCCCATTGGATTCAATAAATTTCTATTAGCTTATCATGAACAAGTCTTGTATGCAACTGTACATTTCAGATTTCAGGATGATGACTGAAAATCCAGTGGAAAGCATTTCAAACAAAATGTAGTTCTCCTATGTTCTTAATCTGGAGCCATACCTAAATGAAGTGAGGCCATCATAAGTAAAGTTTTGGCCACCCAGCTCAGTAAGCAACTTGACAACACCATAAAGATCCTGCTGCTTATACATGACAAGAAAATTGCTTCAGTCACCTCTGACACAATGTAGAAGTAGTACTTATGAACATTCCCTAGGATCTTCTCAAGTTTTCTCTTGCAGAATTTCAAGAATATCACATATACTTTTAAATTTTAACTTTAACTTTTAATTTAATTTTAAATAGTATATTTTACATGAAAAGATATAAAATTTTCTTCCTAAAGAAAACTGTCTTCAATCTCTTGTTTTGTTCTATTAATTTGTATAAATCTCCATCAGATAATGTAAAACAAAACTGTAAGTAAAACTGTGGAAATGACAATAAACAGTAAGTAAGCAGCTTTATGAATTGAATCTAAAAACATCTTGCAGACAAAAGGAGTAGCTTTATCAGAACATACTGTTCTGGTTTAAGCCCTTTTCCAATGACAATGACTTCAGAGCATTTCTGATTTCATATCAGCTCCAAAAGGGCATTTTCCATGAGGCTGAAATTACTCCTACTGAAAAGAAGCTCAAAGAGCAAAAGATCAGAAAATCCATGCTACATCCCACCACTTACATTCTTTTGGCCAAGGATAGTGGTAACTTATATGAAAAGAGCTGATAAATGTATTTTTCACAAATAATGCCATTCTCTGACTATACAAATGGACTCTGTATGGGCAGCTTCCACTGAGGAACACATACTCTGTTAGTACTAATTTCTGCTGGATGAAACTACGTTTAGGATTTGTTGTCTTTTTTAACATTGCATTTTGGAAAATATACAACCAATGTTTTGATAGCTAAGGCTAATTATTCCTAATGTAGAGTCAGCTATGCCAGGCAACTAGTTTCTTGCTGATAAAGCCTGTTTCGGTCATAAAGGTTAATGTGTACAGTAAAAGTAAAAGTGCCTGTTAGTGGTTTAAGTTGCATCCAACAGCTCATTGTCAGTAGTACAGCTCTACCACTACTCTCGTCTGCTCACTTGTGGCCACTATAATACTCCAGCAGTGCTTGCCCAGCACACACTTCCTAACACCAAGTTACTACCAGTGGCCCGCTCTAGGGAAATCACTGCATTTCTGGAACGCTTTCCTCCCACAGAGCAGGGAGGTCCCTGTTGCTGCTGTCTGCCACAGCAATAAGAAATTAAAAAAAAAAAAATAGGCCTTGATGATTTGATAGAATAATCTTCAATAGCCAGTTCATGAGGAACATTCATAAAAGTCTGTCATGCAAGAAGTATGACAGATAACTGATTTTACAATTATGCACGACATAGGAGGGATTAGGGCAAAGTCCTCAGAAGTCCTAGATATTCCTGAATTTAGGCCGAAGTCAGACTCTCTGACCAATGGTCAATGCGATATACGCAATATACGTAAAAATAGTTTCCCTTTTTGAAATCATCTTTCAAGAACAAATGATAGGACACTGACTACAAGAATTATTTAGATCAATACCCAATATGCTATTGGGTGAAACCAAGCGAGTCATAGCAATTAAGAAAAGTTTTGGGCAGAAAGGGTATGTGGACTGTAAGCAGCTGAAACAAGAGAAGACCAGGGAGGAAGAATAGGTCATAGAACAGTCACAGTCTTACCATGGTGCTTTAGCCAAAATAGCATCTTCCAACAGCATAAGCGCATCGTTGGAAAGACTTTTAGGTGACTAACTTTTGGTGGGACATGGGTATCCAGGTGCCTTTGTACCAGGTGGCCTCCCAGTACCGTTCTGGAGCATTGGTTTACTTTTAATGCCTAAAGGGGAGTGCTGCTTGATGAATCTCTCATTATCAGCTTAGTGCAACTCAGTAACTCTTCACTGCAATTTCTTCCCAGCCAGGTACTGCTCTGCACTAAACCCACTTAAAGTTCATACTAACAAGACCATGCCCTGAGGAAGTATTTGCCTGTTTCAACACACAGTGTGATCAACATCTTTTTGTGCTATCTCAAAAAACATGGCAATAGGTACTAAAAGATTAAAAACTGCTCACATTGGATTTGATATATTCAAACACCTTACCAGTGGCAAGGTATAAAAACGAAAGATAAGTACAATTTTACTAAGAAGGTGAGATTTAATTGTAAGGTGCCCTTACAGAGACCTTAATCTGTAGCAGATTTGCTACCCATATTTGCTCTCTGTGTTCTAAACAGTTTTACAAAGTAAAAAAGAAAATGTGGAAAGACTACTATCCCTGTCTATAGGGTAAAGTAAAGTTCACTGTCAATGATTCCTGCAAATATTTTCACTTAATGTAATCAATGATACAGACACTTATTTGATTCTTGGAACGAAAAGAGTGACACATATAATTAGCTGCCTCAGATAACAGTTTCAGCAGATGGGTAGGAGAGCAATGCTTCTAATGGGTCTTTTTTTGACCCAAGGGAGGTTGGCAATTGCTTTTGCTGACTGGATGTGATATTGAGGTCACCTGGGAGATGAGTCTCTGATAAGTGGGTTTATGCAGTTTGTCAAACAAGGACATTTGTGAGCATCGCTTTTGTGATCATTCCCGGAAAAGAATCACAAAGATGACGAATTGTTGTGAGCCAGCTATCACATTCTGCCAAAGACATACAGGTGTATAAAATCTTCCTTTAATTCTCAAACAAGTGTTGTACGCCATCTCCTGTGTATAGACTTTATCTGTCACCTTGTCCTTCTTTATTGTCTGTGCTCTTTCCCCTCCTTCCTTTGTTCCAGTTTTTCTAGAGGCTCATTTAGAGGTGCATTTTGAAAGTTCCTTTTATTTTGTTTATCTTATATTTTACTTTGTAAAACTCATCAGGCTTCACAGGGCTCAAGCAACATTTAAAGCCAGCTGGCACTCAGAAGTTTCACTTTACAGATTGCAGTGAGACTTTGAATCTTGTTTCCACAGAGTTAGAAAAAATAGATATTTTGAATTCCCTGAGAATCAGAAATGTAAAAATACTTAAATGGAAATTGTCTCTAAAAATGCATATGATATTTAATTTCAAAATAATTTGTTGATTCTGAATTATTTTTTGACTGCCCTATTGTTCATTTATTTTCCTTTACTTCATGCTTGTCATATTTCTACAGAATAAAAATCAAACCACTATTTAAATTTTTTTTTTAAATATACTAAGGGCAGCTGCTACATAATACTGACTGAACCATCTTATCTTATCTTTAGATCAAAGTGTCTCCAGTTTGTGCAGTAATGGTAAATTTTGACACTGATATTTTGATATATAGAGCAAGAAGATAAGCATCCGGTGCACTAACAGGAGAAACAGCTGGTTTCAATATCTTTGAATACTTTTCTCTAGAACACCAAAACCTAGCACAGCAACATCTGTAAACTGAGCGTGCCTGTAACATTCTGCTTTCTAGATTCTAATCTACAGCACATCATCGCTGCAGTTGATCATAAATGACTTCAACAATTATTTCAGAAGGCATGCTCTGACTGCATTTGAAATGCTGACATCTGCTAAAGTAAATCCAATATTGATTGGGGATTGAGACAAAAGGGCAAAATTTGTCATATGAATTATTTTTTTGATTATTCATGCGGTTGGCTATATATCAGGGTTCCTTTGTCATGCTTCTACAAAAACATTTGCTGGAAACCAAAGTCAAAGACTGAAAAATTTTAATGGAAGTAATACAATCGTGTGAATCAAGTCCCATTGTCTACCAGGAGAAATTTTGCTTTCCCTGTCCTGTAGGTCAATTGGCACTGGTTTTGCAGCCTTGGAACTGTTGCTATCCATGCACTTGGGCATTTCTTTCTGGACCGTGGGCTACTAGAAATAGGGAAAGTGCTCTTTCATCTTGAGGTAAATGAAATATGACACGCAAAAATGACAAATGTGCATCTTAGTTAAAATTCAAACATAAAAGTATTTTTTTTTTTTTAAACTATGCCTTTGCTCTTGAGTTAGATCTTCAGTGTTTCAAGTGAAAGTATCTCAAATGCACAATTCATTGAAAAGATATGGCCAAAGTCAATGGAAGAAAAGCATGTCATATGTTACGGCTTCACCTAGGAGCCTGCAAAGGGAAAGTAAGCTGTTATTTCCTCTAGCATATTCTACAGCATATGGATTCTATGGGAGGGCTGCCTTTTCCACTTGCCTCTCAGTCTAGTGACAGGTGGAGGCTGGAGTAAAGTCTGGGCTGGTGCTTTCAGGTAGCACAGAGAATGCTTTTCCTTTTTGTGGTTTGGTGTTGGACTTTGGTTATATGCCGCCATTTCAGATCCAGAGGAAACTATCAGGCTGATGTGTTAGGCATATTAAGACTCTATCCCTTGCTTTTCTGCAGGCAGTTCAGGTTGCCATGTCTACGTAAGAAAGTCAAAGCCTCCCAAGCTTGTGCTCCCAACTCTAGACCAGGGGTGAGCACCATCTCATACAAAAAGCTGTATGCTATCATCTTCAGGGACTGAGAGATGAAAGACATACATCTCACGCTTCTGAAAAGAGGGAAACAGAGAACACCTGAGATACGGCAAAGGCTAGCTGAGATCCCACTGCTCCACTGAGAGACATGGCTAGCTTGCACATGAAGCTACATTGCAAGATGACCTGGTGTTTTCAAGCTTTTCAGCACCTGTTGTCTTGTAGTTCATTGGAGATTTGGCCACAGCCAGCCACACATCGTGAGGCACAGGAGCTGCACTTGCTGCTTACACACTACACAGTTTGTGAATCACAGATCGGTCGCTCTGCTAGAAAGTCTTCAGTTTCCACAGTCTCGTGTGATGGTTTTTCCAGCAATGTTATAATCGAAGGGAGTTTGATGTCTATAGCCTCTTCCCATGTCTCTTAAATTCTCATTTCTGTGGGTGGGGAAGCCATGGTGCAGATATGGTCTTGATTTCAAAGCTGCACTGGGACAATTGCATGCACAAATGTATTTCTTTGCCAAACCTAGCTCACTGCATAGGCTTGCGTTCAGACAAACACTCGCTCAACACTTGCCACAGCTCCTTTCTCAAGTTCTTGATGCTTGGATGCCCCTTGCATCCTGTTCTGCTCTCACATGTGCCCAGGGAAATTTGCACAGGTGTGTTTTGAGGATGTGGGGTGAGAGGAGAGCAAGGCATATTATCAAAACAAAAAGGAAGGAAATAAAAGGTCAGAATTTGAACAAACAGCTCTCTAGATATTACACCCATTCACAAGACAAATAAACAAACAAAACCCAAACCAAAACAAAACCACCAAACCGATGGAAAAAAGTCTCCTACAGTCCTGGTAATTTTAAACTGAAAGCATTTGTCATGTTCCCAACCTTAAAAAAGCAGAAGGCTGTTTAGCCATGTTAATCACTGAGCAGGTTAGAATGAACTTCTAAGCAAGCTGAGGACCTCATGGCAACAAACTATTCAAAACATCCCCCCACAAGTAAGATTCCTTTAAATAACTCCTTTAAACATGTGCCTGTTAGTGTCTATGTCCATCTGAGTATGGCCAGTAAACAGAATGTGTTTGGAGCTGAAAGGAAGGCTGTGAGTTGATATGAGTTCTGAGTCGAACGTACAGGAGTGTCTGGGGGATCTGCATACATATTGCATTTGGGATAAAAGGCAGGTTTTTGAGGAAGATCCGTAGCTTTGTGCTGGGAAACAAGCATATTCTTTAGAGTGTATGAAGGGAAGAGATTTGATTTTTAAGAACTATGTATTTAGAGGCCTTTAAAAAAACAGTAATATTTCACGCAGAGCAACGGTGGAATAATAAGTGAAAAGATTGGTAAAAATAATAATATAAAGAATAAGATTGATTTAATTAAGCTATATGTAAGGGACATTAAGCAAAAGATTCTGTACTAAGATTCCCTTCTGATATCGCCATAGAAAGTAGAATAGTAAAAGTGACTTAATACAAGCTTCTGCTTCTTTGTGAATACCTGGTTTTGTACACGTCATGTTTGTACATTTGTGAAAGATATCTTGTGGAGAGTGTGCCAGAATGAACTGAGCACCCAACATAGTGTCAGCAAAAGGTCTTTTAGCCACCAAGTGATGCCTGAGCTAATTGTTGTGCATCTTAGCTTCCCTTTGCCTGTATTTTTTTAATGTCGCTAAACTCTACTGGCTAGGATTTCTTTCTCTTGTAGTATTTACATGTAATTACTCTTTGTGATTTCTTCTCTGCAGCTTGTGGCACCTGCTACACGCTGGAACATTTTTACTTTTGGCTCTCATAAAAAATGGTCTGCTATAAAAACCCTCTCTTAAAGGTTTGCAGATTTCCTTGAGCCAGTTTTTTTCAAATTCTGCTATGTTATATGAAGATATACAGAAACATAATTATATAACCTAGGCAAACTTTTGTTAAACAAGTAATAACACTAAAAATATTTACTTTTTACTTAAAAAAACAGCTTTTTATTAAAAAACAAATGTGAGTTGAAAGATAGGACTCACTTATAGCTAAAAGAGATTTAATGCTTGTCAACTAAGTTCCGGATGCAAACATTGTTCTCTCTCTGAAACACCATATATTAAGTATTTGACACAGCATGTATTGTAACTATTTCCACTATTTTTTTTTCCTTTGACAGTAATAAATGTTGAAAACAACTACAGGAACCAATAGAAATATTCACAAATAAGTAGTGTGTATAAAAATAAGAACTGTGGGATTTGGCCCATACAGTACTTTCACATGAGAGCTCCCCTTTGTTCCTGCTGAGCAACAACTGAAGTCTAATTCTACATGGTCTAGTTATTGCTTTGAAGAATGAAGCATTTGTTGACCTATGGCAAAGAATAATGCAGTGGAGGGGACTGGACTATATTGCTATTTGTGTGTGATTAGATGGCAAATCTGTACAAGGAGAGAAAATAGTCATAGTGATGTTGGTTTCCGCTACTTAAGGGCTGGACAGAAACATGTTGGAACTCTTTCTGGGTTCATTAGTTGGTCTGTGTGACCAACAGCAATCTTGTGATGCGCGGAGTTTATCTGGGAAATATCTGAATTGGAAATATTAATATGGCCTCCTTGTTCTAGGAAACAAAAACTCTTTTCCTGAGTCCAGTGTGTGAGAGGGAGGTAAGACACTGGAAGTCCTGGAGTGAATGGGACGAAGATGGAGTACAAATGGTTATTTTTATGTTGCAAATGGTTATTTTTGTGTTGCAAATATAACTCTGCCTTTAGCAGAGGCTGCTAGAGACAAAACTCTTCTACATGTCAAGACCATGGAAGCTACTGATCCAAAATACCTGCCTGATCCCAAGAACTTCAGATGGTCCATCATTGTATGAGATATTGTGGGTCTCTCTCCTTTGGTGAAAGAGACTACGTCTGCCTGGGATATTAGTCTGCAACCGTGGCTGAGAGCTGGTGTGCTGCAGCTGCTGCTGGTATTGATATAGGTGTTGCTGTCATACCACACTTCCACCATCTGCTTGTTGGATCCAAGTGCTGCTTCTCACTGAGTATAAAAATTTTGAGGACTTTGGGGCTGAAACCAGCCCTTTAATTTTACAAATTGGATGCATGCTATTTTATGTGGCAAACTCTAACTGTTCAGGACTTGCAGGCATTTCTGAAGTAGCAGTGAAACAGCCTTGGCCCCAGATGTCTCTTCAGAGTTGCCAAATATATATAAAGCTACTCTATTCTATCTACCCTATTACAGGTTTCTTTCATCCTAAATAAGCTATAAATTCTATGGAGGGTATAAACTCTGCAAGTACATGCTTCCTGACAAGCTTTGCAACAGTTTAGTGATAGTACAGGCGTTTCACCAAAGAAGAAGATATCCCGTGCAATGTATAAACTCTCTAGGATCCCTTGCGGAACACTCTAACAATCAAAACAGTCAGAACAAGTAAAGCTATTATTATTATTCTCCCCAGAATCTCCACAATAATCACAGGCCCAGTCAACAGCAAGAACTGAATAAGCCAAAATGTGCATTTTGTGATTCCAGTTGTTGTTGAGATAGTTTGACAAAAGCAAACAAAAAAAACCCTCCCAATTTTCAACTCAGAAACATATTTTCCAATTATTATCAAGCCTTCCATTAAATGATCTGCTGGCAAGAAACTTCCATGATACAATACAAGCTGAATGGTTCACAAACAACTTGGATTTTTGTGGCAATTTAATGTCACTTAAAAAGTAAAGGTTACTGTTCTGGCACTCATACTGTCTGTGCAATTGCACAGGCAATGGCAGTTTAATCATAATATTTTAATAATGATAGCCTAAGCTTCTGAATTAAAAAAAAAAATAATTACATGTTTGTGTTCTGGCAAACACTTATAGCCATTAAAAAGAGCTGAGTTCAGGGTCATGGAGGTTTCAGTAAATTATATGGGCTTGAGCTTGGATCAGGAGCGGGGAACCCAAGGCTTACCAGTAACCAACAGAGCACTCTAAAACCAACAATATTCCCTCACACACAAAGATTTTAAACAAAGGACTTAAAATGCATGGAACATTGTTGGAGAGAAGTGGCAAATGTAATAAAATATCAATTTTTAAAACTGACAGTCTGGGTCATGTGACTACCAGCACACAGCAAACACTTCCAATAGCCCTGAGCCCAGGCCTCCTCCTACAGCTGGGGAATCAGCCAAGCCAGTGGCTGTAATGCCACACTCTCACCAGCATTTCTCTTGAGGTGGATTGTCTGTCTGATGGAAAACACTGATCTCCTCCTCTACTTGACTGAAGATTTTCTTCTGTGAGGCCTTAGCCTTCCGCAATTAAAATCAGAACCACATCCATTGACCCAGAACTATCTCTGAATAAATGCGCATTCGTTTATAAAATCCAAGGTGGGTCAGCACACAGAGACCCCCTAAGTCATAAGAGCTGTGGGAGCAGATGGCTTTCACGTTTGCATGCAGGTTTTCTCTAAGTTCCCATTCCAAGACAGAGGAAGAGAAAGTCTTTAACTAAATGTGACCCAAATTTCATTATTATGGTGACTTGTTATGATGTGTAATTCCAGAGTCTAGGACACACACTTTGGACAAGTGGAGAAGAAGCAAACTCGAAGAATAAGTGGCTCCTGTTTCTCCCTTTTAAAGAGATCTCACCAAAGTTTCTGCCATTCTTAAATATTACCTAGCTTTCCTTGTGCACACATGTGCCTGGGGCTGAAAGATCCACATAGCCTCTAACTTTTTTGTGAATTTCCTCTCCCTTAATTCTTTTTATATATAAGTAATAGAGTGAATTATTGAGGAAATAACATTGGAGCATGAGTACTTGGGTTGCTATTGCAACCCCACAAAAGCAAGAAGCAGGGTACTGCAGCGGAACGGCATTCCTCTTGTGCTGCCCTGAGTGTGTCTGGAGTTGTCCTCTGTGGAACTGAGAAAATTTTATTCTGGCTTCCTTGTAGTTCTCTGGCTGATGTTGCCCATCCCTTTTGTGTGCATGGCTGTGTACCTCCGAGAGGATTTTCTGTTTTCCTTCTCCTACCCCTGCCAGTAATTACCAACACACAGTACTGGGGGACGAAGAAGGAGGGGAGAGCTCTAAAGAGGCCTACCACCAATTCAATGGGGCTTTGATTTAACAGCTCTGAGTCCTTTGAAAACATTTTGCCAAGAAAAGCTTGCCATCAACACGTATAATCTCTTATCAGGGGCCATTGAAAGCCTGGGCTCTGGGGTTAATTCTCCCATCACAACGAGTTTCAATCAGTTCAAAACTCACATCGAGATGAAAGCTACGAAGCCTTCTCGCCTGGTTTGTCCCGCAAAACCCACTGAGATCAACCGACTGGGGAGGATTAGGGCATGCTCATCTGCTGGCTCTCCAGCAGGACGGGCAGGCTCAAAAGAAAAACAATAATTAGGGATAATTGCTTGTGTCCAAACACAGGCATTAAAGCCCCTTTCCCCTTTGGTACTTTGTGAGCTGGAATGAAAAAGACACCCCCTGTTTTGACAGCTGGGCAGGCGAGCAGAGCTGGTGACAGATGAAGCGAGACGTCCCCCTGGCCATCCGAGGCCCGATGGGGCGGTCCCGGGACCATGGCGGCCGGCGACGGCCCCTCCTCAGGCCCGGCCCCTCGACGGGCGGAGCCGCCGGGCCGCCCCGAGATGGCGGCGCCGCCCCGAGATGAGGGGACGACGGCACCCCCGGGGCCGGCCCCGCCCGCCGGCGCTGCCCCCCCCCACATTCTCCCCCCCCCCCCCCCCCACCCCGGCCGTAACGCCGCGGGGCCCGGCGGCGCCGGCACCCCGGCAACCGGGCGGTCTCGGGGGGGGGGGTCATAGGGAGGGGGGGGAAGAGGAGTGAGGGCGGCCCTTGCAAAGAAGAAGGCGGTGGAAGGAGACGCGTCGCTGCGGGATCCCGGGCGACGGGGTCCGCTCCGGAGAGGGGCCGCGCTGCCGCGGGGGGTGACGCCGGGCGGCCCGGAGCCCGGGGCGGGGCGGGAGGAGCGCCTCGCACCTCTCCTCCGCCCCAGGGGGCCGCGCAGCCGGGACGGGGGTGGGGGGGAGGAGCCGG
Organism: Gallinago undulata; assembly: GCA_026546715.1. Taxonomy (NCBI): domain Eukaryota; kingdom Metazoa; phylum Chordata; class Aves; order Charadriiformes; family Scolopacidae; genus Gallinago; species Gallinago undulata. Next base: position 27,560,706 of record JAOTQQ010000019.1, read on the forward strand.
TCCCGGTGGCAGGTCGGGGGGTGCCGGTTGCTCGGTGCGGCGGGGAGCCGGGCACGGGGGGGCTCCTGCCGACACGTGTTGCGTTTCTTGTAAGGCTTAGTCGGCAAACGCGAATCAGATGGGGACAGTAACGCGCTTCAAAACAACTGACTAAAATTACACTCTCGAGCTGTAATGTATACAACGGCATGAGTGATTAATTAGGGAAACCCACATCCGACAAGGAAAGATTTTTGAAAGGAATCTTGGAAAACACTGCAAATACAGCTGGGATCCAGATTAATACATTTATCTAATAAAGCTCTTCCCGGTCGCCTTCTGCCTCCTTCTTTCTTCTGCCTCGCATCAGGGGCGGCTCAGCCAGCGCTGCGCCGCCTGCTCGGGCGAGCTGAACTCCGATGGCCAGAAATCACATTTGTGTGTTAGCGGGCAACACCAGAGCGTTTAAGGCGCTTGGGGGACGCGAAAAGACGGGGGACGGGCGGATGCTTGGCTTTTCCGTCGGGGAGGTAAAAAAGCGAAGTTGTGCTCCCTCCTCTGAAAGCGGGAGGTGGGAACGGATGGGGCTGTGTTCCGCCAGAAGGACGAGGCGCAGGCACCGCGTTTCCTAGAGGAGGTCTCCAGCAGCAGCACTGCTGTGCCAGCGGCGCTTGCGAACGTAAATCACCGTGCGTTTTTTGGAACTGCCGTAGGCTAGGTGGTTGCCGGTACTACGGCAGGCTCGGCTGTAATACGGGTTATCGTACGAAACCGGTGCGAAGGATGAGGGATAACACCAGGCACGGGAAGCAGCAGCATATCTAATTTTAGCAGAGCAGACTCCTCTGTTAGAGCTCACTTCCCTTAAAAAATAATAATAAAAAAGTAATTTATTTTTATTTTTTTTACATCTGTGTAAAATCCCAAACACCAAGAATCTCGTTGACTTCAGAACACATCAAGGAATAAAAGGGACGGGAGGGCTTAATTCTCCCAATCTTATTTTACAGTATTATGACGACCTTACAAACGGTAGCAGTTTTCTGCCCATTTTATCCTGTACTTTAAGCGTTCTTAGCAGCTAATCTAAATCTGCCTGCATAGACATATAGACTGTCTATAATATACGTAGAAAAAAATAATTTAAAAAAAATTAAAAAACTGTTAAGGATATATAGAAATAAAATCAGACCCTGTTTCCAGGCTCCAAAACAGAGCAAACGGGGTGCCTGCCCCGGTGGTGCCGCTTCTCCCGAGCCGCGGCGGCTGCCTCCCGCCCTGCCTCTGCCCGCTCTGTCCCCGCTGCCAACGCCGTAGCCCCACACCAAAATCGAGGTGTCAGGTAGCGAACTCTGCAGGGAAACACGGTCTTCACACAAAGGACAACTCCAACAAGAACATCCTGGGCGTTGGGGTTTCTTCTAGTTTAGTTTTGGGGGTTTAAAAAAATTTTTTATGCTGTTTTCCTCAACTGCACAAAAATAAAGAGCGGAAGTTTGAGTGGAGAGACATTAATTTTAATGTTTACTTATGTTTACATCCCAACACAAAATGCAAGCCCGGTCCCACGGGGAGAGGTGAAGCACGTCTCTGTGCTTTCTTGAGGCAGTTGCGGGTATCTATGGAGCTTTTTCTATCACTAAATCTCCTGCTGCTGGACGGGGAAATGGAGCAATAATTAGTTTTAAAGTGTCTCTAAATTGGTTCAAACGCAGGAGACACCTCTTTGAGAGTTCCGGGGATCCCCAGCATATAACAGGTTGTCATTTAAATGCGGTGTGTGTGGGTGTGTGAGTGTGTGGCGTGTGGTTTCTTTTTTCTTTCCCCCAAGGGTAAAAGCCTGTCAGCCGTTTCTCAGGAGAATCTTTCGGGTGATTATTTTTATGGAGAAAAACCGACAACGTATCGTCGTTTTTTTTCCTATCCCAGATGCCCGCTGCAGCCTCGCCAGCACCCTGGCATGAGCAAACCCAGTTCGTCTCGATCCCTAACCTGTCTTCCAGTTCCAAAAGTTACGCAGTGAAGTGCCAGTCTTTTTCCTCCCTACTTTCACTTCCTTGATTTGATTAGACAAGTTTTGACAAGCTGCAGAGCCCCGTTAGAGACCGTACCCTGCTTCCTGGGACTTGGAAGGGTCTACACAAATCTTTCATTTTGTTGCCATACTGCGGTGTTCTCTGCCGCTGGATCGATACGTTTTATTGGTAGTCGTCGCAATATTCGTGGTTGTGATTGCAGTGGTAATAATCGCCGGTGACTTGCTAAACGCCTCAGTTCGTTCTGAAAAGATCCTAGAAATCCTAAAAGCAGTTATGAAAAAAACTAAGAGCAAATAATGGTCTAAACTACTTTTAGTGCAATATTTCCAGATAGCTCTAGAAAACCTTTCTACCTAGTGCAAGATCAAACCCCGAACAAGAAGCGTTGAACTTCGCTGTAGACGGTAATTTAAAGTTCGAATGAGAGGCACAAGAGTCATCTCGGTCTAGTGCAAAGCAGTCTCCAAGCACGAACGAGAGGACACCACGAGTTTATTCCTTCGGCTTTTCTTTTCCTAAAAATCTCCTGAATAAATCAGTAAGAAATTAAAAGCGATGAGGAAATACCACGTACTCAGGCAATTTTTTTTTTTCCTTATGCGGGCATAATTCTCTTCCAATCTTGTCGTACGCATTGCGGGTATGGAAGTAGCAGGGGTGGGAGGATAGGGGGGGAAGGGAGAGCGCCCCTTGAAACGAAATATGAACGGGTACTTTTACATTTCCTTTTAAAAATGAGGTCACTTTTTCTCTGACTACAACTGCGTGACAGCCTGCCGCGGCTGGGCGCCTGCACACATGGGACTGCCGGTGTGCGAATCAGAACCGTAGGTTGGGGGCGGCATCAGCGCCTTGGAGGGGGGTGGGGTGGTGGGGTGGTGGTGGGGTGATGTTATCCTAAAATGCTACACTTCGAGGTGTACGTTTCTGTTTGTCTAATACAATTTATGCCAGGTGGTTTTCTTCCAAATTAAGCAAGAGATGCCGATCGCTGTAAAAATTAGCTTGTATCAAGTTTTTAGGTGGAAAAGGGAATTTGACAACACCGCAGTCGAACATTTCAACAGCCATTTACCACTATAGAGCGCAGCTTCCAGAGTTATATACCTTGTACTACAGTTCATAAACTTGATTTATGATGAAACAGAATTGCTGGGTTTTACTGCTCTGGCCCTCCCAGCTGGTAAGAATTTGACTGCAACATGTGGGATTTACAGTGAGCAAAACCAGCATTATATCGAAAGCTTTCCCTCCATACGGGATCCCAGTCAACAGGTAATGGAAAATTCTTGCCTTGCAAAAACACGCACGTATTCCAAACCAGATTCTGGCGGCCAGACGGACACGGAGAAGGTCCCCCTGCTCCTCCGCTCTATCTGCCCGGTGCCGCAAGCACAGCAAAAGTGCCCCGACGGTGCCTTTCCACGAGCGGAGGGAGCCCGCACCGAGGACCCGGCTTCCCCAGCCCCGGGGGGCTGCCGCCGCCGATGCGGAAGGGAGCAGCGGCAAGGCAGGAGGGCAAGGGGGAGCCGGGCACCGCGGTTTCCCCCTCCCCGGTTTCGGGTGCGCCCACGGCGGCGGCGGCAGCCGAGGGGAAGAAAGTGCGGGCGCTGCCTCTTCAGGGACAAATTCTTTGCCCCAGCATCTGCGGCTGTCCCGCTGCAGCCGCGTGGGTGCAGGTCGGCGGAGGGGGTGGAATTTGTGCCAGCTTGGCACGGTAATATCTGTGCCTGAGATAAGCTGTCGATGTAGCCACGTGTGTTTTAGTGTGGTTTTAGTACATCAGAGTGGACAGCGCGCGCTCTTTAGGTGTCAATCCCCGTCTCCCGGCTCGATCCACTCATAAAATCGCAGCCCCGCGCAACGACACCGGGAAGGACGAGGGTGCTGTAACCAAAGCATTAACAAAACGTCTGGGAAATGAGAACGCTGCCCCATGGGGTTACCTCCGGAGACCCCCACCATCCCCACAGGGTCGCACGGAGCTCTTTTCGCGGGCGCTCCCCCCTGCGGGGTCGCTCGCACCCCCACCCCACCGCCACCGGGGGCACTGGTGCCGGCTGCTGCCCGGGAAGGGAGCCCCCCAGCCCGGTGGTGCTCCCCCTTCTCCCCACCAGCCAGGAGCCCGGCTTTCCCACAGCTCGACCGCGGGCTCTGGGGCGGCGGGTACTTCAGGGGCCTTCGTCTGTGCCCGCTCTGAGGGCAGCGGGCTTGCGAGGGGACCCGCAGGGCCCCCCACTCCTGCTTTTTGTCCTCCTCCAACCCTCTCCTTTCTCCCCACGCACCGCTCTACAGCCCTGTCCTAAAATGCGCGGCGTCTTACGGAGGCGCTTGGCAGAGAGCTACCTTTCACCAGGAAAAAAAAATAATGGTTTTCGAATCTGTGTGGAGGACGTGGGGTGTCCCAGAACAGCGGCTTTGGCGCCCCATACCCCGGAGGGGCCGCGGCCGTGCGGTGGGAGCGGTAGCCTCTGGCACAGCCCTGCTCGCCCGCCTGCTCCGAGCACAGCGAAGCGACACCCAGGGACATTTTTGTGGGTGATTTGTACAAATCCGTGGAAAGCTTGGGAGAGTGAGCGAGAGAGGGAGGGAAGCGGAGGACTTTGGGGAGAGTGCAAAACCCATGCTAGAGAGGGAGAGCTTGGCTTTGGAAGTACGGTACTGTATCTTGCCAAGGTGATAATTGGAAAAATATCCCTTCAAGGCAGCGTTTCTATAGGTTTGGTTTTCTTTCTTCTTCCGCCCTCTCCCCACCTTTTTTTTTTTTTTTTCCCCCAGCACAAGTTCATGTAAGCTTTCGACAGCTAAAGTCGTCAGAGTTTCCATCCCTCATCCAGAAAGCCACTAATCTGAGTTGCTTTTGCAGTGGCTATTTACAGGCAATTATAGGATAGGCATATGTTACCGAAAAGCAGGAACGAATGTGGTCTTTCGTCTTCTTTCATGCTTTTAATTAAATGGTTCTCTCCGTGCACACTTAAACACTTTTCTTTTTTACTTGCCTCCGAAGCCTGTTACTTAAAAAAATACTGCCGCACCACAAGTTTTAAAGATTTAGGTTTTTTTTACTGCGGTCTTCTCTGGGCTAAATGAAAGGTGATGGTTTCACTTTAGACCACTCATTCGCCGACAAGAAGAGCTAAATAATGACTAAGGAGTGTATTTCCCTGCAGGGTGTCCCAGGGAAGGGGAAGTTTTGCTGCGCGGCCGGCCGCAGGCTGGGCTCACCCCTACACCCCGGCCTGCCGGGTGGGTGCTTGAGGGCCGTGGGAGTGTCGCAGGGGCGGAAGGTGTTGCGGGAATAAAAGGTGGCATTATTATTATTATTATTATTATTATTATTATTATTATTATTATTATTATTACTACTACTACTACTACTACTACTACTACTACTACTAC
>JAOTQQ010000019.1:27566225-27613183 GCA_026546715.1 Gallinago undulata
CAGTTCCCCCCCCCCCCCCGGTGCTATCTCAATTTGGGTGCTTGGGACATTAAATATGAGGGGCCCCCCCCTTTACGACCCGTGTCGTCCCGGGTTATATCTAGGGAAGGGGGGTGGGGAGAGGCTGTGGACACGGAAGGTTTATTTTGGGGGGTGCAGGGACAGCTCTAAACCAGGAGACTTTTCCCGGAAAAAATCGCTCCAGGTTTTAAGCCCGGGAAGCCGGGATATGCCCCCCCCCACCTTCTCTTCCAAGGAACCGGGGGTTAATTCTGCCGCCTCTTCTCACGCCGGCTGCGTTTTCTGCTTTATCTAAGTCCCGGGGTAATTTTCTGCTTTTGAAAAGGAAAGGGAATAAATTAAAAAAAAAAAAGGTAAAAGAGCCTTTAAACCCCCGACGAGCAGCTTCACCGCCTCCGCGGGGTGCGCGGCTCGGCGTTTAACGCCCGCAAGATGCTTTGCCTTCGCTCCCATCCGCTTCCAAAATCCATCGCTCCAAACGGTCCCGGGCGATAAAGAGAAGCCGAGAAACCCGAAATAAAACGACCCCTCCTCCCCCCTTTTCTTTCTTTTTTTTTTTTTTCTTTCTTTCTTTTTTTTTTTGTTTTTATTTTTTTTTCTTTCTAATCCGCATTTCCTTAACCTCAATTTAATTCGGATTGGCTGTTCAGGAAGATTTCTATTTTTTTAATTTTTAAATTTTTTTTGTTTTTTCTTCTCTTACTTGTTAATTCATGGAGTAGAAATCTTCCCGCACCGCTGCCTGACAGACCGGGAGAGAAAGATGCCCGGTGCCGCGGCGGGTGGGGAAGCATCTCCGCTCAGCTTGTGGAGGGGGGGGGGGGAAATAAAGGAAAAATAAAGGGAAAAAATTATAAATAAATAAAGGAAAGAAGGAGAAGCCCTTTCCAAACCTCTCCTGTCTGAGAAAGGGGAAAGGTGGGGGCGGGAAGGGAGAAAAGGGACTTACCGAGTTGAGCTTGAAAGAGGGTCTGTGCTGCGGAGGGAAGGGAAGAAAAGGAAGGAAGAGGAGGAAAGGGGAGGAAGGAGGGAAGGAAAGAGGGAAGGAAAGAGGGAAGGAAAGAGGGAAAGGAGCTGGACGCTGCCTCCCATCCCGGAACGGGACGGGACACCGGCAGGAGGGGTGACAGGGCTCCCCCCAGCCCTTCTTCTCTCCTTTGCCCGGCTCCTCTCCCCCGCTTCTCCACCGCACAGTTTGGGGAATGTGTCGAGGGGGGGAGGAAAGGGGGTGGAAAAGGGGGGAGAGGTCGCCTCTGGGACTTGCGGAGCCGGTTTTTGATCTTTCTCAGACTTTTTTTTTTTTTTAAAAAAACAAAACTGCTGCAGTGTCCCGGGGCAGTCGCCCTCCTCTCGGCTTCAAAGAAAGAGGGGGGTTGGTGTGTGTGTGTTGGGGGGGGGAGAGAGAGGGGAAAGAAAAGTCCCAGTTTCTCTCCTCCCGATTTTAATTCTTCGAATTTCTGTTCTTCGGTAGAGCAGGGTTTTCCCCCTCTCCTTCCCTCCCTCCCTCCCCCCCCCCCTTCCATCAAATAACATCATTTGCGCTGAAAAAATTGTGTGGTTGGGGGGGGGGGAAGTGTAAGGAAGGGGGGAGGGGGGTGATGGTGCACGAAGGAAGAAAAAAATTGGACCCGGTGTAATCAGACGCTGATTTGTTCTCGCTCTGAATTTGCATGGCTCGGCACTTCTTTGTGTGCGTGTGTTTATGTTTCCTCTCGATCTTTGCGAAAGAGAGATAAATGAATTATTAGAAGAGAACGGAAATATGCATGCATGTATTTAAGGAAGAAAAAAAAAAAAGAAAAAGAATTTTTTTAAAAAAAAAAAAGTTAAACCACCCGTGGGGCTGGTTTCGAAGCGGAGGGGAAGGGATGAGAAAGAGGAGTCGCAGAAATGCCAGTCTGGTATTTTCGACTCTCTTTCTCTAGGACTTTCATTATTATTATTATTATTATTATTATTATTATTATTATTACTACTACTACTACTACTACTACTACTACTACTACTACTACTACTATTACTATTACTATTATTACTATAACTTACTGAGAAGCAACCATGTAAACAGTCAGTCCGAGATGGAAGTGAGCAAGTTCTAGTTTCAGTGGGTTTGTGGGATATACGGCTTCTCATATGGTCTTGGTATTTTAATTGCTGCTCTTCTCGCTGTAGAGATGCGGTCTTGACATAGCTGAGCTGTTAAGTCAAGAAGCCAGCAAGAGACAATCACAGGCAGGATTGTCTCCTTCGCTGAGAAATAATAACCGAACACATTGTAAACCCAGAGTCACAATCTCAGCAGCAGTTTAATTCGTGCTCAGCTCACCAGTACTCTTAGCGTAGAGACGGTATTCGTAAAAAATTCTCCGTAGTAAAATGGTTCGTTTTCATTTGAGGTCTCTATGCATGCCACTTCCCGATTTTCTGTGGTGTACATTCTTTGTTTGGAGTCCATGAAATGAACAAAACCGGATTCAAAAATTCCGGAATAGTCCCTTGCTGAGAGTAAGTGTTGTGTTCTAGGGCTAGTATCTACTATTAAAAATATCATAATTCTTTCTCCGAGATAAACTGCCTGGGGAACAGGATATCGGGCAACGACTCTTTGCTCGCAGCGATGTGGGGGGGAAGAATCTCCCTCGATACACCACCACGAGTGACGGGGACATTCAGAAATCTTGACGCTGCAATTGTGTTTTGTTTTTTATCCGAATGTCAGTGACTATCCCCTTCCATCCCATTTCTCCACACCTCTTTTTTTTTTTTTTTTCTCTTTTTCTCAATTCAGCCTAGCTTTCCCTTCTCTAGACCCCAAAGTTCCTTTTCCCTTATACTCTTCAAACCACCCCCCTCTTTTCCCTACACACCTTTAGGACCTTCTCCGTCATTCCTGAAAGACGCTGGTAATTAGCAGACATCCCCCGAGGGCGGTGCATTTAGCCTTGACCGCAGCCTCTGTGTCTCCAGTCTGTCATACTGGGAATTCGAGAGGCGCACTGGATGAAGGTCCAGATCAAAAGGAGACAAACCAAAGGGCGCTGAAGTTTGAGCTGTATCGTTTCCCCTTTCTTTCTGAAATATTTATTGAAGGCAGCAGTTCATTAATTGGAGTAAGACAGAATAGCTCTATTGATGCCAGTGGTATACCACAATTTATAGCAATTACAGATCCATATCACAGTCAGATGTCAACCTAACAGAGGCAGACACTTCAGCAGAGAAGAAAGCCTGTTATGGGGTTGGAGACGAGGGGACAAGAACTAGAACTGGGACTTTTTTCGAAATCTAAAAAAGGAGACAGATCTGATTCTATTTGAGGTTTGTGCTATTTCTTATTTTATCCTTGTGGTTCACCAATTCCTAGCTAAACAATAATAAACATTCCTACATAATTTGATATTTAGTTATTAAAATGATCCAATATGTTCTATACATAATTTAATTAAGATCCCACCTTAAATCAAGAGTTCATGCATAACAAGCCTAAGTCCAGTGTAGGACAACTACTCTGCTGCTTTGAAACCCTGGCGTGGTGTATGCCCATGTAACGTGGGGCGATTCCTTGGGCTGTTTGCAGCTGGTCCCTGCGGATTCAGGCCTTTCCCTTTGTTAGACATCTGCCATGTGATCTATGTGGAGGACTGAAAAGGGCAGCCTTGTAACAACATTATTTCAGGAGGATAATAAGCAGCCATCATAAATTCCTTTTTTAATAGTTTATTGCCGGTTGTAGTCTATTGACAGTGCCTGTTTTATAGCATGGAGGAAAACAGTTCCTTGTTGGCGCTAGTCACTAAAACTGTTTGATAGCTCTGGCCCTTTTTAGTGCCTTCAGAGAAAACCTAGTGTCTCATGAAATGAATCATAAATAGCTGAGTTGAAGTTGAACAAAAGACGGAAAGAGGGAGGAAAAAAACAGTCTTGCACTTACTGAAATATGTTTACTTTGGACAATAATCTATTAACTAGTTTAACAAAGATACTTTAAGGCTCAATCCTGCTGTCTTAGCTGGAAGAAAAAATAAATTCCATGAGGATTGTGTCTTGGGCCTTTATAAGGAGACTGTTTAGCAAAGACTGTCTTTTTTCTAGCTCAGAGTAGTACATACAAAACTCTTAGATACTAGACTTCACCTTTTTGGAAGGAAAAACAGTGCAGTGTAATGCTTGGAGTGGTCTTGCCATCACTATCCTGTTGTGCAACATTGGACAATTTATGCACTCCCTTGGGGTAGAATACGGTGAAATATATAGGTATTTAAAGAGTGCTGAGAAAGAACTGGGTGTTCACCGGGTCTCACAAAACCCCAACTAGGCTGCTGTGTAACTCTCCAGATGTTTATATTTACAGCATCTACCCTGAATTATTTTATTCTGAACCCTAAGACCATCACTCTTATTTAAGTCTGCTTGAAGTCTAGAAACCTGGGTGTCCCAGTCAATACTGGGTTTTACTGGCCACTTGGGGTCTTTATAGGCACTATCATACAATTTTGCTAAAGGCTACTACCCAGTCTTTCTCTTTCCCCCTTCCCTCCCTAAGGGCTTATGTTTTCTCTTTAACTAGCCCTTCCCTGTGTGACCTATCTGAGCAGGTAAGCTTTTAAGCTCATCTAGGAGACATGGGGAAGTTTCTGACTTTGGACCTAATTTATTTTGGAGGAAATATGCTGCCAGATGCCAGCTTGAAAGACAGAACTAAATGATGGAGCCCACTTTGCATATAGCACTGAGGCAGGAGAGAGACCTTGGTTCAATGTCCTGCTCAGCTTCAGAAGTTGAAAAATCTTAGATGAAATTTATGTTTCCCATTTTTCATGAGAGTATCTAAGCCACCACCCTTTTTAAGCTGAATTTCACTGCAGAAATTAATCTAAAACTCAACATGATGGAGCACAGGTCTGGATCTTTGGTTTTCAGGCATCCAGTTACACTTCTGGTACCTGTATCCAAATCTACTAATACTTTTAATCTAGTGCTTTTATTTTTAGTTCCTCAAAAGAGGACTCAAAAGCCCCAGAACTCCCGTGCCTTCTAAGTGATGCTGGTTATGAGGCTGGAACCATGGTCTGTGTGGACATTATGATCCAAAGAGAATAGTGGGCCACATTACTCATGTAGGTGAAGAGAGCTTCCTACAGAGATACACATCAGGTGCTTACACTGTAGAAGGTCAGACAAGTTTACATGCTTCTTAGGTGGGTACACACTGTGTAGGAAACCTGGGCACTTTAGGCTGAATTCTGGATTGCAGTCCAGGCTGACTAGTGTCACTCCTAGTTTATGACAGTTTATTGTATCACATTTGCATGATTTTGTGGGGAGAGAAGCTGATTTTTTTTCCCAAGTAGGCTCACATTGTTGTGTGGTTACCTCTCCTTCAGGATTAGTTTTCTCTTGCACCTCTTTTTGGTCACTCCTTCTGAACATCATTCATTTCCATCGACTTTCCCATCAGAAAGCAATATGCCTATGATTTATGACTGGCAGTAGCTCTCAGTTTCATCCTAGGACCAACACAAAACATTGTCCTTGTTTGATGATCTGAAATTTTGTCCCATTAAATGCCTCTCTTCTCCTGTCATCTCTTGAGTGTTGGCATTGGCTGCAGAAGAAGACATCTCTGGTTTTGGTGCAGGGAGAGATAGGTGCCTTCCTTTAAAAACTTCCAGTGAAGAGTTGTGATGGTGGAAATTGTGTACACCCTGTGGTATGACCTGGGGTAGACATCTCTGAGTATAGAGTCTGATCTGTCTACAGAATGTGTTGGAAACCTAAGGAGGGGGTAGGGAATTCCAAACAGAAGTTAATAATAAATATCAGATCACGCCTTCATTTCTGGAACTTTTTTTTTTAAATCTGCTCTATGCTTTGAGTAAGACTTAAGGGCGTTAACGAATGAATGAAATAAATGTTGTGGTTATCCTGTCTGTTATTTGTCAACCATCTGAAACTGCAGATGAAAGACATGTTTGGGGCCAAAGTGAGTATGCAATTCACATCTCGCCAAATTTTACTATGCCAAGCATGAGGGTCAAATGAATGGATTATTACAGACATGCACATCCCCAGTGAAACCAACTGTGCAGCTGCTTACACGCAACAGGCTACAGGATTAGGTTCAGAAGTTCTGATTTGCACACAGTTGCACACAGGTAACTTTGCACTGATGCATGGTTCCTTTTTATTTTTATTGCCTCTGAAGCAGAGATAACTGTCTTCCTTATTTCATTTACATTGTAAATGCAAAATTGCTTGTTATCTGTCAGTGCTGGCAGGATGCTGGCCCACAGCAATAAAATAAACAAATCATTTATTTTATGTCACTGTTTCTTTTTAAGGATTCCAGTCACCTGTAAGCATCTCTTGCAACAATCCATGTTTTATTAGTGTGATCTACCTTTCTTTCACTTGGGCTCTGAAGTTCTCTTGCTAGACAGAATCAGCAAAACCACCTAAAATTTTCAGAACTCTGCAGAAGTGTCTACGTGTGGAGAATGAGTACAGTTTTTTGGTGGTTTTTTGTTTGGTTGATTTTTTTTGTTATTTGGTTGGTTGTTGTTTTTTTTTCCTCTAAGATACTCCACTTCACATATTCTATAGGTCATTCATTATTTTATTTGATATAAAGTCTTAGTCCTTTTCCTCCAGCTTTTCCTGTCGCTGGGACACACTAAGGTGTGGAAATGCTGCGCAATACTGACACCTGCCAATGTCTGTCTGGAGAGCACAGACCAACTTACCAGTATCTCCTCATGACCTGACTCTCCTTCAGGGAGGAAAATCCTCTTGACTTAAGCAGTAGTTGGAGAAGACAGGCAGAAATGTTGAGAGTCTCCTGCCTTTATCTCTCAAAAATTTTTTTTTCTTTTACTGTGGAAAATAGGAGTAGATAAGTCTTCCAAACCAAAGAGAAATATAGAATCATTGAAGCAAAATACATATGTGCCCAATCATTTTAGTGATATATTACTTTGCCTAATGATTAACTTAAAATGCCATATAAGAATTTGCAATCCACAGTAAATCATTTGGTAAGAATGATTTAAATGTACTGCTGACTAATGTAAAACAGTCTAGTTTCCACACTCATTTGGCTGCCAAACATTGTTTAAGAAAAAGGGGTGTGTGTGATCCAAGTTGACATAAGTTATAGCAGATATAACACTCCAATATAGCGGTGGTTTGCAGATTATTGGGTTTAAGAGATAGGAAGAAGATGACATATTAAGTACCATAAAGATTGCCAGGCCTATTTTCTGCCTTAATTAGGATGCTTTGCAACTCTACATTTAGTTCTCCTCAAGGCCTGCTTGGAAATGCCTTTATGACCATCTTGTCTGCAATCATACTGGAGAAGTGAAATGCTGGTTAATTTACTAACACAACAGCAAAATACAGAGGTTACTTCTATGATAGAGGCACGAGGTTGCTCCTCTTAGTGTGATGACAGAGCAGTTAGTGTGTCAAAAAAAAAAATTAAATCAAGCATACTCTCTACTGAAATGCTGAAAGAAACAAGGAGCAGTGATAGGAGAAAAGTCAAGTGGATGCTTTGTTGAGGAGGGAGACTGGGAGCGGCTTGGGCTTAAGGAGCAATGATATGAAATGCAGCAAGGAGTAGTAAAAAGTGAATGTGAAGGAGACAAGTCTTTTCATTTAGACTTTTCTTTGAAAGAAAGGAGAAACCAAGGATATATGAATACTGATTTTAATGTAGACAACAATAGTTTCAGTGAATTGCTTCCTATTCACCATCCTGTAACAGAAGCATTATTTCTGCTGTCACAATCAAAATATTCTAGAACACGAACCACTTCTGGATTGGTCGGTATGTTGTATCTTTTATCTTTCCTTAGACTAAGGTTATATCAGCACTACAGCGGTGCAAGGAGGGGGGAGGAGGTCTGCTCCACAGCCACTGCAACGCACTGCAGCGCAGCTGAAAATCCACTCTTAGTAGTCCAGCTGCAGCATCGTGGTTGACCAATTTGAATATTTATTCATGTTTCCAAACAGTTAGTTCAGCCCTCCATGCTGCCCCTGCTGCATGATTGCCCGTGCCTGAGGCAAACAGCTCGAGCCCCAGTGACACTTCTGCCTCTTGTGCTGCAGCAGCAGCCGGGCAGTGTATCCCAGCAAACTGGGCAGGGTGCCTGTGATCTCAGATCCCTTCCATGCACTGGAAAACATGGTCCCCGCCTGCAAATAACACCCCTACAGCTTTGCTCTCGTGTGAGGTATGACAGCATGTTCCCAGCAGAGGAATGACAGGGAAATTAGCTCATTCTGCACAGTCACTGGTGCCGTCCCTGCAGACCTCCCCCTCCATACCACCTCCTCCAACGCTCCTTTTGAAAATACACCATGATCAAGTGGGTGTAACTCTTCAAGATGCTGTGTAGAGAGAACAGCCTTTCCGCACTCAAGTGTTAATACACCAGACTGAATCAATGGGTTTACAGAAAAGCAAAGATTAACAGCACTGGGAACACTGCATACAGGAGTATGGAAGGCAAGGCTGTTCCCTAGGAAGTTAAAAAATCCATTTTGTTCATATATTTTATGGCCTAAATGGCCACAAGTGACTAGTAACTTCTGAATTAGTAATTTTTCGAGTACTTAGCTGCAACACCTTAAACGTATGTGGTTTTCAGAGTGTTATTAAGCATTTTCCAACAAGCTGGTTGCTTTTAGGCAAAGGTACTCAAAAAGCAGATGCACCTAAAGTTAGCAGACAGCAAAGAGGGTAGGAGGCATGTTAGAATATGTTTGAGAGTAAATGACATTGAAGGGGGAGGGAAGGTTTTGTGCAGCAGGAAACAAGCCAGCCAGGCAATTACGGTGAAACTAAGATAAACAGTTTCAAGAAAACTATTTGACCTGTTTGGACCTACTTTCTCCTGCCATTATCACTGACCAGCATCTGTATACCCAGGGGTAACTTACATCTGCACCATCTAGTTCTGTGGAGCTTTAGCCCTCATGCTTACAAGTCAGAAGCCCCCAGCAAGACTTGTTTACCCTAAGATTGGTTGTGGCCATGGCTGGAGTAGCAGAGCAGAGCCCTGGAGAAGCAGAAGCAAACACAACCCCACCTTAAATATCGAGAGCTGTACTTGGACACAGGGACGAAGTATGGGGGCAGATCCAAAAGAGAAGACCTTTTCATCTGCTTTGGGCACTGCATAGCCACCTGGTTAGGAGCTGAGGGTTAAACGTCCCCTGCAAAGCTCCTGACTCACATCCATGTTACAGTGGGGAACTGTCAGCAGAGTTTCCGTGCCACTGCCTCTCCTCTTTCTCTTCCACCCTCTATTGGTGATGACACAGCAGAGCTCTGATCTTGGCTAGGCTAACGCTGGCCCATGACGTCTGTTGGAGGTCAGGAACTGGGCATCGCCTCTGTATGCTACTTGTGACTGTAGACAGATGGTATCTAGTGGGCATGCCAGCTTTCCCTGCAGCATAAGAGCAGAGAATCTGTCTTCCACTCTGGAGCACCAGCTTGGCTCCCACCAGGTGTCTTGGGTTCTGGGTCTGCAGCTGCCTCCCATACCATCCCCCCAGTCCCTTTAAATCTTTTTTTGAGCACTTCCATAGCTCCTGCCTCAAAAGAAAGACAGCTTCAAGGCTCCTCTGCTTGAAACTCTTGCCTGTGCTTTTCTGCCATTTCCTTTAATCCTGTGGCTGAACTTGCCATATCCTCTAGCTGCAGAGGTTTGCCCTTTGAGGTCCCATCTTTCCATCCCAGTGCATCCAGCACCTGGGATGCTCCTAAGCCTGGGTCTGTACTCCCGCTGCTGAGGAAGAAAACCCTGTAAAAATTGCACTCCGGGCCACAGCTTTTCTTTGGCTACCTCGGAAAGTCTTATCTGCTCAGCTGATAGCCTTGTTAGCTGTGACAAAATTAATGTGTAAAAGAGTCATAGCCTGCGTGCATGTGCACATCACTATTTCGTCTAAACAGCGACATCTCCTGACACCCGAGCTGCAGCTATGCTAGTGGGTTACTAGTCCAATAAAGTTGTTGTTGTTGTTACACACAGTAAATGGCCTCCGGAGGGCCACCCTTAACAAGAACCATGTCTGCTCCTGCGTTTCATTCAGTGCCAAGCATGCTGTCAGCACTTAACAGCTATTAATAATAACAGAAGGAATTACAAAGCTTCATGGGATAGAATAAAGCCTGCTTAAAGGCAGCTCTTCGAGGGCAGTCCTACTTTGCTTGCATTCATACATCCAAACTGGATCTATTTAAGATGATAAAGTTAAAATTACCAATGTAATGTAATTCCAAGTTTGAAGCTCTGCCAGACATTAACTGCTAAGGCTATTTCTATAAACAAAGTACACTTTCTAAAAGAACATTCACTTCAGCTTTTAGCTGTGATTTCCTGGGGAAAACAGTTATGTTGGTGAAAACTTGAATATGCAGTTCATTCATATGTTAATTACAAATTGTAGATAAAAGCAGCAAAGATTTCTGGTTTGGGCATTTTATGGCAGCTATTTGATTAAAACTGGTTTGAAGAGTTCATAATATTCTTTGGCTTCTATAGCTGGTTTCTAAATAGCAGCAAATACCTGATATGAAGATAATTATTTTTCAGATGCATTGAGAGAATCTGGCATAACTGAGGGCAAGTGACATTATTTTAAATGGTTGTACCTAGGGAACTATGGCTGAGTTTATTCCAGTATTGCAGGTAATGAGCATCTTAGAAGTTTTCTACAGAGGACTGAAAAACATACTGATGTATGAAGCATGAAAGGAAGTGTGCAGTTTTCCACTTTTGATACAGAGGGATTTCTTTCAGTTTTCTGTGGCAGGTCAGGCAAAGTTAGAAATGCTGGTGAGAGGTAAAAGAGTTCTGCTGTTGAGGGAAATTGAATTGATTAGAATTAGATGATTCTGTAGTAAATGGAAGATGGAAAATTTATCTGTGAGAAACAAAGTCTGATATATTTTTATTATACAATATATTATAACTCCTATTAAGGTGAACAATGAAAATAATTTATATTCTGATAAAGAAGAGTAACATCAACTTCTGAAAAATATCAATGCATATTTTTTCCTAATATTTCCATTCTTGTTTTTCCAGTGACTCAATATAGATATATGTTAGCAGGTTAAATCAAATTGTAGGTATTTTAGACATGCCTGCATGTGTATATCAACTATGTAAACTCACACACCCCAAAATGCTCTAAATGGACACGTGACTCAACTCTGTTCTCGTTGTTCACACTGTGCATGTAACAACTAAAATATGTGTCCCAGTGCAGAAGAGAAGCAGAGATTCTTATCTACGTTTGGACCCCATTATCATCTCTATGCCTTTGACAGTGAGTTCTTCAGGCCAGACTATTTCTCTTATATTTCCACATTGGTTTTCATACACTGTTGAAATGATAGCAAAAAATAATAGCCCAATGGAAATGGTTATAGTCAGTTCTGGTTACTGGACGTATAAAAGCACATGATGAATCTGGCAACCATAACATTTTTGTTAGTTGTTTATGTGGTCTAAGAAAAAAAGCTCTGATTTATATTGCTCTGTGGCAGTTTAATGGTGTTGCTTGTTATGAAAAATTGAAGGACCTAATGCTCCCAACACCCATATAAGCAAGTAAGTGCCAGATAAAATGAGCCTGAATTCATTTAGTTACACCTGCACCAACAATACTCAGGCTGATAACTCATTCTGATGATATTACAAGTGAATTATTATCCAGTTAGATCACAAACTCGGCTTTGATTATGAAGGCATGTTTATTCACATTAAGGTTTCATTATTTGTTTGGAAGCAGGGGCATAGTTTTACAGCTCATTTGGTTTTTGGTGTTTTTCTTTTTTACTAAACAGATGGAGGAGGGTTTGTTTTTTGTGAAAATAACAGAAAGGTAACATAAAATACTTGAATGTGGAACATAAAACTAAAACATTTTAGTAATGCTACCCTGCAGGTCACAACCTCCTGGTCTGTATGGCTAAGTAAACACTAAAGATTAACACGTTTGTTTCTTGATTTTCATTAACCATCAATATTAAGTGCAACACCCGGCATGTGGGCTGAGAAGGTAGACACATTTAAAAAAGGTAGCATAATGTGTAAAAGGAGGTGTTTTTTGGTTTGTTTTTTTTTTTTTTTTCCCTAGCTGTTACCTGGTTCTCTGTTTTCTGCCATGTTTGGTCTTACTCTCTCTTCTTGACTTTTTCTACCTTCCATTAAAAGAAAGTCCAAATCCTAACTAATTTTAACATGGAGCTTGAGCAATTTATGAAAGGGCTTGTGCATTTGCCTACCACAGCAGGAGCCGTGCAAATCTTTTCCACTTTGATGCTCCCAGTGCTGCAGCTCTCATCAAATGCTGCATTAGTCCAGTTCCCACTGACACAGCCCTACAGTAGGTGATTTTAATCAAGTTATTCTACTCTTTGACTGTGCGTGCTGGGGTTCACATATATCTATGTTTGCATATTCCTGTGCTTTGCACATCTATCTAGCCGCTTTTTCAAACATAATGGAATTTATTCAGAAATGCAGTTCTAGGAGGAAATCTCAAAAACATTTACTTGGAGGAGTCAAGAAATTATTTTTAACTGAATGTTGTTTAGGAAGGTGTTCACTTGCATCATTCCGTGAGGTGGAAACCTTCCCATTCTTTTCTTTCCCTGTCACTAATTTGTTGTGTTTGCGCTTTTTTCCCCGTCTTTCCTTTTCGTTATAGAAGAATAGAAGCCATCCTGCACTGACATTCTTCTAATTCCCCATTTTTGTATCTTCCCACTTTTCTGGCTATTTATGCCTTTGCCCTGTGGCTTTCTTGAAGCTGGGTAGAATTTAATGTCACTACAGTTAGGGGAAGGATTTGCAGATGTGATTTGTACTGCAGCCTTTTCTCTATGTTCCTTCCTGCTCTTTCCCAGCATATCCAGGTTTTAAGATGCTGAAATAAACCACAAACACACAAGAAGCATTACACATTTCATACTACTACATTTATTCATCCTATCAAACTTTCTGTGCCTCTCAAGATTTGCTAGGTACAAATAAAGGCCACATTCAAGGTCACATCTTAAAATACAAGAATAAAATCCGTACCTGATGAGACTGATTTGTAAAGGTGAAGGACGTGCATATTTGCAGACATAACTGTGCTTATTCTGTCTGCAAAAAAAGACATCTGGTCAAAGCCCAACCCTGATGCTAAGGTGCTCCGTGCCCCTCAGACACAGTCTACAGTTGTTCCGGTCAGTCCCTCTCCAGCCAGCTTGGAGGGCAGGAGGAGCACGCAACTGTGTGTCTACAAAAGACCATAAAAACATGGAAGACCCTATAATAATGCAGAGTGTTGGCACATATCAAAACACTCAAGTGCCTCTGATCTGGAGGGCAAAATCTGGGGAAGTGGAATATATAAGCCTTATTTGAGCAAACATGGCAAAAAATAATATTTATTTCCCCTCAATGTTTTATCAAGATTAGGAAAACCATAATGCTGCTGGGTTACTTATATACAGATATGGAGATATGTGACTTCACCATTTAAAGGAATTTTTTTCTTTTTCTGTGCCTTTCCATGGAAGATTTTGCAGGGAATTATTCTGTGGCAAAAATCCTATTGCAATTCTACAGTTCTGAAGAGATTGATTTCTGCTGAAGTCTTGCAGTTTGTTCTCCTCCCTCCTTTAAGATGGCATAAGCAGAGCGAGGTCAACTGACTGTCTAAAGAATATGGTTTCTGAAAACGATAATGAAACAGTTATCATGATGCATATGCTGTGGTAACTGCTACCCTGCTCTACATAAATGCAGAAGGTGGCATGTTAAATGGTGAAAAACAAGTGATGGCAAACAAGAAGGGCAAGGAGGTGCAAACTGCAGCCTTCTCAAGCTGCCAGCTCTCCCCAGGCCTCTGTGTGAGGCAGGGCTGTGTGAGCCCACCATGGTGATGGTGGCCCTGATGAGGCCCTGACAAGACGGTGTTTCCTTGAGTGCTGGCATAGCCTATGGCTGGCTGAGTTTGGTTCCAGAGCATTAAAAACAAGCAACATTAAAACAAGAAGGACACCCTAAGTGGTGTCCATTAGCATGGAAGCTACCACCAGTTTAATGGTTAGAAGTTTAAAATGCACACTTATATCTTTTTTGGCAGTCACTGACTCAGACTGCATTATTGCTCATTATTTCCTTAGGTATGTCTTTAGGCTGACAAAACCTGAAGCTTTACCTTAAAGCTAAGCTCTTGATAGTACTCGCTGAGCCATAAGTAAAGAGGAAGCTGCAGCTATGCAAAACACTAAAGTATTAGGCCATCTATCTGGGGCTGTTATATAGCACGCCCTGTTCCCTAAGTAGCAAGCACAGTGTCTTACATGTAGACTGGTAATTCACCTGCAAAAATAAACAAAAAGCATCCACTATCTCTTAAAAAAAAACTGTCACAGGATAACCCAAACATGGCAGCAATAATACTATCCTCAGATTTTATAAAAGATGTACAGCAACTACTCTGCTACAGCATGTCCCATGGTGTTTGCTAAATTGTGTGTGTTGCTGTAATCAATCGCTCATTAGAGTTGCCATGCGTGGCACAGATAGAAGCAAACATGGTATTACTGATTTCCCATTGACCCTGGGCTGTTATCGCATGTGGAGTGAGGTTCACAGCAACATTTTCTGACTGATCACCTGAGCCTGGGAGCCATTTTTTCGCCTGTTCCCTGTGGATAAAACTTCTCCATCACTTTGCAAATATAGTTCAGGAAGACAAAAGCCTGGTGCATCTCACAATTAGACTTCATGTAACTTTGGAGGTGTCAACACTGTGACCTCTCAAAGTGATGTCCAGCTGTACTGGGAGAGGGTCTCCCATGAACTCACTGGTGTCAGGAAGATGAAGGTCCACATGGGTTTGCTCCACCACATGCAACTTCTGCAGCTGCTTGCAAGTCACCCCATACCTGTAGGACAACGAGGGTTTCTACATCTGGCACTTTTAAGGAGACTGTCCCTACAGTCCTTACTTGCCTTCTGAGGCCTTGCATCACATTGCAGGTGTAAGCTGAACAGTATCTTTTGGATGAAGCTGAACCAGAATCACAGAATCACAGAATGGTAGGGTCTGGGAGGGACCTTCAGAGATCACCTAGACCAACCCTCCTGCCAAAGCAGGTTCACCTAGAGCAGACTGGACAGTAATGCATCCAGGTGGGTCTTGAATATCTCCAGAGAAGGAGACATTCTCTGGGTAGCCTGTTCCAGTGCTCTGTCACCCTCAAAGTGAAGAAGTTTTTCCTCATGTTGAGATGGACTTTCCTGTGTTCTAGTTTGTGCCAGTTGTCCCTTGTCCTGTCTCTGGGCGCCACTGAAAACAGTCTGGCCCCATCCTCTTGACACTCACCCTTTAGATATTGATAATCATTGGTGATATCCCCTCTTTTCTCTTCTCCAGGCTAAACGGAACCCGGTCACTCAGCCTTCCCTCATAAGAGAGATGATGCAGCCCCTTGATCATCTTTGTAGCCCTCTGCTGGACTCTCTCCAGCACTTTCCTGTCCTTCTTGAACTGGAGAGCCCAGAACTGGACAGAGAAAATATACCCTAGGAGAACAAGTTGTGTATTTCAATGGCTAATAAGCATTCAGCACACAGGACCAAGCCTGATATAAACCTCTCCGACATCCAGTGAATGTGGACACCAGGCTCTCTGCACCTGCTGTTTCACTTTGCAGACCCACTCCTGCTGAGCAGTGCTGCTCAGCTAATGCAGGCTGAGCCCCTGAGATCCCACCTAGCTGTGCCGCAGGCTTCTCTGCCAGACACACTGGTGCACACTTGGGAATGGAGGGGCCATGGCGACGTTCAGCATGTCCTGCTGATGCCTATTCACTCTGACAGCTAAAGTGGAACCAATAATGATACTTGCAGCAGGCACGGCTTATCCTACGTGCTGTATGCAGACAACATGCCCTAGTTCTTCCCAAATGACCCTTGGACTCCTCCCTGCTCCTCCATGCAGAGAGAAGTCCATTAGGTCACAGGGGTGAGGAGGAGGAGGAAGGGGCATGTGAGTGCACCGTGCACCACCTCTCTCCAAGCTGAAGCCCTTCCCAGTGTCCACTCCTCCTGGCCATACTCAGGTCTCCGGTGCTTTCACTGGGTTCTTCTGCCACAGGTATTTTTCTTTTCCCCCCCTTAGACAAGCCACATGTCAGTTGTCTGGGACCTCAGGGTACATTTTAATGGCGTCTCCAGAATTCGCCCAAGCGGGGTCGGCGGAGACAGGACCGGGGCTGGGGACGGGATCAGGCGACCATCCCGCTCCCCGGTCGGGTCCCCGCCGGTCCCGCAAGCCGCCTCGGGACACCGCGGCGTCCCCTGGCGTCCCTCTCTGGGAAGGAACGAGCCCTACTTACAGGTTTTTAGGGTGGATGTTTTGGCGGGTTTTTTGCTTTATTTTGTCTGGTTTTGTTTGGTTTTGTTGTTGGTTTTTTCCTCCTTCCCCCTGAGACCCCAATTTCCTAAATCCCGATTCAGTTTAAACATCTCTCTTTGAAGGGTTTCAGCACTACGACTGTCCAACACCCGCTTTCCACTTGGGCACGTGTGTGAGGGTGCTTACACAGGAGCATCAGTGGCAGAAAACAAGTACCCCTGGTGAAATCAGGCTTTTCTGAGAAAGTGCCGCAAGACCAAAGTGAAGCAAACCTTGACTCGTATATTTCTCCGCTTCCTCACAGATACGGCAGGATGGGTATTAAAAACCAGAGGACAGATTTGGATTTTATCTGAGAAGATATTAGCACCCTGCAGCTTCATTTGGCATGTGGCATTTAGGGTTCTGGAATAGCTCTCTGATGTTACAGCAGCTCTGTGCAGAATTTTTGTTGCAATGAGCAGATTGTGCTCAGCTATCATGCTGATAGACAAGTCTCTCTACTGATTTTGTATCTTAACCAGCTCGTGGTCAAAATCTTGTAAATGGAGTTACACTAGGAAAAATCCCAGTAACTCGTTCAGTGTCACATACAATACTCTCTCGCTATGGCTAGAATTTGAGATTCATCTAACTATAATAAAGCATCATTCTGCAAGTCTAGAATAGTATTACAGGCAATGTGGGAGAAGGTAATTTTGATTAAAGAACACTAGTTTAAATGAAAAGTGGGTTGAGCAAAATTTCAAATACAGTCCTCGAGGTGCTTTAAGGAGTTAAATCAATATAATCTAGCAGGGCTGTTTCAGTTCACCTTGGCTGAAGGTCTGGCCAAATAAGTTTGTTCTTTCACTCATCATAGGGCAGAAATAGATCATAATGCTGAGAGGTGGATACACATGGTGGTTGTATCACTGAGGATACAGCAACAAAAGGAAAAACCTCTAAAGATTAAAAAAAAAGTTAAAATAGAAAAAAAAAAGGATGAAAGTAGAAGGGGGAAGGAAAAGGATGAAGAAAAGCCTTCATACAATATTGTTCTATTATTAAAAACAATAATCAGCTATCAATACCACAAGGAGATGTTGTAAGACTGGAGCTTCTCAAATATCTGTGCAGCATGAAAAGACTCCAACAGAATTCAGGCAGTATTCCTCTGATGGGTCAAGACCATTTTAATACATAGTTATTTAACCTTAATTATTCAGTTTTCTGTCTAAAAAGAAACCCAGGGCTCTTTCAATGAACTTAGTGTTTACAGAAGTAAACTTTAAAACGAATATGAAGTTCATAGGTCAACCTTCTGGATTTCTCAAGTTTACTCTGACAGTATGATTTGATGTCACAAAAGCAAAGCTATTGAAACATGAAACATGCTTATGCCATGTATTTGGGGGGAAAAAATAAAACAGCAGCAGCAAAAGTCTGGTTTCTGACTGAAGGAATTTTCTTGTTGTGGGGGAGGGTGATCAGGTAGAAATTTTGACCCTGGTCTTGCAATTGGATCCATCAAGCCTGACCTCTGTGCTCCTGCAGTGCTTGCTGGAGTCAGCAGAACTATGTGCTAAGTGCAGGGATCTGTCCATGTGGAACTAACTGGGGATTTGGGACCTTCCAGTTTCCTGCTGTGGAGGGAGGACGAGTTCACCTCCATGTAAATTCTGGAAGAGGAGCAAGAGATTTCCATAGGAGAACCTTGCATTTATTTTTAGACCTTCTGTTCTCTCACTCAATCCCATAGAGATCATGCTGAACACAGAGAGCCTGCCTTTCTCCAACTACACATGCCTACCTGCTAATACCAGGGCATTGGTGCTGAAAACTGGCATGACCCCTATTCCTCTCGTGAGAAAAACCTCTCACAGTTTGTAGTCACTGTCCAGTAGCAGCTGCTCCTGCCATTGCTAATCCATTTTTGAGTCAGTTTAGATGTTGTGTCCCAAATGTGACCTCTGTCAGTGTCACATCCACCATTGCAGAGCACAGTGGTTGCTTTTTGCCGCACCAAAAATGCTGTATTTCTTGGCACCATTTAAGTATGCAGGACAGGGAGGTTGGTGTGCACCTGCAGCTCCAGGCAACTGGACAATGTTCTGAATGCACCTCTCCATCCAGGGCTACGTCTTCTGATTGCTAGCGAAGCTGCATGGACAATCAGTGACTTCCAGCTGCCAGGTACATCCCCTAGTGTCTACCTGTGCTCAACTCCAGGCTTCTTCAGCCCTCAGGAATGAGATGATCAATGAGATCAATCACAGATTGATCATGACTGGCAGGAGGTGAGACAGCTGTGTTGCCAAGTTAGAGAAAGTTCATACATTCCATAATGGATGCCTGCTTTTAGCCATGCTATTCCTAACCAGGCGATTGACCTGCAGGCGTACCAGCAGCACACTGCTTGGTTACTTTGGATGGTGACCATTGCCCTCTAGATCATTTTGTGTGTTGCCTGCTCCTGCAGAGGTGGGCTGAGAACAGCTTTTGATTTGAGCCCTTTGAGGGGGATAGGCAAAACTAATGGGATCCTGCATGGGGAGATCCTGACTTGTCCAGCTGTGTCAGGGCACTTCCAGGCATGCTCAAAAGCAGAACTTGAAGCATATGTGGAAATACAAAATAAAAATGAAAAGGCTCATGGCATTCTCATTGCTCTGGGGTTTAGATAGCTCATCAGCAAAGCTTTTTGGGACCTCCATTTCTGGATTGCAAGATTTCACCTCATTATTTTTTAGATACAGCTGCAAATCCATTTGTGGATACAATGCCTGGAATGATGTTGATCTTGAAAGTCAACCTTGGACAAGAAACATTGCTGCAGTCCATAGCTGCTGAGATGTTCTGGGAAACCTACAGCCTGAATTGTGGCCTTTAGACCCACATTCAGAAAAGACAGGAACCTCAGGAGGAGTTCCACCACAGTTTTCCCATAGAGAGTGCAGCAGGGAGAGTTGTGATTGTTAAAGCTTTTAAAACTGGTAGGACCACACATCTCTGTTAAGGCTTCAGAAAGGTGCCATTTTCTTTAAACTGGGACATTAACCTAGCAGTTGTTAGGTTTCCTGGTGGGAGACAGTGCCTTGCATCCCATTGGGTGGGGAAGGGATTTGATGCATGTAGGATCTCTTAGCGGTCTGTGTGAAAATGGGCAGAGGCCACTATTCATATTTCCTCTGTTCTGGGATACTTTGGTTCAAGCAGAGTTCTCCAAAAATGTCTACAGGAATGGGTTGTATGGGTGAACAAAGCAGAGGAAGTCTAATCTGTAGACTGCACTTATTAATGGGTAAGATAGTCTAAGGAATCAGACAGAATTAAGACATTTTAGGCACTTTCATGGATCAGACACTTGATCACTTTTGAAGTTCCCCAAGATATCAAGAGGGAAAATATATCAAGAATAAATCAGGTGTTTTCTAATGATGCTGAATGTCCAGGAGCAATCATGTCCTTCCACAAACATATTGTGCAGTCACAGTTCACACTGGTTTCAGCAAGTCTGAAAATCAGGCTGCTTCTTCTTCTTCACCCTAATATGGATTTAGACACTTGCATTTAATAACTTTTCTAGTAATAGTTTTGCTATTAAATAATTAGTATCTGCTATTAAACTGCATGGGAAAAGGCTAATGAATTTTGAGGGAGAAAAAGAAGGGATTGGTTAAGTATCTTCAGTGATACTAAACTGTGTATCAGTACCAAGATCTTGCTCACACTTGCTTGTCATGCAGGTGTTTCAAGAAAAGATTCTTGAGGATTAAAAAGCTGGGGTCTTTTAGAATTGTTGTCTGTCATCGATGGTTATTTTATGAAGACAGTGGATATATTTCTTCATAACGTGGAGGCGACAGGTCACCACAGGCACAGTCTTCCAGGAGTATTTCTGGCTCATCAGAACTGTCCTGTGACCTGAAAACAGAAAGAGGAGCAGGTACAAAAAGAATTTAGCAAACACAAATCACGCGAGTAACCTGAATGCTGCATCCTGTCAGCCTTATCTGGGCAAAGCACTTCCTGTCTTCTTGAGAAAATGCTACAAGATGAAGCTTTACTGCGATTCAACTGTCTGTTGTGTTCCTCTTGTGAAGTATAAAAGCATCAGGAGGTGACATTTGTTTTCACACTGCCTATGCCTGTCACACATGTTGCTGAGGATGTCAGACAGCAGTTTTTCAGATGCTTTGATAAATGAACTAAAAGTGACTTGTGTCCTAGGAAGGATATAATTCTGTGTAATTCCTATAATTAGAATATTTTTCCTTAGAGGAAAGAACTACATAAAATTATTTTGTGTCTGATTAAAGCAGTTTCATACTGTTCTGTTACATCACTGATCTTGTTTATGCCCCCAGACTAGGAAAAGAGTAAGGGCTGTAAGATTGCCTCAGTGGGAGAAGACTGTGTTGTGACCAGGCGTGATCAGGACAGAGAGCATCTGGTATCGAACTGATTCCTGCATTGTTGTAAAAATGCTGTTTGAGCACTGACTCGTCTGTTGTGATTGTGTTTGAGTGGAAGCCTCTGGCAGTACGTACAATAACGTTCTGGCCAACAGTCTAAAGTTAGTAAGATAAGCATAAAAAAACATAAAATGGGCAGGAACATATATACTAATATCTTCAAAAATAGCAAGAGATTTAATAGACTGAAAATTGAAAAAGATACATAAGTGAATTTAATTTGGATAAAAATGTTTTCCAGAAAAAGTATATCTCCATAGTCTTTACTCAAGAAATAGTC
Organism: Gallinago undulata; assembly: GCA_026546715.1. Lineage (NCBI taxonomy): Eukaryota > Metazoa > Chordata > Aves > Charadriiformes > Scolopacidae > Gallinago > Gallinago undulata. Next base: position 27,587,433 of record JAOTQQ010000019.1, read on the forward strand.
CTAACAAAGGAAAAAAAAATGTCTGAAGAAGGATAACACCCTGGACTAGCTTTTGCTTCCTTTGAAACCACAGGTAGCACCAAAAACACTCAGAAGCCTGTGTCCAAACACGCTAAAGCATTTCAGATGTACCTCTGATTCCTGGCATTCTCTGCAGGGTAGGTAGCATAGTTCTCGTCTCCACTAAAAGCCGGGTTATCCAGGGTGTAGGCAGGGCAGAAGTGAGCAGAGGCCGGGGTGGGGATCGGCGAGGTGCTGGAGGAAACGGTCCCGCAGCAGCTGAGGACCGGGTGAAGGTATCCAGGACTCACAGCCATGCCGTCCTGGGCTGGGTAGCGCGGAGGGATGTACTGTACCACTGTGGCGCCGTGGAAAGTTATCGGCTGGTTAATGCCGGTGAAGACGAAGGACTGTCCACTTGCAGTTTGGTCGAGGTCTGAGCTGTTTTCCTCTCTTTCTTTGCAGGACTTGCATGCCAGCATGTGAAATTTACAGACAGCAATCAGAATAAACGTCACCCCCACAGACAGCAGAATAGGCCCTAGTAACTGAGTCCACTCCAGGTGAGTAATGCCATCGTATTTTATCCACCCCATCACGGTGAAAGTGATGCCCACCAGTCCCAAAAACACACCTGAAAAGAGCAAAGTGGCGCCGGCTTTATCCCCATCTGACACCAGGACATCGGATCTGTTTGGCTGATAAGGAGTGACAGAAAAGACATTCAAGGAGAAGTCTTCTACATTGTTGTTGTTCTGCTCCATTACTGTGTATAACGTACCTTCTGCCGCAAGAGGAAGGGGGCTTGTCAGGGACTCGGCAGAGCATTTAAAGTCAAAGGTTCAGGTTAGTTATGCAAGAACTTTGTGCGTGTATGGTTAACAGACTGCATCATGTGAAAGAATAAACTTTGCTTGGAAGAATAAAGGTCTGGGAAGTGAAGCCTGAAGCGATCACTAAAGACTTCTTGAATTACCACCATCACTTCCGAAATGGCTTCACCCTTGCATGGCTGCTTATCTCTTTGTTTATCCTCCTCTTTAATTTGGCACACGCTGATACTTCCTCGCTGTGCCCGTGCCAGATGGGAGAGAAAGGAAGCTGCAGCCACCGCAGCTTTTCCTAGGCTCCCTGCCAGCTGATGCATCCGACATATGGACAGCATACGTTCAGTGCACAGCAGTGTGGCGACTCTTGCTCTCCTCGGGCCACCACTCCAGCGACCCACATCTGCGGGAAAACGCGTGGCCATTTCTAGGACTGCTGTGCAGGGCCCCAAAGGGTGGCATTTGTAGCCACGCCTGGACCCCTGTCGCAGCTCGTTCTGCAGTCCAGAACTTCCGCGGTTTAAAAAATTATCAAAGTAGGCTTTCTGACACTTCACCAAGGGGGTGGGCGGGAGGGTAAGCGGCAACAGGGTGGTGAGTGCTGAACAGCCTGGGAGAGCTGCTGGTCGTGGGAGAAAAATTATTTCAAGCCAGCCAAAGCTTTCCAGATGTCTGGAGGTAGCATAATTTCAAGCCAGCCAAAGCTTTCCAGCTGTCTGGAGGTAGCATAATTGCTCTGTAATTTCCCCTTAATTGTGGACATTTTTTGTTGTGGGATGTCCACCCCTTCCTCAAAGTTTGTATTGAAAAAAGCCCACATACCCTGAAAAGCACACCACTGCAGGAATGAGAAAGCATCTCCTGTAATGTTAAACCCGGCAAAGGGAGATATCTTATCCTGAACCCAGAAGTACCTAGAGTACTTTTTTTACATCACGAGTTATTCTGTTGCACATATGTCCCATATATTAAACAGATATATTAATTGAATATTGAGATTTTCTGTTTCCTAACAGTTTCAGACTAAAGTAATTGCTGTCGGGGGGTTCTGGTAGAATGTCTTTGCAGAATACCTTAAGGAGGAAAAAATCTACAACTACTCAATCTGTTTTAACGAGCATGGCAGGGGAGTGCACACAGGACAGAGATTACTCCTCAGATGGTAGAAGGTATAATGTTATTTCCTGCTACCAGCAGCACTGGGGAAGCAAGCTTATACTGAGATTTATAAGATTAAAATAGTTCTCAGATGTTAGCAGATAGACCTTGAGGAATATTAGTGCCGGACTCCTTTAAAAAATGTCTGGGCAGTCTCCAAAGTCGGTATTATGTCTCTTCTGTTACTAGGGGTGCCAATAAATTTCCTGACAGATGATACAACCAGGATCAGCCCTTCCCCCAGCACCAAGCCTAGTCTGGACTCTGCACCACTTGAGCAGAGTGTTAGGGCTTGCAATGCAGTGGTATTGTATGATGACAGCTAAATTAAAAAGTGCTGAAATACTAGATAAGCTGCCCTGGTAGTGGTACTTATAGCCAAAACCTAAGTCACCTTTAACCTTATATTTGGTAAACTTCACGGAACGAACTTCTGTTACTGCTCTCTGCAAGTCAGGTTTTTCCATACCATGAATCATTCTTGTCACCACTTGCTGAATCTTCCAGGCTTCCCAACATCCTTTTCAAAGTAGCATTATATCATAATAGCTGTCTAACTAATGGTATGTACAGATGTAGTGGCACCTTCCTTCTCTCATTCATTCAAGTCTGCAACCGCCATTTGCATTAGGACTGTGCTGGAGCACTTCCTCGGTCCTACACAGTAGTCCTTAAATGCTGCCTGGAGTCACGGTTTTCCAGGTCAGGCGTTGCATCATCCCACGGCTGACACTCTTAGCCTCTGCCCTAGGACAGGACCCCATGGTTGTTGAGCAAGAGCGCAGAAGAGCTGGAGAATACAGATGGTTTGAACTTTGAAAGCAGGGTGGAAAACACTTTCTGTTTGGTGCAACAGGATCTAAAACAAAATTACACCTTTCCCTATAAATTGCTCCCTTTTTGTAAGGTGTAATTTCCTCTAAAACTCCGCACATTTCTCCCATTATTTCCCCAGACAGTGGCAATGCTGCATTCAGGCAGCTGCCAAGCTCTTAAGAGAGCAGATTACATTGATTTTTTTTTTAAGACTAGTACTTTCCTTTGCCAAGTAAGTGTACATTCTGGGAACTCACTTAAAAGATGCCAACTTAGTAAATGCACTCCCTTTCACCTGGAATTACTCCTAAACAGTTTTGTGAAACCTAAGGAATTGGTCAGAGTGAGGTTTCCAAAATGGGTACTGTTTTCAGATCCTGCTACAGTTTTGTTCCCATCCACTTCAGGGACCTTACCCCTGCACACAAGCACTGCTTTGCTTTCTGTTCTTCTGCACAATATTCTGTCACCAACATGGACTTCTCCTGCAGCCCTTGCTGCTGGAAGCAGGTTTTCTGTAATGCACTGCACCTCCTCAGTTCCCTAACCTGTCTCAAGGGTCATCCTAGTAAACACTGACAGGCATTCATTTAATATTTCTCTCCTCTCTTTTGCTATTAATTTTTACATAGTTGTTCACATTATCATCCTGTTGTGAGGTTTTATTGTCAGGTTTATTTTTTATTGTCTTACATGCCTGTAATATAGCCAGGGACTTAGTCACAGAACATTCAAAAGATGCTATATATAAATATATGTATATATATATATAAATACTGTGGTATTTACACACTGATTGGCTTTAAAAAGAGTAAGTACAAAGTATCACCTCATAACAAAGCATTAAATTATATGGAGATTAAGGAGCCAATGATTTGACTGAAAGGCTTTTTCCTAGAGCAAAGGCAACTGTACGTGGCATCTGCAGAGGAAAGCCTGAATTACATGTGTAGGAGCAGTACCTAAAGAACCACCAGGCGTGGGCCATGCACCCTGGGGTCCTGTACCACTGTGCTGCCAGCCCCAAAGTGTAGGTAAGCTGGGAGAAGCAGGTCCAGCCAGCTGCCCACACCTGCAAGGGAGGTTTTATATGCTCCCAGGGAACGTCATCTCACCAGCGGGCACACCAAACTGAAGGCATTTCCATCCCTAACTATCCAGGTACATGCATGTTTGATAGAGGGAGGAGCACAGATTTAACTGAAGGCTGACACATTCGCTGCAGGAACTTGGAGGTATTGGTAAAAATGTCTGCCTGGACGCAGAAGTGCCCCACAGCCATGACTCCGAAGAGGTAGGATGGAAAAGGAATAAATGGATACAACACTGCCAACCTGAAAGGGCAAGGATGAGGTGCGTGGAATCCAGTGAGTGCTGTGGTCCTAAAAACACAGCACTATTGCAGAGATATGTGCAATCTCAGCTTTTCAGATGAGCTTTCCATTCTTTTTAGCTGCTGGTAATGCAGGAAGAAAGACTTCTCCTAGAGAAGAGGCATCCATTTATATTTTTGTGAATCTTCCATATCTCCAAAGGTTTGTATTGTTGCAGTTAGAAGCTGAGCAATGTCAGTGCAGGCAGCAAGGAAGAGAGACCATAACTTCACTTTTACAGAGGATAAGCAACCCTTACCTCCCACTCTGCCTGTTTAAGTACGTGTGAATCAGTAACCAACTTGATTTGCTTGCTAGCATTTGTATGTCAAGCACTTAAGCCAACCTCAGGGCAGAAAGGGGGTTATAGCACCATTAGTGTGACAGTAAAGTATCTCACTTCCTCAATAAAAATGCTATTCCGTATTATTTTAAGCTACTTTTATAGTTTTACAAGGTGTTGCTTCCTTTCTAATATAGACATTTCACCCCTACACCCCACATCAAAAATTCCTCCCGCCAATGCTGTTCGCCCAGTGGCTGCCTTCAGTGCTGGAGGCAGAGCTGCTGGCCTCCTGCATCTTCTCGCCGGGCTGACACAGATGGTGGTGACAGAGTAGGCACACACTGTCGCCCCGAGGGCTGTGCGAGGGCCCTCAGCACCCAGCAGGTTACAGACAGGCACCCAGCACATCTGTTGAGTTTTCAAGGAATGGTTCTCCAAGCCAAGACCAGGAGACGCCAACACAGACGTACACTGAACTCCTTCCTAAGCGTCTTCTTAAAATGCTACAGAGAGAAATTGTGTTTCCAAGCCTTGCTTTCAGGGGTAACACCCACCCTTCCCAGGAAATCCCAGTGCTGGCTCCAAAGGGTCAGGTCAGCAGTGTTCTAAAGCATACTCTCTGTGAAGACTGCTTCCTTAGAAATGAAGCGATTCACGGTGGAGATTCTGGAGTAGAAGATCAAAACACCATTAATAACCTCCAAGAAAAACATGATCATCTTTCACTTCCAAAAGACTCAGCTCAGCGTCAACATATTCCTCTTGATTTGTCTGGTCTCTTGGGCAGGTTTTGGGAACAACTGATGGACCAAATTGCAGGCAGCACAAAGGGTTAATGCCTTTACAGTTAGCAATCAGATGTGACTGTATTTCTTTTATTTTTAAAAAGATGGTGATATATTTCAAGATTTATTTGTTTAGAGTAAATGTTTTTTGATTTTTAATCTTTCCAGTACATAAGTGTTCATTTGCAATTCAAACAACAGAACGAAGCCAACATGAGTCTCTGCATGGGATTTTTTAGGTAAAATATCCCAGCTTCTGTACTTGCTATACAATAGCATGACAAATCCAGAGAGACAAGCTCCTTCGATATGTGCAAGGCTTTGTACACATAAATCACGCAGGGCAGTGGGCTCGGTTAGAAACAAGAGCTTTAAAAAAAAAATATCAAAAAGATGGTAAACCGTAGCTTGGATTACAGAAGGCATTCAAGGAAAAGCACCCTGGAAAAACTCACTAGGTAGAAAACACTTGTGAGAAAAGAGTACAAAATGTCTGCTGGGTTTTGTGGATCCCCTTTCTTCATACAGATGCTTCCTGTGGCATCTGTACGCCATTAAACGCCAGTTTAATCAGGCCCCATGTCCTAAATCCCTCTCTGTGCTGCCTTTGCTCCTTACTCTGCAAGCATAAGCCCCTCAGCTCTACCGCTGGCTATATATACCTCCCTCACTGGCTGGTCTGCTTTTGTGTGGCTGCACAAAGAGCTGCCCCCTCCACCACTGAGGGAACAAGGCAGAGGTGGCACTAGATGGCCGGATGCAGGAGCTCCTGAGCCCTCCCTGAAGAGCTCTGCAGGTGGGAGGCACGTTCACAGAGAGAGGACAGAAAGCAGTCACCTTTCCCTAGGCACAGGGGGGGAACTCGACTGCTTAACTCACAGCTTGGCATTCTGTTACAGCTGGGTCCCTGAAACGCAGCATGGTGGAGGACAAGCTGAGGTGCAGCTGAGGTCCCAGCGTATGGGCCAAACAAGAGAGAGATCACTCTTGCAAGATGTTTTGACGCTGGCAAGTTCACCACGCTGAACCAAGCCCAAACAGTAGCTCCGCCACCTTCTGTCCAGGCACAGAATGGGGCCTGCTTTTCTCAAACGGGGTTCGGAGCAAGTCATAAAGTGCCACAGCTCAGCAGCAAGTCAGCTCCTGCTAATTATCCTTACCTATGACAAGCAAATCCTTCAGTTTGGGAATGGGTGCAAACACTCGCAAAATGGAGCCAGAACCTGCTGTCACTCCACCCTGAAGGCAGGCAGCCACCTGTAACTGGCAGGGGCTACCCGGGGGGAGAGGGGAGCTAAGAGGGCTCTGTTTCTGAAGAGTCTGCCAAAGTGCTGGCACACAGCTAAAAACATCTGCTGCAGTTAAAAACAGCCACCTCTCCTGTGCTTGCTGATAAGTAATGCCTGCAGCTGGAAGACACCCCTGCGGAGCAGAGCACGCTCTCGCCAAATAAGCACCCTCGTACGGAGAGTGAATGGTGACGCACAACAGCACTATCATCCCCCCCGAAAGCGGTCATTACCACAGCTAAACTACTGTTAGCCTATTAACCACCCTCTCTGTTGCCTTAGGGCTCTTAGCTGCTGGCTAAAACTGATTTTCATAGGGATTATACTTACATAAGGACCAGAGAGGGTCTAAATTAAGCCACGGAGTGTTTGTTACCAGGCAAACCAAAAAGTAACCATTTAAGTTCTCCATCAACGTCTTTGGTCCCAATCTTAAACACCCTTATTCGTGATCCTCTCAGAGTACATATAAAGTCAATAACTTTGCAAACAACTACTTTCCACAAAAGTCACACAAAAATAGAAATAAAAACACTTCCTAATTATTTCTTTTTTGAAGCTCCAAACAGATTTAATTAGAATAAGCAAAGAAGTTGGTCCCTACATAAGTGCCTCCATTAAATAAAGAACAACTAAAAATAGAAACTGAAGCTATAACAGAACAAGATGAGTATTTAACATTCTTATAGTGAACTGAATCCCTTCTGACTAATTGCTCAGAAGCCCAGCACTATCCAATATTTTTGAAACCCAAATTCATTTATGCTTTTTGGTGAAAAATTAGACACAGCCAGTATTACTGCTTTTATTACAAATTGTAAATAAATTCAAAACGGGTAAATCTGAGTGTACAATTTAATTTAAAAATGAATTCTGATTGACAGTCTTCTATGAACTGGTGTCAGATGTGGCTAAGGAAATAGATGAAGAAGATGATGGAGAATATTCATTATTTGTTATTGACGCTTTTTCTTCATATTTTGGAGGCAATTCAGAGGTGAGGTATAGCATCGGTAAAATATCCGAAGGTGAGCTGCTTCCAGAAATTGTATATATGGTTTCATAGTCTCTAACAGCAGATGTTCTTTCATCATCTGCAAGCTGCACTCTATAAAAAACAAAACTGCATATTAGCATAATTCATTTCTCTACAGTGAGTGAAATTCCACTTGACTTACATAAACATACATGTATGCACACGCTCCCTAAAAAACCCTGAAGCAAAGAACTTGCATGAGCATTAGGATTTCATTCTGTGGGCTACACTATGACTCATATGAAAATTCTATTCCTTCAGAGGAGAAGGGCAAACAAGTTCCCTTCTAACCTTTCACATCACCAGCCATAGCTCGGCTCATGGGTATTAGCTGCTTCTGGCAGGGCTATCTCGCAATCTTATTACGTCGTCTTCTGATACTTAGCTCCTGATGTATCTTCCCTTTTGCAGTCTATCACATACACACTGACCTTATGAACGACAGTTACTACACTTAAAATTGCATTGCAAAAATCATAATCCTTAGTCATTTGAGGTCTTACATGAAAGGCAACTCAAAACTTTTATTAAGCTTTTGAGCGACCCAGAAGAGATGTAAGGAGTAGCATTCCCACTCAGAGCTGGAGAAACAGGAGCAACTGCACATGACCAGACTGCTAAGCTCCCAGTCACAGAGGGCAGCCATCCTCTGACCACCATAACTGGATCTCAATCAATTGCACCCACATGGTTGCGGTACCCTGCTCGTCTTGACCTCGAGTTGGCCCTCAGCATACTGCTTCCCAAGGAAAAGGAAGCACTCTTTATTCCTCATGACTCATTCCCAGGGCTGACTCTTGCCTTTGTGCATACATCTGCACCCCAACCAACACTGTGTGAAGAGCGGAAATAGAAAGCATAGTCACTTCATCTACAGTGTTATTACCAGCAGCAAAACCAACCACTTCTGGCACTAGACCATGACTCAGCTTCCTACAAGCTCCCTCATCCAGCACAGCCTCCACAACAGTTGCTGACACAGAGCAATGGACAAAATCACATTTGCCTAGCAATCACCCACATATGAGATGGGTATTCCCTCCAGCTTTGGGATCTTCAACCATGGCACTATGTTGGGAGGAGCGAGGCGACTGCTTCTCCTCCAAGAAAGGGCTTGGGAAATAATTTGCACTAATCAAGATGCTGAGACTGCTACCAAGTACTGAGCCATGGGAAAGCATGATCGAGTGAAACATCTAGAGGTGGTATCAACTCACTACGTCTCTGTGAGGACCCTGGGGAACATGGAGAAGCAACAGTTAGAGCACCGCCAGTCACAGAAGATCAAAGCAGAAGGTTAGGGTTTCTACATCCAAGGTTGAGGTGTTTTGTCCACTCCACTAGAAAGTGGACCAAGAAGCTGGGCTACAAACTGCCTCTTTGTTCACAAAACAGAGAAGTCCAGACAGGCAATCAACAATGATTTAGTTGATGAGATCACAGTTTGGAGCACCAGAACTGGACACTGGTGGGTTGAGGCAGTTGACTCATCTGCAAGGGACTTTTTAGGAGAAAGGGTGAAGGAAAGAGGAATCACTCGGTATACGAGGGGAGAGTCCACAAGAAGCCTAAGGGACTAGCTTTTTTGCTGTTCCCCTACCACCCTTTGATTTTTTCAGTGCAGGATATGCGGCTTGCATTCTTTCACATTCTTTGATAATCCATACATTTTACCAAGCACATGGGCGGAAGCCCTGAACTCAGGGCCTGAAATTAGAGGATAGGGAAGACTTGTGGCCCTCAGTTTTGTGCATTATACTTTTATAGACAGGTGGTACAAGAGTCACTGTCTCTCAGCTGCTTGTAAGGCTACAGCAGAACGTGTACATTCCCATATTTCTACCAGTTATCCAGTCCCGCCTGGTCTTCTAAAATACATTTAAACTGAAACTTCTTTGAGGGTTCCCTTGGGCTGTACTTGAATTGGTTGTCTTGGGGCTACCAGAGATCAAGGTTCACGCTTGCAGTAAGTAATGTCTCCATGTACATCCATTTGCTTTGTATGTACATCTGGGATGTACATGCCAGAAGGAAGTTACAGCACATCCTGGAGCTGTAGCACAGATAGGCTCAGTGTGGTGCCTAACTCCAGGACTAGCAGCAGCTGCTATGAAACACCTTCCAGCTGTGGATGTCTTTATCCAGCCCAATAAAAACACAGAGACTTCATGTAAATTCCTTCTTTCAGTAGTAGGAACTTATTTTCTCTCCTGCTTGCTCTGGGTGTCCCTTGACTGCACTAGTGCAGCTCTGAGAGCTGCTATATTTCACTTGCAATCTAAGAACAGGCAAAGACTTTTATACTTTACAAAATGAAATGTTTCTTCACACAACGATTTGTGTCTGATCAGGAGAGCCACTGCTCTCTAGAAAGCACTCTTACTTGCTCAACGCTGACATCTCATCCCTCCATCTACCCTCGTCATCTTGAATTATCAGGTATTTAGTGCACTGAATAATCAACTGAGTCTCATCAGCTTTATACAAAAAGTACTCTCAATTTAAGTGGAAAACTAGCAGACTAAATTATGTGTGTAGACAGAGTTTATCAGGATTACATCCCTCAGCATAAGTCATCAACCTCAAGTTGGATTTCAGTCAGTGGGAACCAAACACTGAGTGTCTCCTTTCCTTTGCTGGTATGTACATGGTAACTTTTTCGTTTGGGGGCCAGTTGCACTGCCCACCAGAGAGTGTTGCTCTAGTAGCAAGGAAAAGCAAGTACGGATTTTGATAGAGAGACTTTTATTCGATGCTTAAGAAAAAAAAAGTGATTTAGAGAAAAGGCAGGACAGTCTGGTTTGTGGCAATAGCAACAGAAAGAGGCATCTGCTGTCTCCAACAAAGATGGGGAAAAAGTGTTTGGAGGGCATTAGGAAATGAAAGACAAGGAGCTGTTGATGGTGAGTGACTACAGAACAGAAGGCCTTGCAGAGTGGGGCTAAGCCTCAAGACTCCACCAGGTATACTTCAAAGGATGACTAAAGAACCCCAGACGTGGTTGCTCACAGTGTGATAACAAGAATAAGCATTGCTAACACAAGAATCCTCCTCCTTTGGCATTTAGGTCTTTGGACAGGAAGACGGTTCGTGCTTGCTTGCTTCAAAAGGAAGATTAGCACCAGAGTTTTGAAGTGCCTACATCAGGCACACAGCTGGTACAGCTGGTCACGGAATGCACTGCCTCATGTGAATGGAGAAGTCTGGAGTATAGTGGAATGCTATTAAAGCAGTGACCCAACAACTACTATGACTGGGCACAGCCAGGCAGGCTGGGGCTCTTGCTGCAGTGATGCTGCTTAGGGTGCTGCAGGTACAGTCTTGTAAACCAAAGTCATACAATGAAAAAGTTCCATACCACCTACTGACTCACAGATCAAAACCTGACATAACATGACACGGATCAAGCTGACATAAGACCTTCCAAAAGGTAAACCCAAGTCAGTTCTTGATCATTAAGGGCCTGAGAAACATTGGGCGCTATAGGTATATAGCTCTCCTGGCCAGATCTAGTTTTGACTCCTAGTATGTGGCCCTTGCAGTGGCCTCCTTCACCCTTAAGTGAGCAGCCCACTGGTGGTAACCGACAGGAGATAAATAACCCTGCAAGTTCTCAAGGTGCAGACAACTCTTCAGTAGACTGGCAGCTCTTGCTCCCCAAGCTTGGCAGTGGCAGCATTTAGGAAATCAGCTGTACTCAACGTATGAAGAGTAGCTGCATGGGTAAGGTACAACATCTTGAGATGAAGCTGGCATTGCAACATCACTTTTAAGCTCCGTGGAGCCTTCTTTTCTACTCTTGCAATATCTAGGTGTCCTTTTAACTTGACACACTGCCACAGCAGGAACAAGACAGACCAGCGCAGCAGGTCTCACTTCCTCTAGGCAGTGAAATAAGGGTCACAGGTAGAACAGAACATACAATACTAGGACGGCATTTCCAGGGTCACAGGGCCTGCAAGTAAGTGTCATGAAGTGCCAATGCCCCTGCATTGGTTCTACAGAGGGTTCCTAAAAACTGGCAGTGTATCATGCCACTGGGACACTGCTGTCAGGGGCACCTTGTCTTGGACAATCTGTGGAAGAAACCTAATCTAAGTATATTTAGGCCACTGATTTAAGGCTGTGTTTTCACTTCGGAAGTTCTTTTAGTCATAATAAACTGGTAAGAATTTAAGTCTGATGAAGGACACTCTGGGGCTCATGATTTCCCTTTCAAACTAGGATATTTTAATGCCATTTCAAGTAAGATATCTTAAGTAAGTCAAGTGATGCACTAGAAAACTTTGTAATGCCTAGTATAGAGTTAGTTCACAGTGATTATTTAAAAACATGGTCTTGGATACCTTGAGAAATCTCAGACTTCTGAAAATAGAGAAGAAAACAGTCTTACCCATCACTGAAGATAGAGTGGTATGGTGGAGGACTTTCACTTGTAGGGAAACCACTTGACATAAGACAATGTGTCACAGATGGTGACACAGGGTCGGCAAAATAAGGAGGTGGTGGAGGTGGGAACACCATGACAGCATCACCTAGAAAAAAACCTATCAATTACTACTTCTGAAAAATTGCGCACCACTGTTTATTCTAACTGTACCCTAGAATATTTCCTGTCTTTGTAATTACTTGTACTTGTCTACCTTTCGAGATAAAGTGCAATAATCCCACATACAGAACTGTTGTATTCTGGGGTGTTAAAAAGTACACTGGAAGTATGCTCAGTACCAAAATATCTCAAAATTTAGATGCAGTATATTCATAAATGGAAGATATAATTTAGAAAATACAGCTGAGGAGGGGGAGTGTTCCATCTCACCACTGTTCATAGTTACTGCTGTTGACTTTGAGGGCAGGCAAGTATTAAGCTCTCCTCACATATCTAAAATATGGTGGTCTAAGTTTCTCCACATTTACTGCAATGTCTAACAAAAGTATTCAAATCATTACTGGTTCTGATAACTGCTTTTTGTGGCTTGACATGTTTCCCTACTAAATTGCTCATAGCTCAAGGCACACTACCAACATTAGACCCAGGACACTATTGATACATAATTCACTATTAGTGTACTGTGCAGCATATCTGAAAATTTCAACTTCATAATTGAGGAGTTTCAAATTATTGGGTTTTGTTTTTTTGTGTTTGTTTTTTGAAGAGAAAGTTTTTATCAGTCACTGAGTTTGCATAATTTATATAAACATTCACAGCTATTCACAGCTGCCTGGCACCTTTTTTCCTTTGTAATTTCTGTGCAGGGACAGGTCAGAGAACATTAAAAAAAAAAAAAAAAAGAGTGAGGTGGAGCGGTGTTTTCTAGCTAAGTCACCACTGTTCCAGTATGTCTCTATGCCAATCAGACCTCAGCCTTCAGCCTTTCAATTTTACTTTTCCTGATGGAAGTATAAAAGGAATAAAAGGAATTTTGGTTTCTGGCCTTTAAAACCAAGTCTGAATTCCTTTCTATGACCCTGTGATTTATCCTGGTGGCTGAAAAACCAGCTTCAAACCCTGATGTTTTCTGGTGATCACCAGGTTACAGGTCTGTATGTGGGTTTGACATGCAGAAGGAAAAATTTTGCATAATGAATTTCAAGTCCAGCCAGTCAGATGTCAGTCAAGCAATACTCATGAATCCCTTCCAAGAGCTAGAAAGTTACCAGAATAATCTATGTATTCATGGGGTATTAAAAGTAGTGCTATATGCAGGGTTAGCACTCCCTGTTAACATACCACATTTCCTCAAATATTGTGCAATTAACAGAAGCATCTTACAATTGCTTATCTGACTGATGGAAGCTGTGGCTATGATTAAAAAAAAATTGCAATACACTGCTTATGAATTAGATTCTCCTGTTTAAAGGGTCAGGGCTCAAGGCTAAAATAAATCTTAAATACAGTCACAGAAGTCATTAGACCTGTGATTTGGAGTGTCAGCTACACCCTTTGGGAAAGGAAGTGGGATTGGACACATCTGTCAGGTTACGTGGCTTCTTTTGCCTAGACAGTGAGACTTTTCTTTTTATGCCAAAGAAGAGGTTGTGTCTTTGACAGGAAAGTAACTGCACTGACCATAAAGAAAACATACCAGACAAAGCAACATTTTTCTGCTTTGCCTGGCCTGACATGCTTAGAGCTCAAATGAGTAATATTCAGAGGTAAATCATTAGAGGAAAAAAAAAACAACACTACTAACTCCCCGCATTATATACCTACCTACTGTAACCTCAAAAGATTCAGGACTCTGAGGATGTTCTTCACTTTCGCAAGATTCTTGGTTGAGATTAAAGTTTTGTTTCTTTTTAACATGAGCTATCACGAAGAAACACAGCCCAGTGAGCACAATCAAAGGTCCCATGATTTGAAGTGACAGGAATCCACAGCCCTGGAGGTCCACATTGGAACTGCCGGTTTGGTTGAGCTGTATGCTGTGCCAGCTGGGGCTGCAGCCAGGAACCCAAATGCCCAGGATGCTAATTAGCATTCCACTGGTTAAGAACAGGAATCCAAATATGAGAAACTGGGCAAACTGACAGCTGCCATGACAAAAAACAAGGCTGTACACCTGCTCATTTTGCAATTGTCTTTGCCTTATATACAGCCTGGCCCTTGATCGTGCCAGTAAAACACAAACCAGTCCAGTTACAGCCAGCACAGGCCCAGCAGCCTTAAGGACCTCGTTACAGTCACTGAAGGTTCCAGATGGGTATGACTGGAGAATAAAGACTGAAAGCAGGAATCCAGCACAAAGCAACACAGCTCCAAAAACAAAAAGGAAAAAAATAAGTTTCCCATGTTGTCCATTATTTCCTTCACCTCCTGGTGCAGGAACAGCCACTGGATACATTACAACAGAATCCCCTCAAGCAGATCAGTTGGGGGTTGTTTTTCTTTTTTTTGGTTTTCTTCCTGTTAGCATTAAGTGGCAGAAAACTACAGTAGATCTGTGAACATGAAAATACATGAATCAAAAGAAGAAAAACAACAGCAGGACTAGCTACATTATAATATTTATTTCTGCATTTGCTACTCATCCTATATTGTATACTCTCAATCTATTTTCTGTTTTGTAGTACTTCAATTATGGATTAAAGGGCCTAACCGATTTGCTGCCACTGAATGCCAATGAAAAAGAACTTGCTTTACAGTTAGACTGGAAACAACTGTAATTGCTGTTCCACAGCTAAATGAATTGTTTCTTTAGCTACAATCTTACAATTAAGGGGTCATTATTTTCAAAGGCTGAATCTTGGGAACAAGGACAGACCAGCTTTTCCCTTGAAAACAGAAAGCTAGGGGAAATTTCTGTAGTGAATGGCAGGAAGTGACAGCTCTTGAAAGAAAGAACCTTAATGCAAATGAGTATCAATGACTTGGACTTTTTATTAAGTAAATCTTCTAATACACACCTTTTCAAAGCATATAAATCTTGATTCTTCTTCCACTGGCAATAAAATATTTTCTGTTTCTCTCCTTAAAACTGCCTCCTGTCCTATACAGCTGCAAGAGCAAGTACATAGAAGATTTTTGGTTCCGTCCTGAAAAGACAAAAGAAAAAGAAAATAGTCATACTGAAGACTACGTACTTCAAGTCCCACTGATTCCATGCTTAAAACTGGTAAACATACTGCTCCTACACTTCCTTTCAACTTCCCCTCTTCCCAAACCCTTTGTCTATGCTCCAAGAAAGCTGTAAAAAGAAGTAACAAGCATGGCTCCCAGAAGGCTTCTGAGCTCACAGGAGTCTAGATTCAGAAAAAAAAACAGAAAGAAACTAATGCTGAGGCCAATAACAGTCCATATGGTAATATGGATGTCAATTCTGCTGGAGATGGACAAACTGGGATAGTGAAAGCCAGACTGAAAGTTAGGACAGAGCGCTATTCAGTGAGCTCTAGAAAACAAAATTATTTCTGCTATTAACACAAGGAAATTCGTGCTTCTCTGACACTCTGGTCTATAGGCCTCAGATGGATACCCATAGTCCATACTATGGTAAACAGCAACCACAAAGATCTATGTCCAAGTAGCTACCATGCATCAAAAGCCAACCTAAAACCTGGGGGAATTTTAGACTATGGAAAGTAACAAGTCTGGATGGACAATGAGAAAGCTGTCCCCTACCAAGTGTAGGAGGCACTCAAGCATGCTCATATTGCAGTATTTGAAGACTGCCCTCTTCCACTCACCAGCAGTCTCTTCTATGGCAAACAACTTCATCTATGATGTGGATATATCAGGAAGGATATAGAGGGAGTAGAGGAGTCTGTCACAGATGGAAGCAGGGAATTGGCTTAGTTACTGCTGTTTGTTAACCTTCAGCCTTTCCCCTACGAGCTTCCACCGTCCTACTACTACTTCAGATCACTGGAAGCTAGAAGTCGTTAGATTGGCTCCTCCTTATACATGCCTCAACAATGGTTATTCCACAAGCAAAAAAAAAAAAAGTACTATGTAATTTCTGGAAGCAAACTGTTGAACACGTATTTGGCCACAACAAGCTTCACATCACTCCCCGGTAACTGCAGTGCCCCACTGGGATGAAAACAAAACACAACCATAAAACCCACTAGTCACTCAAGTACATAATTATTTGTCTGCAATGCAAGGCAATCTGTTGAGTCGCTTGACTTAGCCACTTGTAAGAGTAGGACCCAATAAAAGATTCAGCTGAGCAGATACATGAATGAGAAGGTATTGTATGTTTTACTGCTGAACATCTAACCAGCCCCCAACAACACAAGTCAAAGCAGTGAGTAGCATGCAGGTAAAAGGCACAAGATTTGATGGGCAAGGAAACAGGCTACACCACACAGCAAGAAGGCCACTGAAGGAAGCTACAAAGTCTCCCAGCTGACTATCTTGAATTCCAAGACTAAGGGACCTCCCTTAATGCACTCATTACTGTTGTCAGTTAATTTAAAGATGATGTCTAAGTGTTTCTTCACTGTTCTGAGTTCTGTCTATCCCTCTACTATTATTGGTTTGAAAAACTGCTGAGGTTCTCTTGCTAGAAGAGTCAGAGCTTCACTCTGAAAAAAAATAGTGGTTATAAAGAGCACTAAAGATAGGACAGTATCTCATGAAAAACAAATTAAAAACATTCTGATGGGTTTCAAACTGAAAACCTTTAGCCAAGCACACTCAATACTGCATGGGCTGGAGTCAGTTTGAAGGCTCTATTTCTGAGCAGAGAAAATCAATTAGGTTGGGCATTCCTCCCTTCCCAAATTCACTGCTCTTTCCTAAGTTAATAAAATTGTTTCTCATAACTGCATATACTCCTTCATGTCTAGGAATTTTCCCCATTTTCAGGATGGATCAGAGATAGCTCAGATTTACTCACCTACAAATGAATGCACAAAACTGAGTAAAGGGCCTCTGAAATAAAAAAAAAAAAAAAACACAAACAACCAAACTCTACCAAAATAGCAAAGCCCAGTTTTAGACACAATTTTCTTGAGACATTTTTTTTGCTAAGGCACATTAACCATTTTAACAGCAATACACTATAATTAGAGAAAACTCTGAATCCTTTCTTCATGGTTCCCTCTAGGGAAAAAAACAAGGATGTAAGTAGAAGTAAATTAGGACAAAAGGAAATAATGTGAAGGAAAAAAAATAAACTCAAATGTTTAGCCCTTAAAAAGAAAAGTCTACAGATTTGCTTTCATTACTCCAACATAAGCCTGCTTCTCTTCCACCAGTCTTCTTGTTATGAGATTAAGTTAAAACACACATTAGAAATGAACCATGTGCATATTTTCTTAATTCTCCTAGGCCATAAAAGAAGGAACATTCAGAACAGTCTGTTGTGGCTTTGAAGATGAAAGCCACAGATTTTACGCTGCAAAATCCAAGGGAGGACTAATTTTCATTTACGCTACCGCCAAATTTTAATAGAAAACCCAGTACAAGATTAAGCTTTATTTCTTGTGTTCCAAGAAGTAGTATTCTATGAAAGGAGCTCGCCTTATAGTGACTATATGCTTGAAGTACTTCCATTAGATCTGTTATCTCCACAGGCATATCGACATAAGAGAATTTTCCCTTCATATCGAAGCCAAGTCTGAGAGCAGACATGGAAATACCGGGTCAGAAACTGCTAGAAAAAGATGCAGTAGTGTGGAGGCAGTTAAGTATGAGGGAAGAGGGAACTGGAAACAGCTTGTAAAGGAAGTCTGGTTATGAGTTTAACTTAAATGATATAGTAGTTTACCCTTTTGTAAGTCTGGCCCATGCCAGGCATATAGAATAGGAAATAACTCCACAATTTATTGTAGTTTTTCTGTGTAACACTTGTTGTACAACTTTCCCATTGTGGAAAGCTCCAAGGATTTTATAAGGCAAGTTTTAATGATGAAACCGGGACTTCTTGCTTTCTGTTTGAACCTTCAGAGTTCATAACGTCCAAGATTTCCACTGCAAACACCAAGGCTATAAATCTACTTCCCCTTACTTATATGAAATTTGATAGTCTCATGTAGTCATATGAATTCAGGAACTGAGGATTAAAGGAAAAAAACATTGGAAGAATTAAAACACTGCTGTCCCTCTGTTTTATGTTTCCCAGGGTAGGCCCTGTTCCTGCTCTTTCACTTGCAAAGGCACCCAAATCATTTCATGCAGAAGTATCAGGTCTAGTCTGTGTTGTTATTTCAAGAACTACAACACCTTGTCAGTTATAGCCCACAATGGAAACCCCATTGTAAATCACAAGCCATCCATTTCAAGAGCTTTCCATTTTAAGTGTTTTCACCCATCCTTAGAATTTTTAAATAGCTACTGGGAGGCTGCAACTGTGTCATTCCCCTCCCCCCCCGCTTTCAGTTTCCAATTAAACCGTGACTCCTGATAGGACAAGCTACCTGAAAAGTCCTCTCAACTCCGTTCAGTTTAGCTTCCCTGTCAAAATATGAATGGCTCTCCACTTCCTCTCACTCCCTGTATTCAACTGCCTCCTCCATTCACATCTGCCTCTGTGCCCATGCCATTTTCTGTTCTTTATTATATCACAGTTTCCCCCCGATGGTACTCTTGACATTCAGCAGAAGCACCTATCCATAAGCACAGTTGATTAAACTAAAGTAAACAGGAGTTTGCCACCTTCATCCCCACACTTGTCCCTCCTCATGGTAGTTTTAATCACTTGCATGAAGAGTTAAGGGGAAATATCCAACAGGATATACTTTCAGTCTTCTACTTTCAAGCAACATTACAAGTACAAGTACTAACAAGTTCTGAGATGCCAAGTACATCCAATTCAACCTCTTGTGTATGCACTCCCTAATTAGCACCTGGCAGTGCTCTCATCTCACTGTGTATACAACTCTGATATCGCAGGAAAAGGATTTCCAAGACTTAGACGCTGTGTGAAAAGATCTTGAAGCAGGCAGGGAATGACACAGAAAGAAACTCTGTCCATATGGATTGACAAAATGATTGTGTCAGCTCACAGGATAAGAAGGGTAATACTATGCTGTTATTTACAACTGTTGCAGGTGTCACTGTCTGGAGAAGTGCTGGAAAGCAGCTGCAGTAAGAATTCCCAGAAAATGGAACAAATCCTGACAGACTCCAGACACATGTGCACCAGGGATCCTTCTTACCACAAACTGACAAGTTCAGGGATTCTGACCTGTACCAGACAGAACTGTACTCTGTGAAGAAGCTGCCAACCACTATCCCTGCGGGGCTACAGAGGAAAACAGCTAGATTAAAAGCTGATCCACAAATGTTCCCCACTCACTTTGGTGGGGAAGAGAGTCCTGATGCCATGGTGGATGCGAGGACCCCAAGAGGGTGTCCGGACAGAGAGGAGCTTGCAAAGCAAAGTCTGGTAACCCACTGGCTGGATGCCATGCAGGCAACTAGGTCAGCACTCAGATTCAACAACAGGCTCTGAGGGGTCCCATGCATGTGCGTGGAATGCTTTTTACACACTGGTGGCACACAAGAACTGAGACAAAGCAGCTCTTGTTTTCTGAAGTACCTGCAGGGAGACTGGGAGAAGGTATATGGCCACAGTTAAAGCCAGACCAGACCTTCATCATACAAGTGACACAAGACAGAGCAATTTCTGGTAAGTTCTGGGAAGGTCTGTCCCATGGGACCGGTGTATCTCAAAGCAGCAAAAGGCACCAAGAGATCTTTGAGAGGATCCTGATAATCATCAGGAAGACAAAGGACTCCAACAGCTGCCCAAACCCTTCCTGTCCCAGTTTGTTGAGGCTGGCCTGGGGTATTAAACCACAGCCAACTCACAGACAAGCAGTTAAGATCTACTCTATCTGGAAAGAGCAGCATCCCATGGCATAACCTTCCTCATGCACTAGCCCACTAAACATGCTCTCTTCTAAGTCACTAGGTCTTCTAAATCACACTAAGGTCTTCAACAGGCTGGACCATGGCATGAACGCACAGCTCCCATGCATCACAGTAGAGCAAGGAGTGGAGCAGGACCCATCCACCACCTCCCTGTGAAGGAGCAGCTCCTGGCCCATGCGGCACCAGCCCAGCACCCCAGTGAGAGCCTCCTGGCCAATGAACCTCCCCACCAAACACCACCAGCAGCAGGCCGCACCTTACATGTCAGCAGAACCATCTGCAGAGGCCCCTTCTGTGGCAGCCCATCTTCTCACAGGGTTATGGCAGGGAAGCAGTAGCGGGCTCTCCAGGGAGGAGATAAAGAGGCTCTTCTTTCCCCAGGACATTCATGCCCTGGATAAGGGTCGCGCAGAGGCACAGTCGCAGCCTCCACCCTTGAGGGGAGTGAGAAACAGGCCGCGGCAGCGTCCGAGCCGGCGGTGGCGGCCGGCAGCCGCTGTACAAGCCCACCCGCCGGCCGCAGCCCCCTCACGGGGAGCAGCCAGAGGGACCCCCCCGCCCTCCTGCCGGCAGAGAGCCCGCCCGCCGGAGGTGTCCCCCTCTCCCCACCGCATCCTGCCCCTACCCACACCGACGCTCACAGGCGTCCCCCCCTGCCCCTGGGCCGGGGACCGCCCGCCGTTTTCGTGCCCGCCCGGTGGCTTTCTTCAAGGCCCAGGGGCAGCGACTCGCCACGGCGGCACGCAGCGACGCGGCCCCGGGGTCCGGTCCAGCCGACCGCCACCCCCGCGGACGGATGGGCACAGCGTACAGGTGCGGCAAAGGGTCCGCGGCAAAGGGGCCCCAGCGCCCGCCCCTTACCTGGCCGCGGTGCGAAGGGCTGCCGCGGTACAGCCGGCCCCGCTATTTAAGCACCTGCGGCAGGCAGCTCCACCTGGGCGGTGGCGGTGCGGAGCAGGGCTGAGCCGACCCGACCCGCACCGCCCCGGTGGGCCATGGGCGCGGCGGTGGCTGCAGCGGCACCGCCTCCCCCCGTGCCCAGCGCCCCTCCCAGCGGCGGCCTCGGCCGGCCGGCATCCCCCCTCAGCCGCCCCGCCCCGCCGCAGCCAGGGCCCTTCCCGCCAGCCCGCCCCCAGGGAGGCGGTGGCCGCTGCGGGGGTGGTGCCGCCGCCACTTGCCCACGGTCCCGACCCGCCTTGGGGGGCTGTGCCGGGGTAGGGGCCCTGCCCGCTGCCCTGGCGGGTGAGGGGGAGGAGGTGCGAGGCGACGCCATGTTAGTTACCCCCCTCAGGGCGCTGAGGTGACCCGCGGCCCCCGGGCGCTGAAGGCCAGGCTGAGGGGATCCTCCTGGCTGGTTGTGAGATTTCCAAGCTGATGGGCTGGAGTGCGGTCGCAGCTCGCTGGGCAGGGCTGTTGCGGGTGTCTGTGGAGGCGTGTGTACGTGGCCGAGGTCTAGTGTGCCCCAGAAACACCAGTGGCTTCGAGGTGAGGTGGGTGACCAGCCATCTGAGGGAGGTTGTGCTGCACTTACTGTTTCAGGACCCCTTTTTCGTCCAGTCACTTTAGCCCTGCCAACCTCAGCCTTCTGTGCACTTGGGAACTTGCTAAGCGTCAAAGACAAGCCAAGCCTAGATGTGACTGGTTTCCTTCAGTGGAGCCGGGGATGGAAGGTAAGGATGTGCCACTTGTAAATGGGTGTAGCAGTGGTGGGACCTCAATGTCAACAGGGCTAAAGCTGCCCCACTAGTTAGGCACAGCCTGGTAGCTGGTGAGGTGTGAGGGAAACAGTTTGGGTTTATGTGAGTCAAAATGAGAGGAGCCAGAAGAAGGGTGAAAGGTAGAGTAATGCCGAGGTAATAGATGGCAGGAGGAAAAGGGAGCAGATTCAAGTGTTGCTTGACTGGTAAATCATTTGGTGAGACGATGTGACTGGGGTGAAATGAGATACGTAGGTTTTTTAAGGGGATCTGGATTTGGATAGAGTACATAGAAAAAACCTGGAACTGAATGAAGAACCAAAGAATATATGAATATATATGTGGGGTATGGGAAGGAGGCTGTGATGGGGTAGAAGGCTTTAAGCTTTCCAGAGTTGTAGGATCCTGGATGTTACTGACCCCTTGCTTTCTTGACTGTTTTATTTCTCATCTTGGGTACTACTGACTGGAAGGTGGGCTTCAGTTCTGAAACACTCGGATACTGCTGTGAAGAATCTCACAGTAATGGGAGAATGTGAAGTAGTAGTTCCTGTATTCTGTGAAGAGTGAAGTATTTCAGTGAAGAAAAAAAGCAGGGGATTGGAAAAAAAAAAAAGCCTGAAGAGAACAAAAGAAGATGAGTACTGCTTGTTATGAACACAAGCTGAAGCTGAAGTCTTGCAAAGAGTGAAAATGCATCAAAATGTTTAATCAGACTGTTTTATGATATGTGACAACAGTGACACAAGGAGATGTAGTTATCTTTATATGGCAGTTTTCTAATATCTGATTCTGGTTCTGTTGTTCTTCCAATGCAGAGCTTTAATAATTAAAAAACTCTGAAACATTTAGGTGCTCATTTCTGTGTAATGTATTTTGTCAGGCTAAACTTTCTTCAGTTGTCCAATACCATTAAATTACTGGACCACTGCTGTGATGTATGGTCTTTCTCTTCTCCTGTTATGTAAATACTTTTTTCCTTTTTTTTCCCCTATTATGTAAGTACTTCTTGTACCAAACCTAATGTCTGAAGAATTTAACTTTTTTTTTTTTTTTCATTTTTAAAAATAAGAGGTCGGTCTTGACCTAAGTTAACAAGCTTGGTGGCTAGCATCTACATGCAAATGATTTCTCTCTCCAAAGCTTGTAATCAGGTTTTCCCCCTCCATCCACCACTTGGTCTTCTTGTAGCATTGGGCTTCAGGATTTGATACCAGTGATGAAAGAAGGGATTTCAGGAATATCATCCTTCAGTTTGTGAGATTCTGACTCAGTCTGGTGTGAGTTTTCAGTGGATTAAGTGTTGATTCCAAGCATATGACTGCAGTCATAAAACCATGATCTTGAGCCATATCTTTTTAAAATAAAAATTACTTTTTAAACTGTTTTTTTAACCTTTTAATGTAGTAACTGTTTAACTATGAGTAATGCA
Source organism: Gallinago undulata (assembly GCA_026546715.1). Classification (NCBI taxonomy): domain Eukaryota; kingdom Metazoa; phylum Chordata; class Aves; order Charadriiformes; family Scolopacidae; genus Gallinago; species Gallinago undulata. The sequence continues at coordinate 27,610,457 of JAOTQQ010000019.1, forward strand.
TATTTTAATTCCAGACCCTAAGTGGTAATATTTGGCAAAAAATGGAGCTAAAGGGGTTTTTGTCATGCAGGAAAGTATTGAAAGAGTTATTTGTGTTAATTCTGGACATAGCTGTATGACAATGTTTTTTGGATGTGGATGCTGACAGAGAAAACAAAGTATTTTGCACTCGCATGGAAAGCAATGGAATGCTTGCAATGGAGGATGGAGCTATGGAATGCCACGGTGCATTTGCACCTGGAGTATGACAGGGAACTCAGAACTACTAGAAAGTCACTGCTTTTGAAATTATTTCTAGTGTCACAATAACACTTGTGAAGACACTGAAAAGAAGATTAACATTGGGGGTGATGAGCATAATATAATTGTTGACAATTTATTGGCTGGGAGTTAGTCAAGGCTGTTTTGGTGGCAGCTGCTACTTATGGCAATAATCTGATGAAATATAAATGAAAATTACTAACTTTCCATTCATCTTTTTTTTTAAATTAGCGAACTGCTTATAAATGGCAAAGCCATTTTTGTGGTTTGGATTGTGTGCCTAATGACGATGGTCTGTAGAAATGAGGGCATGAATGCAGTAAGTAAGACTAAAGTGAGTATGTCACATCTAGAATAAAATTCCACTGTGCAGAAGATATGTTAATCTGCTATGAGCTATATGAGACTGATCAAAAAAATCACAGCTGTTAGAAATTTTTCTTTTTATATTAGACATATGAAATACTGGATGTGCTAAGATCGTTCTTCAGTTAAAAAACACTAAATACGATCTGAAGAAGCTGTTCAGGTGTTTGAAGACACAGCGAGAGAATCCAGACTGTCCTAAACTGTCCTGATGAGAACATAACCACTAGAGAAATATTGTTTATATTTCACAGTGCACTTGGAAGCTTTTCTGTTGTGTTTTTCGGAAACAGTACAAGATTGTTAAGTCAAGGCTGGCGCTACTGGCTTTGTTTCAGTGAGAGCTGACCTTTTATTGGTATACTTTGAAGCAAGAGCTGATGAAGAATGTATGGAGGTAATGCGTGGTAAATTTTACTTTATAAATTTGCTTCACAACTTGCCTGCTGTGATGGCGTGGACCAAATGAGATGATGGCATGGAAGTCAAAAGCGTTCTCCAACTCCCATTAAGTTATGTATGGCTAGTTCACAGCAAACACTCAGTGTGCATTGAGACTGCAAAGCTCAGCTGAATAGCTAAGAACTGTATGGTTTTGTTTATTTAAGTTCTGGTAGACTCAAAAGAGCTATACTTAGAAATATGGGGGTATAAAAATGTTTGTTTTATTAGAATTGTCAGTTCGTGGGCTCAGAAATGACAAAAACATTGCTGCCAACATTCAGTAAGCTTTTGAACCAAACTTAATTAACCCTGAAATAGTTCTTCTTTGCAGTTTGGCAGATAGCTACAAAACAACCACAGAAAAGGGTATTGTGCTGGCTACACTGGAAAGGCAGGGTGAACCAGGCATTGGTGCCTTCCCACAGCACAGCGGCTGAGTGGATTGTGCTCATGCAGTGTACCCTGGTGACCTGAGAGATCCCTCATCCAGAAGGAACTGGGAGAAACCCTATAACAGCACTGAGATGACTGCTCTCTTCAGGACCTGGCAGGGGGTTTTGTGACTCGGCTGGTGGTCACTGCCTCTTCTTTGTAAACCTTCTTTCCTACCCTTCGCGCCATCTCTCTAAAAAATGTGTGAATGCAACAGTCTTGTTCAATATTACTGTTAGTAAATGATAGAATGGTTTGGGTTGGAAGGGACCTTTAAAGGTCATCCAGACCAGTCCCCCCTGCAATAAGCAGGGACATCTTCGTCTGGATCGGATTGGTCAGAGCCCAGTCCAACCTCACCTTGAATGTTTCCAGGGATGGGGCATCTACCACCTCTCTGGGCAGTGTTTCACCACCCTCAGTGTAAAAAAGTTCTACCTTATATCAAGTCTGAATCTACCCTCTTTTAGTTTAAAACCATTATTCCTTGTCCTGTTGCAGCAGGCCCTCCTAAAATGTCTGTCCCCAACCTTCTTATAAACCCCCTTTAAGTACTGAAAGGAAATAAAGATGTTTAGAGAGAAGTGATTAAAAATTAATAACATTCAAAGCAGTTATGCATTAACCCTAATAAAAATCAAATAGCTTTGTTTTGGCTGGGAGAGCTCGGTTCGTATCTCACATCTGCATCTTAATTTGTTTGGTTTGCTTATCACACTTGCATTTGATTTTTAAGAGAAAGGCATGGCAGTTCAGCTGGTGGTGCTGGTAACCCTTACCCTGGGGCTCGTCAGTGTGGAGGGGGACAAGGAAGTGAAGGTGGGCCTTAGGAGCACTGCGGTGTGCTGCAGAGGGGTCAGCACAGGGGTCTGCAGCAGAGACCCCTTCCTTGGCCAGGGGGCTGTGGGTGCTGCCTCTTGCCCTTGGGAATCCTTTAAAGAGAACACCAGGCTGGTAGTTTGGGTGTGCACTTAACCAGGAAAAGATGCAGGTTGGTGGTGTGTCACTGACTGAGTTCAGTTAACTTTTAAATGTAAATGAGTAAGTGGCCACAGCCCAGGAGAAAGGACTCTGAGGGCTGAATGCTTATTTCTAGGCTGCAAGGTCAGAGTGTTTACTTTTTGTGGTCTGGGAGTCTTGTATTTCGGTTTCACTGAATTTCACTGAATTATTAGAGTTGGAAGGGACCGTAGAGACCATCTAGTCCAACTCCCCTGCTGAAGC
>JAOTQQ010000019.1:27613292-27626234 GCA_026546715.1 Gallinago undulata
CACATTTTCCCTAATCTTCCTTTTACTGTTTACATACTGAAAGAAACCCTTTTTGTTATTCTTAACTGTAGTGGCCAGGATGAGCTCTGCTTGAGCCTTGGCCCTTCTAATTTTTCTCCTGCCTATCCTCACTGCTTCCTGGTATTTTGCTTCCATGTGGTTTTGTCCTCCCATCCTATTATATTTTCCAGAGCTGTAGGTGCTGGGTTTGTGTTTGCCCAAAATACAGCAGAGTTTGAGTAGAAGAGAAACCTTGAACTTCACAGCCTGAGGGCAGGTCCCAGGGAGGAGGTCATTTGTAAGTGAGGATCCATTTGGAAGTACACAATGAGACCTGCTCTTTTGGGGTTCACGCTGCTGAAAGCGCTTGAGTTGAGTGTTCAAAATGTGATAGTTTTTATCTGTCTTAGTGAAAGGATCAATATTTATGCAAGAGCGATGGTGACACTGTATCTAGTGATACCAGAGCTAAGGAAACTATACTGAGCCCATTTGGATTGACACCTGTTGAACGGGAAATAATATCTCTTTGAAGGTTGTAGAGCAAAACCTTACCAGGTTGTGTGCTAAATGATACTGGCTTGACACATATTTTAAGCACTCCTTTAAGTAATCTTCCTTGGTTAGTATTAGCCAAAATTACCTTCTGAGTACAGTTTTGGAAAATAGTTTTTGCATTCAAACATTATAGTGCTGATGCATATCTGGTCATATTGCACTTTGTTTCTTCTTCTGTCAGCAGAGCATTGAAATTTGTATTAAGCTGTCAACCAGATAAATTTATCTCTGTAACATTACCTGTGCAGCTTTTTTTGTTGGCTGGAAGACTATTTGCAAAGGTAGAATTTTATGTTGTGTGAAAAGTGCAGTGTCTGTGTGTGTCTGACACATTTATTAGCTAAGACTAAATCATCTATCAGACACAAAAAATGAGAGCATTTAATTTGATGTTGTGATACTGCAACTTCAGGAGGGACGAACTTCTGCAGTGTGAAATTTTTTTTCCTGGGGAGAAGAATAACGAGTGGTAATGAACTGTGATTAGTTCACCAGTCTTTTTTTTTTTCTTTTTTCTTCTTAATATTTGTGATGAAATCTCATTTCTTTTTAGATGGAAGTTACCAGACTATTAGATTGTCAGCTCTTACTAATTTTACCACAGTTGCCTGTACAGTTTCCATCTAGATTCTTGCTATTTCAGTGTCTAATCAGTTCTTTCATTCTGTAAGAAACTTTTATGTTGTGAGCACCCCAGGTGATATTTAGCTTTGTTTTGATAGTTTCACTCACAAAGGGGAAAATCCTCTTTGAGTTTGGTTTCCCTTCTCTCAAAGACTGCTCCACCAAGGTTTGTGTCTTCTCTGCCCTGTCCCTCCCTATACTGTGGTGTGTAGAATTTTACATCGGCTTTGGGGGGAGAGCACTTAGTTAAGGAATAAGAATGTTTGACTTGGTCCCATAAATGCTTGAATCGTATCAGGCAGCTTAATTGTCTTTAAGGGCCTCATAGGATCTGACATGGACACTGGGAAAAGATGGGTGGAGATTGCAGGAGGACCCTCGGAGAAAGCAACACCAGAAATGTATTCTGTCCAAACAGAGAAAATCTAAGCATGTTAGTATGTAGGGCAGAAAGTGTCACTTCTGTTGTGGATGGACGACATTTAGGACAGGATGTAGAAAGAGGTAGTTTGGAGTAGGTGAAGCTCAGAAATTACCTCTCGGTAGGACCTTTAGGTAAGTCTGAAGTGAACCTTGTCTCCCAAACTCTTTTGTATAGGCAGATCTGGCACATTGGCCTATGTCTTTTCCATTCATTCAAGCTGAAGTAAAAGATGGCAGATACCTAGTTTTACTGAGGTGGAAGCAAGTAAATGAAAACAATGACTTACCTTGCTATTCCATTGAGGTCAAGAAAGTAAAAGCAACTTTTCTCCAGGTTCTTTTCTTCAGAAGAACAACTTGAAAGACGATGCTGAGAATTGAGCTTCAATCAAGTGATTGTGTGTAAAAGGAGGAAAAGAATAAGGTATGAGTTAAATTGATGCTTACTGACCTAACAGAAGGTCCAGATAGCCAATATAGCGTGGAGGGGCTTGTACTGGTAAACTGGAGAATGCTTGGTTCCACGGAAATCACTCTTTTTTGGACCTTTTTTGTTGTTAAAACCCACATTTCAATCTCTGAAGAGTGCATCAGTTTGGTAAGACTTGAGATCTTTGCCCCCTGCTTTGAGCAAGGCAAATAGGTGATCTCCAGAGATCCCTTATAGCCTCAGCTCTTCAGTGGTCCCACGAAGACCTATGGATTTGTTGTCAGCAGTTCTAGCCCTGGATGTCTTTCAAGAATAGTTCAGAAAAGTCCTTAGTTATCCCAAAGCGACAGGCTGTTTTGTCCTTATTTATTTGATCTTAGTGTCTTTTCCTGTCATTTTGTGTGATGATTGAGTGGGAAAAACTGTTCGTACATGAGCTCTAGCTTATTTTTCCCCCTTCCAGTCATTTGTGATTTGCAAAACTTAATATTCTTCCAGTTACCTGGCATTAAAAAAACCTTAAGTACTATAAAGTCTGCAGGAATCCACCAGAAAGGTGCTTAAAGTTAATTCCCAATTTAGTTGTGTTAAGATTAATTTTTAAATCTGTCATGTTCTTGCATTGCACTAGTTATAAACTAAGACGTTGTGTATTGCTAGATCAGGTATCTTACATAAATCTTCTTTCCTTTGACCCTATTACTCTTATGATCCAGATTTTTAACCTAATCCTAAATTTAGTTTAAGACCTCTATTCGGTACATCCATGACTGATACTAATTATCTTAACTGCGTTTTAATTTTCTTACCAAGTTTTATATTACAGTTATTTGGATTGTCACCTTTTCTTTTTTTTTTTTTTTTTTCTTAAATGATGCAGTGTTAGCTTTCTTCTAATCTTCCAATACTCTCCTGCATTTTCAGATTCACTGAAATAAAAATTAATGGTCCATAGTGTGGCTTATTCAACTTCCTAAATTCTTGGGTGTTGTTTATCTGATTTGCTGGTTTAAAAATATTTAGCTTTAGTAGATGATGTGTTAACATCTCTCTTTAGATACTGCTGGATTGCAAAGTATTTTTGCCATGTGACTACATAATCTAGATATTCTTTAAGAAATGTGGCAAAATATTTATTGAACAATTTTCTTTCCCCCTGTTTTATGTTCTTACTGATTCTGGCATTTCCAGCTAGTAGGGGTCCAGTAACACAGTGGAAGTGAAACATTTTTGTTACTGTTTTTCAGAACAAGCTCCTTCCTATAACCGTCAGTTAAACTATCTACATGGACCCTCCTACCCCCTGTGTTTATTTGCTTTTCTTATCAATCTCTTACAGTTTATGACTTCAGGGTTTATAGCCACTATTAAGAGAAGTCTTCCATTATGTCACTGCGTTTAATTCCCCTCTCTGGCTGTGGTTTAGTGAACAGCTGAGCCAGGCTGATGATGTGCTGCTGCCAAAAGGGGGAGATCTCGTTCCCCACCCCTTCTCTGCTCTTGGGTCAGGAATTCATGTACCTAGAGTTTGCTGGACCCTGCTGCAAGCTGCTTCGGTTGGATTAACTGAGCATAAATATTTTTTTTTCCTTTTCTTTTTTATTCCTGGGTTTGATGAATGTTTAGTTGGTGAGTTGACTCATTAACAGATATGATGCATGCCAGAGCTGGTACAAGGTGTGGTGGGTGAAGATGGAGAGCATGGCCTGTGTCTTTTGGCAACATTGAACTGTTCAACTGGCTCCTCGTGAAGCTGTAGCCTAAGCCAGTTTGATCAGTTTTAATTAGTGTAGACATTCAATCATTGGATTATTGCTTTATGAGCATCTAGAAAATCTGAAATCTGACCTGTTGAAGTACCACCTGCCCATGCTATTTGAACCTGATTGATTATAAACAACAAATGCATTCAAGTAATGGTGACTTGGTTGTCACTAATATTTGGTTGTTCAGTCCAGCCAGGCAGTTTAGAATGATTTATAAGGTATAATGATGAGGTATAATTTATGATTCTTTCTTTGATGACTGCATCAGAGCGTGTTTCATTCATGTTTTCTTTCTTGCCACAACCTCTATGCTCCAGACCCCAGTTTTCACCTCAGTTTGGGGCACTATAAATGAATTGCCCACAATCTGCCCATGGCCAGGAAGCGTGGGAGCTTCTGCAGAGTTTAGGACCCTCCCAGAGGAAAGTAGCCGCTGAACCAAATTATCAGAGCACAGAATTTTTTAACTCGGGAGAGAGAGAGGCTAAAGGGAGTCTCCAAGATTAGTTACGGCTGACAGCAGATCAGTGGAATGCAAACAGTGTCTCTCCAAGTCCAGGTGTGAGCAGACTGTAAGTAGTTCCAATGTGGTCTTTACCAGCAGCCCTGGGTGTTCCAATTTAAAAGTACATCTTGACTACAGCAAGAAGGTCTCTTGAATCGTGGTGCAGTATGGAAAGATGGCACCAGTTTATTCACTGCAGAAATGCTCTCACATTTTTAACATATTTCTCACTTTGACCTGGTAATTCCCCACCTTACCAATGGTAATTACTACAATTACCATAGTTGGGTTACAGAGATGACGGTGGAGTGCATAAAATATGCTGTCTCTGTAGAGACAGTACAGTCTGGGGAGAACACTGAAGTGTACCTGATGTGGTCTAACACTCATTTGAATCATTATTTGTAAACTTCTGGTTAGATCTGGTTGTGCATCTGTTGTAAACATACAATTTGTGTGTCTTTAAATAAAGCTAATGGCAGCAATAACAATAAAAAGGCCTATCTTGCTGGGAGAGAAGTGAAGAAGGCTTTGCTAAACATTCATGGTCGAGATACAGAGGCAAGTACAGAATGCTTTTAAAAGTCTAAGAGAATAGAAGACCCTTTAACTAAAGGAAAGTGTCCAGAAGAGACTTAACAAGAATTTTAATATAGTTGGATAACCCATCTTTGGCCTGGCCATATGGGTGGTAGCAGATACCGTTCAAACAAGTTCTTAAAACTACTCTAATTTTCTTAATTAGTTTTCTTAATTAAAACTTAATAAGTTTTCTTAATTCCAGAAAAAAACCTAAACAAACCCAACAATAGAAGAGATAATAGTTGTTTGAATATAGTAGCAGGAGACTCCAAAGGTTACCAGTTAACACTTATGTTGGACATAGGAGCAAGCTCTTAAGACTGGCTCCAGATTCTAAAATAATGGCTTGTGGACTGTTGTGAATATTTGAAATAGTGAAAATCTCTTCTGGATACTACTGCTCCTGCTGTGTGTTGGTACAAACACACTTGCCTTTACTGACGACCTGAATTGGAGGTATAGTTTGTTCTTCTGGGCTGGGAGTAACTATTTAACCGTAAAACTCAGCACAATTGTTGCTTAAAAAGTGGTGTTGAGGTGATAGTTACCACTTTAAGAAAGATGCAACATTTTTTGTATTCTTCTTTTTAACTTGTGTCAACAAGTTAGGCTTTTCCTAGCCATGGGTAGCATGAAAAGCAGGAGACTGCACTGTTGCTGCCTACATAGGGGATGAACTGCTCCTTGAAACACAAATTCTGGTTTTACTCTTTTTTACCAAAAACAGGTTATTGTAGGTCTGTTTTAATCTGGATGATCCCTTAGGGGAAAAGGTAGATGATGCTATTTGCCAAAAACCTCTGAATTCTAATGTGTGGTTTTATGGCACCTCTTGGGGATCAGCTGGCAAAAGTCCTGTGGCCCTGAGCAATCTGAAGGCCGTAGCTCAGGGAAATGGGGGTCTGGTCTCCTCACATCTCCCCCTGGGAAGCTGATTGTTGCCTGGAAGACAGGGCAGGTGCTGGGGTGGACTGTGCTCCTCAGGCTCCATCAGCGCTGAGCACTGTAATGCCAAGTTCTAGCTCACAGCTACACAGACAGAGCAGCACTTTGTGCCAGGGGAGACATCTTGCATGGTCCCCCACAGCATTAAAGCAAGAAACAACTTTGGTTGTTTTGAGAAGGTTGAGGGTGCCCTCAAGTATCTTGCAACATGCCAAGAGGATAGCTGTAATGGCCTTGATGTCTTTTTTCTTTAAATTTTCAACTCCTATATGGGAAAGTTGTGTGAAACACATATTCTCCCCCTGAATCTAAAGGGAACACTGGAGCTCCTATCTGCTTTTCCATGTAATTTCCTTACTCTGTCTCCTGTGACTGTAGTGTTTGCTATATATTACCAAAAGTTATGCCAGAGTAACAGTGGATTTGTCTGAGGCTATTTCTTGTCCTAGGTATACAAGATGTTCTTAAATCAAGCAATATTCTGCATTTTAGACCTTAAATAAAACTAAATTATTCTAACTTCTGACTAGAAGCAGACATCCAGCCTACTGTTTACTATTAAGTGACTCAGAACATGGAAATGTGATTTCAGCAGGAGAAAAGCTGCAGCATCATTTGGCCAGTGCATGGGAATAGAGTGGTAACACTTTGGAGAGACAGCAGATCACGGACTGCACCAGCCCTCCTGCGCTCACGTGCGTGTTGTCAATCTGGGAACTGCTCAGAAGCAAGAAGGGACTTGTACACAGATGCTGAGGGATTCTAACATGTGGAGAAGAAATTTGTATTCAAGAATGAAATCAGGTGCTTCATCAGGGGCTGAAAGTTCTGTCCAGACTTTGGTTCCCTGTCAAAATCCACAGTCCTGTAAGGCTCCAGAGGTGGAAGGTGAATAAGAGATTTTGAGCTCGGGCTGTTGTGTTGGTTTTGTTTTTTTTCCTTCTCAAGTTGTACTGGTGCAGTGTCTTACCAGTGCTACGACTGGGGTAGCTTTAACATTTCTGTATTAGTGATGACTATTCATATAACTTACCAATGACAGTAGTGGCAAGGGGAAGAGAAGGCTGTGGCTATTATATTATCTAATTACAAAGCAGGAGGGAACATCTGGAGGGGAGAATCAGCAACTATTGTAAAAATGGGCTGCTGCTTTTAACCATGATGAAGGAAGAACCGAGTCACCGCTGAAGATGTTACGACTGCTAACTTTCTGGAGCTGAAAACACAACTTAGGAAATGAGAGCTTAAAGAAGGCAGATTGGGTGATGCTATAAGGAAAAGCTGAATCATAATCAGAATGGAAAAGATGGCATGATTTATGGCTTGTGGTCATTAATATTTTTTTTTAAATAGCTGAGTTTTAATAATGAAAAAGAAAAGCTAAGTTACAGAACAAGACTTTTTAAAAGAAACACAGCTGGGACAATGGCAAACAAAATCATACTTTATGTTATAGTAATTAAAATAGCCATCCCAGATTTTAAACCAGAAAGAATGGATTCAAAGGAAGTGAAAGCAGCTACAGAAAATGTAGAATTTGAGTACTAAATGTTTAGTAAGTAATCCAGAAGAGGCCTCTTGTGTTTTTTTAAGAGTATTTTAGTCTTTAAAGACTGTATGCTTTCTACAGGTTGTTGAATGAAGTAAGGGAGAATTAAAAATCAGCATGTCAGTAAACATGTAAACAGTAAAACTTTGAGGTCAAAGTGAGTTGAGAAGGAATACTCAATAGTGTAATAATATGGTGAAGTGAAAAAATACATTAAGTGTTCAATTAAGATGCTTGGTAATCAGTCCTATGAAGAGTACCACACAGTAAATATGTTATTTGCTGCTTTAGTACTTGGAACTGTTTTTAGCTTACTCTATCCTCGGAGGAATTCCTGAATTTTTTCTTGCATGCTCTGAAGTAAAATTGCCCTTTTGTGACAACTGAAATGGAAACCAATTATCTAGCAATTCCAAGAAAACAAAAAGCTGCACAGATACTAAGATGCCTATCTTAAACTTCTTGAACACACAAGACTTGAAATGTAAGCCTCCTCGTCGTGATGCAAGACCTTCCTTTCTAGTTAGATAGCAAAACTCACCACACTTGTAACTAATTCCCATGCCGTTCCAGTAGATAATCAAATAGCTTAGCTCTTTCAAATATCCTACATAAATATTATTTGGCACTGGTAGGGGTAGGCAGTAATCCCTGAAAAACTACCTGATCGTGTACTTCGATACTATGACAAACCTGCTGGAGCAGCACAAATCCAGTTTATAGCAGCTGTGAGTAGTACATGGGCACTGGCACACAGTAACAGAAGTCAGATGTTAACAGCAGTGCCAAGAGCGGTCAGTGATTGCTGATACTTTAAGTTCAATGCATTCCAGAAGAGCTGAGCAGAGCCATACCCTTTTACATTCCTAACGAGGAACTGAGGATGCTGGGGAGCAGACAGAAATGGCTTGTGAGCTCTGTTCTTCGGCCATTGCTGAGGACAGGCTATGGAGCTGGGTGGACCGTTTGGCCTGACCATCAGGCCCTTGCGTTCTTCGCTCCTGCCTTCCCCCAGAAGATAAGAATCAAGCCCTTGGACTATTGCTTTCCAGCATGACCAGAATGGTACTTACTGCAATGACATCCAGCCAGCTGAGACAGCCCATTTAATAAGTAATTTCTTACTAAAGTTATACAGGCTGTGGGAGTCATAGGGAAGAAACAGACCCAAATGCATTTGTTCAGTTTCAGCTTTTGTTTCTGTGCTCACAGCTGAGAGGCACTATTCTCAGACTGATGAAGTAGTACATAAATAATCTACTTTTTTGGACAGGTGGAACATAAGAAACCAGAAAGAATTAGTTTAACTGTGCCACTGATTTTTTTCCTGTGCACTCAGCATATTAAGGAAGTTAGGCAACATACTGTATTTGATAGCACTATTTATAGAGAGATTTTTCTGATAAACATATCCGCAGTTTTGCCTAATCTAAGTTACTAGTTAAGCATATAAATTTAGTAAGGCATAAGCCATTGTAGACATCTCAGGCATTCCAGTTTAGTAAAGATGCAACTCTTCACAGAAGTCATCTTTCCACCTACATCCTCTGTGGTGTTTTTTAAATATATAGAAGAGTTCATGTATTATCTCTATCCCTTATCGCTCAAAAATCAACTAACACTTAAAAAATGTTCTAATACAGGCATGGTTTTGTTCTATTATCTGATTGCTTAGAAGCTCTGTGGAACTAACTGCAAAAGTATAGGCAGTATAAATCAGCATTTAAATTATATATTACATGTTTATTATGGGTGCAATTTTATTTAAATTTACATTTTATGAAAAATCAGAAGTATTTACAGTTTTTGTAAGATAAACTTGTATGATCTAATTTACAGTTTGACGTAGTAACAATTTATAAAAAATCAGATCCTTTAGAGTTGTGTTTAAAATCAATTTTCTTAGGAGGCAGCTACAACGGATATTGCTGTATACATAAGCAAGAACCAGCTTGCTACATAGGGTTTTTTTTAATCAGATGTACTTTTTACATTGTTTTTGAATTTCTTTACAAAAAGTCTATATAAACTTGTATGGCTTCAAAATTGTAACCTGCACCCAATGCAAATGTATATATAATCATCTGAATGAAGGCTAGTTTAAAAAAGTGCTGAAACATAACTACTTCATTTGACTTAGAAATGAAAGTAACACTTGATTAGAAATAGTAATACAGTTTTGGGTTTTCATTAATAACATATTGTCATGTTGAAAACAATTTGATTGCAAAGCAGATTACAATTAAGATTCCAGTAAAAAGACTGTACCATTTAATGAGTGAGAAATTTATCATTCAATAAGATTAGAAATTACGAGTCAAATACACTCTTCCAATCAGATCTACAGTACAGTATGTGCTTAGTGCTAACAGTGGAACTCTTGTCTGCAAAAGTGTGTAGTATACATTAGAACTTATGTAGCCTTAATTTATGGAAAAGCTTCAGCAGTCCAATTCATCACTGGTTTTGCATGAATTAGTTCAAGCATGTTTTATTGTTTTAATAGAGAATTTGAAAAAGATACTCATATTCAAAATGTTCATAAGAAATTCTCACATGCAGGTTATTGAATTATTTTGCCCCAATACTTTTGATTTCGGCACTGAAAAGACACTTTATAATACAAATACATAGAAGAACATTTTCTAAGTTAGTGACTTGCTTTAAAAAACGTTACTAATGTGACACTCACTTGTGCTTAGACTGTGGCAAGCAGATTAGATGACAAAACAAGTATTAAAATTGGTGGTTATACAAAAAAATTAAACTAATAGAAATGGCAGTACTTGTCATCCTGCTGCCATAAAATCCCCTTTTAAAATGCTATTCTTCCTAAAGTACTATATTTACATTCACATCACACAACCCCAAAAGCACTCCAAGTCTGAAGATTTGCAGTCAAAGTGAAGGGAAATGCCGTTTGCTTTCACAAGTTTGCTTTTACCATCTTCAGTCATTTTTCAGGATTCTCATCTTTGGTGATATTAAAGTTACTGTCTCAGAGTTTCAAAGTCCTGCGTGATGCATCTCCCTTTACTACAGCCGCATTTATTGCAATTACCCCATGAGGAAGTAATCCAGTATTTTAAGCCTCTTTTAAAACAATCTCCAGTTTTTGCAAATCTGCCTTCTAAATCAATCCCAGTTGCAGGAATTTTTATAAAGTTGTGTGTATTATACAAACACCGTGCTTCCTTGACAGAGAGCCAAACTTTAAAAAAGGAAGTGAGGCACGTGAACAATAAATTGGATAGGCACAGGCTTTTTTAAAAGGCACAAATGTTATGCAATTCATAGAAAAATAAATTAAATCTACAGCATTAATGAAAACAATCACAACGCCCATAAAATTTACTAACTGCAGAAGTAAATCTCTGCTGTCTTTTGCAATTTTGTAACACATTGCACTTAAGAAAAAACTATAGAAAACAACTTACATGTTAATAATATATGATACAAGAGCATCAAGTTACATTTCTTTTATAGATCCCCAACTTTGTTATTTTTGTGGCTTGAGTGGACAGAAGAACTACATGAGACTTTGCCTCTGCCTTCTTTAAGAACTGGCAATTGAAAAATCTGAAAAATGAATATTACTTATGGAAAGCGCAAATATTTCTTACTTGCTCTCCTACATTTTTAGGTTTAATGTTTACAGTATAACATACGATTTCATACTTTCATTACAACTATGGATTACTATTTTTACTTCATCTATATAAATTTACTAGAATTTAAAAAAAATTTCCCAAATATTGCAGTTGATCATTTACAGACAGTGTTGAAGTTGACATCAGTGCTATTATAAAGTAATAAAAAGTTTGCAAAATGACTTTTAAAAGTGCATTTTCTGTTCTGTAGTTCAGCCTCAAAGTAGGTCAACATTTTGAAAAAGAATTAATGCATGTTAAGATAGTGTTTGAAAAGTAGAGGGCAGAGAGAACTTCTTCCACTCCTTTGATCCAATGACTTTCACATCAGCAGTCTGCCATATACCGTCCTGAAAAATAAAGGTAGGTTTTTTGCAGTTAGTAGGTAAACCAGATTTTGTCAGTATTTTCCTGCAGCAGTTTCAGTAACGACGGAAAAACAAAACCTCTATGAAAGAGTTTTCAGCCACATTTTATTTAAAAGTAACCTTTTATGCATCACTTAATTAACAGTTTCATATTTTATAATTTAACACTATAGAATATATAATATTAATTGGAATATATAAGCATGTCAGTGTCTTACCAGTGGCAAATCTCTTCTTAAGGAGGGAAAGCCGATAGCCAGTGCCTACGAGCTCTACATCTACTCCTGAAAGGGTACTTCCTTCACTAATGAATTGCACTGCAAGTGTTGCTGGTTTACTGGGTCCTTCTGAAAGCTCAAATTTTGCCCTGAGGGATCCAGAACCTATAAAAATAACAAAACTGAAAAGCTGGTTGTTTTGCAAGAGCAAGACAATCTTCCAAAATTAAGAAGTGAAACTAAGACAGTGACCTTTGAGATCTATTCCTAGCAGCAGTCCTACATCAACTGTCAAAAGAGATGAGTGTTCAATTCTGGTTTTCCCAATATAGCCTTTAAAATAATGACTAGTGAGTGATTTATAGAGAAACAATACACATTTCTGCAAGATTATACAGAATGTGGGTATCAGACGGCCTGGTTATCTCTTACTACTTGAAAGGTCTGATTGGTCCCTATAATCATCTTTTTTGCTTACTGTTCTGCAAGTATTTAATACCACCTATCTTGTATGTACTACTTTTCATTAGAAGACTTGAAAGTATATCAGAATATTTAGATGTCACAATCTGTCTGGATTAATGTACAGGAACAAAACCATTGGAATAAATACAGAAATGTACCCACAGGAAAGAAATTCTTATTTTGTAATAAAGACAAGGTCTGATTAAATGCTTTTCCCCACGTTTCAGTTGTTTTTTCAGAGACAGTGGTGAAGTGTCATCACCTTGATGCTACTGTAAGGTAGTAATAGTTCAGAATTACTTTAAGTACATTTCTGTAGTCAATGCAAGGCATTTAAAAGCTCTTAAGTCTTTTCTTGTTCTTGCAAAATATGCTGGGGAAAAAATAGATTTAAATAATTAATAATGGAATAATGAAAGTCAGGTATTTTTACTTCTTTAAAACAACTTGTCGTTGTTTTACAGTTCTTAGTCAATAGGAACTGTGAAATAATGAGAAAAGTTCATACCTGAAATGTTAATGGGGTGAATGTTAATGAACAAAATTGTTTTATGCAATAGCTTGTTCTTAATAAATTTGGCTTAAGGTCCATTTCATGTCTTCAGTAGGTCTGTCATAGTTTGTGTAAATTGGAACTTTTTTCCACTCTAAGCTTGGAAACTTACATATTCACATACTTTGAAAGTTTGGTCTGTGCTTTATTTCTGTCTGCAATTGACAGCTCACATAATGTGTTGGACCTTAAAAAACCCCAAACATTTTACCACCCAGTCCACCAAAAAAAAGAATCACAGAATCACAGAATCACGGTGGTTGGAAGGGACCTCAGAGATCATCAAGTCCAACCACAAAAAAAAAA
>JAOTQQ010000019.1:27626334-27669318 GCA_026546715.1 Gallinago undulata
CCTCCCCTTGATTCTTACCCACAGGCACTCAACTCTACTATTACCCTCATTTACCTCCACACATTCATATTCCTCCCAAGACTTCAAGACTTCAAGACATTGACAGTGTTTGTGCAACTGCTCCCTTTGTTTCTGCAAGTGTAAGACCAGCATAGTATTGCTTCCTTTACTGAACATTATGTGTTTATACTCAAAGAAAAGGGGAAGAAAGATGGTGAGAAGGGAATACGGCAGAGGGATATGTCTGTGTCTACTGGAAATACACAGGATGCAATCTGCATCACTGGCAGCCCATTTTGTGCTCTTCTGCAGGTACACAGTAGCTCTTCATCTGGCCACGTTTGTGTTTTAGTATCGTTTCTTCTCCACAGTTTGGAAAAGGGATTTAAAAAAAATAAAAGAGGTCTATGCCAAGTAATCATATGGAAGAGAGATGGCAAAGAACTGTGAGGTCAGTGAATGACAAAGTACACCAGGTCACAGCAACAACCTCTGTCAGGTAAAATTCTCTCTGATTTGGTCTGAATTATGACCACAACTTTGCAGCCTGTGCAGGAACAGAAGAGGTCTTCCCTTTCCAGGCTCAGGGAAAGGCAGCTGGCCAGAGGACAGCTATTGGTACCTTACAAAATGCTGTATCAATTACCACTCTGAGCAGATGTGCATAGATTCATTTTTTTCCTAGAGCTGTATATGGTCAAAAGAAAGACTCTCAAAATGTTGGTCAAGGATCATCTATTGTGGAGTCTATCTATCTCAACACAGGACTTGTAGAACTTCCCCCCCACCCCTCAATTCTTCCACTTACCTCTTTCTACTTTATTTCAATTGTCAATTTATGGAAAGACAGAGATATTAAACGTATTTTCCTTTGAATAGCTGCTTATTTCCAAATGGCATTGAAGTAATAATTTCCTACCCAGTCTACAGACTAACTCCATTTTAGAGCTACTAAAATGAACTACATTTAGAGCTACTGCTTTCAGGGGGCTTCACTATTTTTCCTGTAATAGCTAATTAATAAATTTGTATTTTGACATAACACTGTTAATGGAATCTCTCAGAAGGAAATTAATTGAGAAGAAGGTAAACAGGATACAGCACGAGAAGACCTGTTAAACAGACATGAGGGCATAGACGCTAAAATGACTACCTTTTCACTGTTACAGTTTTTCTGTACAAGGAAATAAAAACAAAAAAGTGCAACTTGCCTCCGTTCTCAGACTTCTCCGAAATGCTAGATATTTTCCAATATGCTTTCATCTGCTCTGCATTCCTGTGAGAGAATGGTAGGTTAGTTGTAAGCACCAGTTTTAGCATATTGTTTCCCATAAATCTACACCAGTATATCACAGACATCTCTAAACAGAGGTTAATAAACACTTGACGATTTGAAGGTAAGCTTGTGGAAAACTATACAAAGCAAACAGGAAAAGAGACGAGTGTGTCTGCGTTGCCCCAGAGCAGCAGAGCTCAGAAGTACACACTACCTTTTCATATGGCTAACACTAGCCCTGGCTATGGCTCCGCAACTCAAAACCCTCTGTGGTCCCAAGGGTAAGAGAAGACCAAATGCCCTGAGAGCAGTTTGAAAGCCACCTTGTTATACTTCATGACAATGGTATGAGGGAGAGCTATGTGGATTGCTTTCCCCTGTGTGAGCCTCCTGGCACCATGTACTTCATTCCATTTCCATATTTTAGTAAAACTAGCTGGCCTAAGTACACAGGGTTTAAGCTAACTTCTGATGCTCTAAAGGGGCAGAAAAGGGCAACAAGCACTGGAGTTTCCAACTTGACAGGGCATTTTAACTCCTAGAGCACTTTGCAGCAGTTCCACCACAGGAAAGTCAACTTAAAGCTGTGAGCAGCATGAACTAGGGCATTAGGACCAGATGACCTTTAAGGTCCCTTCCAACTCTAGGCATTCTACAATTCCTTGATTTGTCCGAATAACACATTTAAATGTACTGCCTCCAGAAATATCAGAACCCATCTGATAAATGCATCAGGTTTATTTATGTTTTGAACCTTGCTTTATAAGGTAAACTAAAAGTAACAGGGATAACAAAGCCTGATTTCCTTCAACTTGATATTCTTTGCCCTCTTCACATTAAAAAGACCCTCTTGGAAATAAACAGTCCAGCAATTATGTTACAGCTGGGCAAGTACCTATGTGCTGCCAAACCACAGGCACAGCAGTTGAATTCTGCTTACCTTTTGCTCTAGGGATGTACTGCTCTGCCTAGTCCAACTGCCCTCTGCTTGTTTGCACAAACTTGTAGAAACTTGATTACATGAGATCTGTGTCTACTGTGCACTTCAAGTGCTACTGTAAATGCAGGAGGTGACAGGTAGTTCCTAGTCAGATCTGCATGATGCTTTAAGTGAGAGACAATGCTACCTGGCTTATGGAAAGCTCCTCATTTTCTAAGGTGTGTTTTAAAATAATTTCAATTGTCTTTTTAAGAACTGCATTTCCTCTGCTCTCTCTATATTATCCATATATATGGATATATCTATAAACACACATATACATCATGTTTTTTAACCAGTAGGAGATTTTGATTTCAAATTACTATAGTAAAAATGTCTAACCTGTCCATTAGCCAAGAGAAAGCAAACACTGGAAACTTCACGTATTATTACGCAGTTGGAATGGGTGAATAGTGTCTCAGTTTATGTGAATTGGCTACATATGATCTGTTTCTGATAATATCTAAAACATCTATAATACGCATTTTATCAAGACAAAAAAAATTAGCTGTTTCATCCAGTGAAGTTTTTCAGGCTGTGTGTAACACTAATGAATACACTGACATGAATCTGAAATAATAAAAAGTATTAATATTACCATTTTGCAGGTGGAAGTGATTGCATGTTTGTTACTCCTCCATCTACCGGTACCATCACCTGGATGTTAGAGAGCATACTAGGCACATTCATAGACTCTGGGTTGTACTTGTAATCCACTCTCACATCAGTAGTGCTAGCATTGCATTTCCAGTAAGTTGCAAGATTCAAGGGAGTGGACTGGATGCCATTTGAAGATACCTGTGAAAGAATAAACCATTGAAAGGAGCTTAATTAAATGTTCCCCTTTTGGGCTGAATTAGGGAATGATAGTAACGAATACAAATCTAAATCCTGACAAAAGAGCAAGAGAACAATTGACCTCTGAGTCCTTATCACAGAATTCTGAAGACTGTTGGAGCCTAAAGTAATTTCTGTTCTTTTAATTTTAAAATATTTAAAGAAAAGATAGAAACTCTGCTGGCCCACGAGGCTTCTTCCTATTCTGACTTTTATAAGTCAAAATAGTTTTGTTTCAGTCTTGTCTTCTGCCTCACACGAGAAGCTTGCTTCGAGCAAAACTACTTCATCCTTAGCAGTTGTGTGCCAACACCACTTCAGCTGTCTGAGCCACCAGCAGCAGAGGGCAATACCTGTCATTATGGGATGGGCAGCCAGCAAAACAGTTCTTACCTATTCAAAGCATTATTTTCCTGTGGCAGGAGGGCTGGATGCTGCTGCTTCTGTGGCAGAGCTTGTGCTACTGCCCTGCTGCATATCTACCACCTTCATAGTCTACTTGAGGAACCTTCTACGGCCTATCTCTTGCCTTTCCTTGGCAGCCCAGAACCTTTTCTATCTACCAGTGCTTTTGCATGTCAACGCCTCATTTTTCCTTGACAGCCAAGGTCTTAAATAGATACCATTCTTCCACAGTACTCATTTTTGCAATCCAAAGAAATGTTTTATTCCTTTCATCTTTCTCAGGAATTCTGTGTACCTAAGGTGCATTTTATAGATTGAGTATACCAAGATTTTAAAGTATATTGGGAGGATGTGGAAACTACAATAGCTGGACTGACAGGTTCTTTCATTTTTTGACATAGACAGTTGTCTCAGATGGTGTCAATACAGGTTGGGGATTGATCTTCTGGGAAGCACTACTGAGGAGAAGGATCTGGGAGTCCTGGTAGATAGCACATTTTCCATCCTCTGGCAATGTGCCCTTGTTGCCAAGAGGGCCAATGGAATCCTGGGCTGCATAGGAAAGAGTGCAGCCAGTAGGTTGAGAGAGGTCATTCACCCTCTCTACTCTGCACTGGTGAGGCCACAACTGGAATACTGCATCCAGTTCTGGGCTCCCCAGTTCAAGAGGGACAGGGAACTCCTGGAGAGAGTCCAGCGCAGGGCAACCAAGATGATTAAGGGATTGGAGCACCTCCCTTACAAGGAATGGCTCAAGGAGCCTTTTAGCCTCTTTTAGACTCTTTAGCCTGGACAAGCGAAGGCTGAGAGGAGACCTTATTTATAAGTATGTAAAGGGTGGGTTAAAGGATGTTGGAGCCAGATTCTTTTCAGTCATTTCCAGCGATAGGACAAGGGGCAACAGGCTCAAGCTGGAACATAGGAAGTTTCATTCAAATATGAAGAAAAACTTCATGAGGGTGATGGAGCACTGGAACAGGCTCCAGTTCCAGGCAGGTCATGTAGTCCCCTTCTCTGGAGATCTTCAAGACCCGCCTGGATGCAGTCCTGAGTGATGTGCTCTAGATGTTCCTGCTTTAGCAGGGGAGCTGGACTAGATGATCTCTAGAGGTCCCTTCCAACTCTGACAATTCCATGATTCCATGTTCAACCATTTCAGTGCAGGCCTAGCAAATCCCTGTTGTCCACTTGAGGGGAGTCTGTCTGTCTTGAGTTTTTGTGAAGATTTTTTTATTGACAGCCAGAACATTTTCTCACAGATTCACAGAATAGTTCAGGTTGGAAGGGACCTCTGGAGGTCATCTGGTCCAACTCCCCTGCTCAAGCAGGGTCACCTTGAGCCAATCGCCCAGGATGGCTTTTGTCCAGAGGGCTTTTGAGTATCTCCAAGATATCCTTTGAATATCTCCACCACCCCTCTGGGAAAACTCTTTCACTGCTCAGTCACCCTCACATCAAAATAGTGTTTTCTGATGTTCAGAGGGAACTCTCTGTGTTTCACCTGGTGCCCACTGCCTCTGGTCCTGTTACTGATCACCACTGGAAAAAGTCTGGCACCATCCTCCTAAGAGGCATTTGTATACATTGTAACATCCCCCCGAGGGTTCCCTTCTCCAGACTGAACAGTCCCAGCTCTCTCAGCCTTCCCACATAGGAAAGGCCCTTTCTTTCATCTTTGTGGCCCTTTGCTGGGCTCTCTCCAGTATGTCCACATCCCTCTTGCAATGGGCAACCCAGAACTGGACAGAGCATTCCGGCCTCACCAGTGCTGAGTAGAGGGGAAGGATCACCCTTGTCAACCTGCTGGCAGTACTCATTATAATGCATCCCAGAAGACCATATGCTGCCTTTGCAGCAAGGGTGTATTGTTGGTTCATGTTCAACATGGTGTGCCCCAGGACCTGCAGGTTCTTTTCTGCCAAGCTGATTTCCAGCTGAGTAGCCCCCAGCATACATCAGTGCATGAGGTTGCTCCTCCCCAGGTGCGCTTCCCCTTGTTGAACTTCTTGAGGTTCCTGTCAGCCCATTTCTCCAGCCTGCTGAGGTCCCTCTGGAGGGCAGAACGACCCCCTCTGGTGTACCTAGAGGGTCCTCCTAGTTCGGTGTTATCAGCAAGTTTGCTGAGAGTAAACTCTGGCCCACTGTTCAGATTATTAATGAGGATGTTAAACAGGACTGTAAACTCAGTGTTGGCCCCTCGGACATACTGCTAATTATTGGCCTACGACTAGACTTCATGCCACTGAACACCATCCTCTGGGCCTGGGCATTCAGCTAGTTTTCAATCTACCTCAATGTCTCCTTGTCCAGCCTGTACTTCAGCAGCTTCTCTATGAGGATGCAGTGTCAAAAACCTTCCTGAAGTCTAAGCAGACAATATTCACTGCTCTCCCCTCATCCCTCATCATGTCTCTTGGTAAATCCATGCTGACTGCTCCTCATGACCTTCTTGTCTTTCATGTGCCTGTGAATGGTTTACAGGATGAGATGTTCCATTATATTGTGAGAGGTGAGAATGTCACACATTCTCATATACTACAATTCACCAGCTACAGCATCCAAAAGTTGTGCAATTACAAGATCAAAGACAGTACAACAACAAATTTGTCGTGGTTTGGACCAAATGGGCCACTGAGATGAACAACAGACACTCTCAAACAAACCCCTCCAAACCTCCTGAATTCCAGGAAAATTTGAATTTGCTAACAAATACCTAAAGGAGTGTTTGAAGCTTGCACGCATGAACTAGAGTGAAATGTGAGCAAGCCAAAACAGGTCATGAATGCAAGGGAATGACATGAAGCATAGTAGGAATGCACTAAGCCTGGGCAGATCCTGTGCATTGTAAACAGTGACATACCCAGAACTGGTCTAGATGAGGGATGACAGTTCATCCACATGCTAAACAGGCAAAGAACAATTCTTTTATGTTCTTTGTAGATATGAAATCTGCCAGAGTTCCTTAAAAAATTCCAAAGGGAAAAAAGCATTTACCTGATACTTTAAAACATCCACATTGTAATAGGATGCAGATGGATTCTGTTCTGATAATTTCTTGAGGTAGACAGTTATAGCTTGCATGTTCATCCAAAAATCCTTAGTATTGGAGTCGCTTTGTGACTGATCACTAAAAAGAAAAAAGCAGAAGGCAACACTGAGTTTTGTTATTTTGGATATCTAAAAATTAAGATAAGATCTTTCCCCTTCTTCACTATTTCAAGCAAGAATTTGTTCTAATGATTTAAAACACATAATTGCACCTTCCTAAATATTAAGACAAGTAACTGCTTCTTGTATCTGGTAAATATACTCCTTCCAGGTTGTGGAGCAGTGAGTTTTCTCCACTGATGAACTGCATTGCAAGATGGAGTTAATGCTGAATTTGGATTTTACATGTTATAAACCACCATTTTAACTCAATTAGATGCCGTGATGATGTATGGGATGTGGGGATAAAAGTGGTATCTGAAAATGATCGTTATCCAATTTGGAATAAAACCTAAAATCATAATTAGCTTTGGTTATGACACAGTTTTACTAATGCTCAGTGCATTGTTGTCATAACCAAAGCTAATTAAGATTGGTGCTGTATGTGTTACTGTGTTTGTAAGCTTCCAAAATGTTTTCAATTAAGAGTGATTTTCAAATTATTATAAACAATTGTTTCTTAGATACTTAGAGTTGCAATTCAATCTTAGTAACAATTTATTATATCACTTCTATGTGTAGGTAAGAGCAGACATGACTGCAGATGCAAAATTCTGTTTGGGAGCTCCTGAAGTCTGGTGTCCTGCAGACCAAGAATATTTTCAGCTCTGGTTGCATTAGGTTTACTTAGAATAAGGATGAAGCTTTTAAGAAAACTGATTCAAAAACATAATTTAAATCACAATGACTGGATACAGTGAGGAACTGCATACATCCCAATGGAGGAGTGCAAAGTGTGCATGCAGAATGAAAGCTGAAAATGAGCACCTGGAACACAGTAAATATGACTGCAGTGGGTTGAATGTCCAAGAACAGTGACTTGTGTACCAGTAGTCTGTCCAATTTACTTAGAATTTGGTTCTCAATACAGTGCTGTGATTCATGAAATTTCCATTTTCAGTAAAATATGTAGAAGATAAACACTTACTTATCACTACAGAGGCCTTTCACAATTTAAATAAATGGAACCAGCAGTGAAATCTTTCTGCCACTCCACAAGCAAATGCAATTAAAATCAGAAATTGACATCACCACATCACTATCATTAAAAATTTTAATCTCTACAAATACCAAGCAAATGATAACCTATGCAGTATTTGATAAAAAAATCAAATTATTACCATAAGGCTTTAACTCCATATTCATTAAATGCATCCTTTCTAATTAGAAAAGCGTTACAGCACTCAGACAAGAATAGACATTTTCACTTTTTTGCAAAATATACTTTCCCAGTATAATTCATCCTGTCAGATACAGCTCTTCTAACAGTTCAGTTATAAACTGTCATGTTAAAAAATGATTAAATTTAATTTTGTATAAATCATTCATTACATTATGAATAATCAAAATTAAATTAAATACAGAAGAATGGATGTATATGGTCTGATTCTCTCTTTAGTTCAATAATTTAAAAGATGTAGCATCTAAAAGCATTTAACTAGTTTTCAAATAGTTTTTCCAATAAGTTAAACAGAAACTGCTCAGCTGAAACAGATTTCTGCTAAGTATTTACAGCTTTTGTAATTTAGTTTTTTAAGATCTCCAAGTGCTGTGATTTCAACAGCTCTACTCAAACAGCAGCCTTTTTTGTTAAGTATTTCCTAAGCGTGCTGCTGCACACCTGAGAGATACAGCTATGCAACATATCTGATTTGCTGAAAAAAATGATACAGCTTAAAAATACACTACACTAGTAACAGACAAATTAGATTAGGAATATCTCTTACTACTTGTTTTTCCCTTTAAGGCTACTGCTTCATCATTTAATCTTACCATTGTTACTACTGTATAAAAATAATTTATAAAATGCATGTAAAAACACAGCTGCATTTACAAACTGTTTTTTTTTTATGGCTCCTGTTATACTCCGCACAAATTTAAAGACCAATAATCATTGACGTTTTTGATGGTGGCAGTGAACTGACCTGAACAAGATTAATTCTGGAAACTAAATTATGTATAAGCAAATCAACAAGACTGTATGTAATTCTGATTTACATATACAACAACTCACACTTTACAAATAATGTAGTTTAATATTATATTAAAAAAAATACAAAACCTGTATACAAGTTGTGCATTTGGAAGAATCTGCTCTAGTTTGCTTGTGTTTTTTACCCTGAAGCAGAGCACAGCTGGAGATGGGTTGCTGGTAAAGACTTTAATAATCCCACTTGGGAATGATACTGTCATATCACCAGTAATCTTCACAATACATCTAGGAGAGAATGAAAACATCAGTTTCATTGCAAGTCATTAACCACCTGCTTTTAATAATAATTTTAAAGCAATCACTGATGAACTGAACTAAAAACACATCATCAGTTTTAAATGAGGGAAATGTGGCATTGTGACAATGTACTATCATTTTCAACTTGGAAGTCAGATGAAATAAGGAAAGAAAAAAGTTTAGCTGGTTAAGCATACAGTAGTTTTGGTGGATAATTTTCAGGCTTTGAAAATGTAGCACAGCTATGCTTAGGCAAAGCGTAAGTAGCATAGCAAGGGATGTGACAGAGGGGATGAGGTGCTTTTAGATACCCAGATTTACATGTAGCACCTACTTGACTATGACAAGAACCCTTCCCATTTTCAGTGTTCTCAATGAACATGTATTGGTAAAGCAGGGATGTATGAACTCCTAGCGGGATGCAGGCCAACAGAGCAAGAAGCCACTGTTGTCACTTATACAAGGGAAAAAAACATCTTTGAATCCCCCTTCTAACGTATATACATATTCCCCCTCAGTATTAGAAGTAAAACCAGCGTGTTCTCTTATTGTGACTTATTACATTCAAAACAATTCACTATTTAACTAACTTTGTGGGATCTGCTCCTTTAAAGTAGGCGTTAACAGATTCAGTAAGGGCTACTGCAACAGGCAAGGTGTCCTGGTTTCCAAGGCTGACAGGGCTGGGACCACGTGAAACACCTAGAATACATACAGTGTATAGGTTTAATTTTCAAAAAGCTTAGCAATAGATTTCAGAACGGTTGACTACATCTGTAATTTTCACAAGAGATTACTACCATCAAGGTCACAGTAGTGTCTGAAGCATTACTTGAAAAGTGTGTAGAAAAACATAAACATAGTACAGTACATTTGCACCATCAAAACACTGCTCAGCAGCCTAAGAAAACAGGACTATCAGTATGACATTATGGAAACGGTCAGACACAGGGGAATACAAATGAGACAGGGGAACATTGCATTAAAATGGCTACTGATGAAAGCGAAGTCACCAGATCCAAAGGAAATTAGACATCGACCACAGTACTTAAAAAAAAGTATCCCTACTGTATGCTTATTGTATGGAGAAAAGTACGATAAAATGGTCACGGAAATGCAAAGAATTCACTTACAATATGCATGAACTTAAATGCAAATATATTAATATTACCCCACATAAGTGAAGTGTTGAACGTTATTTGAACTATTTCAGCCAACAAAGATTATAATTCCCAAGCAGAAATTGTTGGAGAATCCTTCACAGATGCCTGTGCCAACACAGGCGCTGTGCATCACAAGGTAAATGCTGTGCGTTCTGAGGTCTTTCAGAAGAAAAAAGGAAGTTGGGACCTTGTTCTTCACAGGAGGTCTAATATGAGATATTAGACCTTAGATTCAGAGTTAAGTGTAAAAAGTAGCACCAACAAGAGAGTAAAAGAAAGGACTTGGTCTAATTTTGCTACCTCATACTTCACTCTCCATCACAGTTTATTGCCTTAGGCTGTAAAATGTTCACAATACTTCTCAGCACCAGGAAAAAAAAATCCTAATGCAACATTTAGGCCTTCTTAGATTGAAAGTGATACTCTAGTCACAACTAGAGTTCAAAATTTCTTAGATGAATGAAATATTATTATGCTGGCTATAAAATGTTTATTTATTTTTTAAATATGAACTTTTGGGTTTTTTTTAATGTTTTTTTTTTTTTCAGACATGGGCAATGCTTCCAAAGTTTTCTTTCCCTGAAAACTACTAGTAAAGGCTGTGATTCTCAATAGTCTCAGGAATCCAGAAATCACGATTTCAAGAAGCTAGTGTACAATAAAATAATGAGTTAACAAGCACCAGAAATTCTGTTTGGTGAAGTACTCAACTCCAGAAGTATTCTCCACTGAAGCCAAAATATGCACTTCAATAGATGTGGCACCGAAGTTGCTAAGGTGTTTTACTGTCTTTTTGCCCCAATTCACTAAGGAACACCAAATAATTGCAGAAGAGAAAGGAGGTGGTAACACTGGATTAATTATGCCAGATTGTTTACAATGTGTACAGTCTTTTTAAATATTTTACTTTTAATGGCCTTGTGTATATTTTTATAGTGATATTTGAAAGTCATACAGAGTAATGCAAACATATAAATGATATTCCCATTGGTAAAAGAGAAATACTGATTTCTTGACTGAAGAATGAAATTTATTAGGAAAAATAACACTATTTTTACTTTATTTTGTGAACACCAAAGCAAATGTATGTATGTATATTCATTTCTCTGAGATGCACTTGAGAGACTACAAATGAGACAGCTTCTGTCTTAGTTGCTCTGCCCTCGCAGTTTGTCATCCTTTGATTCATAAAAATCCATATGTTCTACTAAAAACCAATAAATTGAAACAAGCATAACTGCTTAACCAAGTTCTGGAAGTCATTGTTTTGTTGCCTTGCTGCTGAAAATACAATGCAATGTAGTGATATCCAGCTCTGGGGCCTTGTGTGCCTGCTGTGAGCTCGCAGAGGGATGGGATGTCGCAGAGCTGTGCTGAGGTGGCCTCGCTGCAGCCCAGCTCAAGGCTCCAGTTCCAGCACCTTCCTTAGTGACAGCAAAGCTGGCTTTGGTGCCCTGCCACCTGCCTCAGCCCCGACCACCACTGAAAGCCCCTGAGCCATGACAGAATCATGCAAACAGTTGCTGCGCTGACACATTCAAGGAGGGTAAACCAAACTGCAGAATAAAAGACTGTATCATTGGTCACCAGAAAGAGCAAAAAAATTAACCTGATCAAATGTTTTTTAGCTCATTTTAGGAACAAAAATTCAGACAATTTTTATATTGGCCAAGTGGCTGTCATGAAAATAAAATTGTTTTTTAAAAAAGCACTGCCTTTATTTTGTGTATCTTCACAGATTTGTATTATATGTAAATACAGAAACATTTCTACCTACTTGTCTTAGGAGAATAAGGATTGTCAAAGTAAAAATGTATTCACTTTACTTGAAAGAAAGGAGTAATGACAAACCAAAGCAGCATAACCAAGTTTCAGCTTGGCTGGGGTGGGGACAGACAGAAGATTACGTTATATAAAGGCAGTTATATCAAGTTTTGGTGATTTCAGCAATGTGTAACTTGTTCAGTAGTTCAGCTTTCAGGCTACCTGTATCTGCTGGATACTAGAAAGAGCTGGAGAAACTTGTTTCAAAAGAAATGCAACTTTATGTGTAGAATATTAGGATGATTAGTTAACATGTAAATATCCTTTGAGTACAATACCTTGTGCTCTCACAAGGCTTTTCAATTGTAGGAAGATTTCCAATCAAAATATCATCCTCTATTACATTTAAATGAAACAAAACATTGCAAGAAAACAAAATATTGCAAGCAAAAAGAGATGTTAAAAGAATAATATGTAAGTACTTTGCAAATTAAAATAAGGCTAAAGCATAAAAGACCATTCAATTATGCATGCCTTAAAATTTGCTTAGAAAAAGATAACTAGAGTCAACTCTCCATTATCCACACATTGTGGAAAAGTCAAAAGAACACAGATAGTAGCGCAGAGCATGTCTTCATGCCCCAAAGTCATTTGGCTGTCTGCACTGTCCTTCCCAGCTCTTCAGGACCATTTAATTCAAACAGCCAGCAGAGATGGAACTGGCCTTTTTTATTTTTGTTAGGCCAGGTTAATAACCATGTGAAACCTCGCTGTCAGCGCACACCTCCTTACCTCCTCCCTCACCTCACAACTTCACTCTGTCACTGTCTCCAACAACACATACACTCAGAGCTGGGGCTATTGATGCTGCTGCCACCAACTTTTGGTTCCTTGGCACCAGTGCTGAAGCCTGAAGATGGGAGCCTGGATAGACTTTGGCAACCAAAATATTAGTTATGTTTTTGTGATGCTTCTCAGCATTTGGGGAAGTAGTAGACAGTGAACTGTAGCAGCTAAGGCTGGGCAGACCTTACTAGCTCTGCTGCTGCACAGTGTGGAAACAGCTGCACCACTTTCAGTGTGGAACTCCCACTGAAAGCTGTGCAGATGATCTCCTGAGCTGCTGAGCCTGAGCAAGGATTCCTTGCCATCAGTAACGTCCACAGATAACTGAGTGTTTACCTAAGAATCTGGTTAACTTGGGACTAAAGTGGTAATAGTGTTCAGGAATGAAATGCCTGAGTTCTGCTAAAGAAACAAGTTAAAATGTATTTAAATAACCATCAAAACAACCAACCCGTCCCCAGGTTAAGTCCCCTTTTCATTCATTATAACCAAGTATCAAAACTGAAGAACTTTCCTTTAAAAACATGAGAAAATCATCTGAAATTTGTGGCACCACATGAAGATGAATTTGCATGAAAAATCTTCATCTTTTTTGACTGGCTGCTTTTCTTTTACTAAACACCTCTGTTTAGCTTATTTACTTCACAAACTTGAAGAAAAAGATGCATTAAGTTAATTTTGAAACTACGATTACAGGATAACAAATAAAATGAAAAGAACATAACAAAACTCAATACCAATCATTTTGTGAACAATGATATTCATTCAAATTTATCAGTATGCCAAAATGTTTCTGCACCTACACAATAACATCTTCTGAACAAATACATGGTAACACGTGCTTGATGAATTGACATACAAGCACACCAAATAAGAATTAATGGAATATTAATTTTGAAAAATATTTCCCTGAAGAAAATGCCATAATTGGATCTGCAGTCTAATCTAATTAAATCCACTGTCCAGTGTGATTTAGATGTTACAAAGGATGCTTGAAGTACCTAGACTGGACTCGCATACAGAACAACTAACTGCAATGAACAGTTTTCCTAACAGGTGGGACCTAGTGGCAGAACTATGCTATTTCTAAAATAAATGAAAATGGTTAATTTTACTTACCAACTGTAGGTGTGTTTGCTGCACTGAGGGAAGCAGAAGAGGATATTGAGGAAATGCTCTCTGCACGTGCCAAGGGAGCTGCAGGAGGTGGACTTGAGTTAGAAGTCAACGGAGGGCTGAATGGCCTGGGCTGAACAAAAGAGATTACAAGAGTATTACTTAAAGAGGTTTTAAAGAGATGAAAAAAAGGCTGTAAATAGAAGAGCTCTGCATTTCATGCTCCAATCAATTTCATGGCATTTCTCAACCTAGTTCCTTTAATGCTTTATCTACCCCAGTTCTTAGTGTAAAAGAGAACCCACAATTTCCTTTGGAAGTAATTCCATTATTTCCTAGATTATCAGTATAAAACTTTTGCCTGGATAGTTAAGTCTAATATATTCCATTATGTAGTAGCCTGTCAAAACCTACAGTCCTGTGTATGTGTGCAGCAAATGTGGATTTACAGACCTGATGAAGAGCTACTAACAAAGAGTCCAACAACAGAGGACAACTAAAACAGTTGAAGTATACGAGAGAGGGGGACAGGCTGAAGGATCTGGTTTTGTTCAGTCTGGAGAATAGAAGCCTAATGAGGGATCTATTAGTAATTTTTCACTAGCTGAAAAGGAGTACAAAGAAGGCAGAGTCAGGCAGAGTACAAAGAGCTACAGCAAAAGAAACTTCAGCTGAACTTAGGGAAAAAATTCCTTCTTCTAACCTCATGGTTAAACTGTAGGACAGGCTGCCCAAAGAGACTGTTAGAGCTCCCTCACTGGAAGTTTTCAAAACTCAGCAAGTCCCTGAGCAACCTGATGCAATTTCAAAGTCAGTTTTTCTTTGAGTGGGAGGTTGGCCTAGAGATCTTCAGAAGTCCCTTCCACCCTAAATCTCTGGATGGTTTTGATTCACTTAAGTGTTAAGATATTAAACTAACTCATGATCTGATTTTGGGATTAACCTATCTAACTGGTACTGGAACCCCTGAAGCACTTATTTTGGCTGAGTAGCTTTAGCTTTTTTTTCTTTAAATTTCAATTCTATCAGCCTTGTTGCTGGGTACATGGCTTTTATACAGATTACGGGAATTGTAAAAGGAATTGACATATGATGAAGACAAGTGACAATCTTCCACTGGTATCCAGATAGTAACCAATTTCTAAAACAACAGTATAAAATAACCGTATGTCTGTGCAGAATCATATTTTGCAACAGAACAGTACCAGCTAAATTCTTCTCTTTAATTACGATGAACACAAATAACAGGTTCCTTGCTCTTACAATTTTACATTGGAATGAGAAAAGAATCTCAAAATGAACCCTCTTCTGACCTTGTAAAACAGTTTAAAAATGTTTCAGTTTTGTCAAAGTATAAGACTTTTGTATAAGACTTTGACCGAAGTATAAGAATTTTGTTCACAACAAGAATATGGTGAAAATATCTTGCTACTTTGAAAGACAGCAAGAGGATCTTACCACGGTAGCATTTTCCAAGTCGGTAAGTCAAATGAAACCCAAAGAATCCTAATATTCACAGTGGAGATCAAGCATGGCTTGGTCTGATATGCTGTCTGGGAATTTGCATTCTTTGCCACATTCCTTATTGGCAGGTGGACCTGCACTGCAAGCAGTGAGCAGAGATGCAGGCAGCGTGCAACCTCTCACTATCCAGATGGGCAGCCGTTGCAATCTGCCACCTTTCTTCTCCACCAACCAGCACCAAGGGCAGGGAGAAGTCACAGCAGGGTTCCTTGTGTCAACACATGACTGATAAAGATCTATTTAATACCATTCATTCCCCAAAGCTTGGGTAATACCCTGAAATCGATGGAGCTTTGTTAATAACGTCGCTAGTATTTCACATTTTGAAAACTTCAATCTCCTAAGCGTGCTATCCTTTCATTATCAAATTATTGATTTGTTCAATTAAAAACATCCAGCTGATGCAAAAGCTATGTTTTGGACCTTTGTAGTTCTGTTAAGAAATATTTTGTTACAATAATATAGTTATCATGATCAACTTCCATGCTGATCTGGCGATAGTGAAGATCTGTTTATGTGATTCCTTGAACATTGGGTGGGATGTAATTCCACTGTAGCCATGTAAATGAATGGTATATCCAAAACCAAGTTGCAATTGACAAACAAAAACCCAATCAATACATACTATTTCATTAATCCCACTAAGTTTCCCAGAAGACAGCTTTGGTCTTGAAGCAGGCCTTGGAGGTGGTACAATGGTGCCTACAGAAAGAGGAGTTGGGGGTCTTGCTGAAAGAAAGCAAATTTAAGGAAATAATTATTAGCAAGGTGACACTGAACACAAATACACACTTACTTGAATAAAATAACTGGAAGTTATTTTTCTATTAAAAGTTCCTATTTTACAAGCACCATTTTGTAAGATTTACCACTAATCATAAATGCTTTTAAAATAAGGCCATATGATATCCTGAAAAGTGACTCTAAAAATGGCATCATGGGCTTTCTCATTGCTCTCAAATTAGTTTATACCAACTATTCTTGGAGGTTTGTATGTAAAAAGATGATTTTACCCAAGTTTCCTTTTGTGTATAGTCTATATGGATTCAGAATATAGATATTTCTTGTCTCACCACAAATGGAAAATTTAATAGAAATTCATATTTAGTCCTGCCTGACAATGGAATAACTTTGTTTACATGAAATTTTGTCCACTGAAATCTCATTGATTTCAGTAAGTATACATCAGTGTAACAGATAAATTATTCTGGTGATTGTAAGAACACACTAACTCCTTATCTCTTAACTGAACTATCAGAAATAAAAAGCAGTAAAAAAATATATACTGCCCTCATGTCCTTCTAAACCTAACAGAAACAACAGATGGTGGCAGTGGTACAAAGATGCCAATTTTACAAAGTCACTTTTCTGAATGGAACGAATAGAACTGTATTGGAACATAAATGTTAGATGCCATCCAATGAGTGCACCAGATCTAAAATTGATTTCAAAATAGACTGAAATCCTGATATGTAATCCTAATAAATAACTATGCTGTTGCAAAATATCCTATTATCTCCCCTAAATTATTCTGGATTGGTTTTTTTTAAATGCTACTTAAAATGCAACTTTTAAGTAAAGAGTTTTCTCAGGCATTCAGCATAACTCTGTTGTTGTTTAAGAGTTTCATCACTGACTTGGGAAGAAAGAAATTAAGCTAATACTGAACACATCCACCTTAAGAGTTGCAAACTCAAATGTCCCCAGATAAATTAACTTCTAAAATATCAGTCATTCCTTTAAAATTCTTGTTATGCCCTAAGCCAACAGTGCATGCTAAGAACTGAGTAGTCTGCTGTAGTACTGCAGGTATTCACTGTGTCATGGCAGACTTGCCAAAATGCACTCTTCCTTTGCCATCTTACTATGTAGCATTATTGTGATATCATCCATGCTTCTAAACAGTTGGTGTTAAAAAGGAACAGTTTTAAATTTAACTTTATTTAATCTGAATTTATCTATACAAAGCCATTTAGGAACAGACTTGTTTTTGCAAATTCAATCACTTTGAGATCTCACTGTCTGACATCCCACAAAAATACATTTTCTAGAAAAGCAAAGCTCTGCATAGTTAAGAGAAAGCAATGCCTTTAACTGAATAATTTGACTTTTTCTTCTTATTTCAAGCTGAATACTTACTTCATTGTCCTAACTTTCAAGGAAGTTGATGCCAACAAGCAGTTTAGTACATTTTAAGTAAGAAGATGAGTTAATTTTAACATCAGGTGAGCAGTAATAAGAAAAATGAGTCCAAAGCTTGCTTTTTGGAGTCAGTTATTAGCAAAGAGCAGTACGCAATGCATGCTTGCCATACCCTTATTTGTATGAGCACAAGAAGACACTAAACTATAGTTGAGTAGAGCTGAAGATGGTGTGGAAGAAATTTCAGCAGCAGAGCCAGTTTCTTCAACGAATAATTGTTCATGGCATATAACATTATTGAAAAGGTCACTTTGATCCTCAGAAGCACAACTGTTGGAAGAATTCCCAAGCAAAGCGGAAGAGGCAAGGCAGACATTTTCAGTTTTAAAGTGCAATCTTTGGGGCTCCTTGTATGTGCTTTTGTTTCTGCTTGTCAGAAGTTCATCACCAAAGGAAATCCACTGACTCTGAGACCATGAAACACACGATAAAGCACTGGTGCTCCCTGATGGTGCTGCTGTAACACCAGATTTGCACAAAGTGCTAATGGTAAAGTCTGGTGAGGATGGGCTTGTAGACCCAGAATCTGTCTGGTATCCAAGCAAAGACTGAGATACTCTACACCCAGGCAAATCAGTGGTAGATGAGGAGGAGCTCCTATTGTGCTCTTTTAGCGTAGCTGAAGGAAAAGGGAAGAATTGAAACTAGGACCAGCACTGAAAAGATAAAAAATTTCAACATTCAAAAAACTATTCAATATCCACTGCATGAGGATTACCAGCCGGCATGAAAAAATAACTGCTCTATTAGGCTAATAATCCTATCACTTATAAATAAAAGAAAAAAAAACCAAACAAACAACAAAACAGCCACAAATCATATATCACAAATCACATATACTTCCTTTGTAGTGCCAACCATGTCACTTTCCATTTTTTAGTTAAGCAAGCCAAAAAGTAATTTATTCTCTCTCTCTCCACTTAAGGGCCTACTTCTCATGACTTCCCTTGTTCCTCTAACTTCCTCCCCTGTCATGGTCTAACTTCTTCTCATCTTTGTCCTTTTCTTCTTGTGTCCTATTATACTTTTGTTTTCTCTCCATAGCTTTCTGTTTTTCATTTCTTTTAGTTACTTAATCAAACCTATCCTATCCTGTTCCTTCCAAACATTTTCTCCTGTTAGCCTTAACATTTGTAACGGGAAGGCCAACATAAATGGCTGTTTGCTGAATGAATGAAGACAATGCAGTCATGAGATCCTGCTTGACATTCTTCTGTCTGTATTGACCCATATCTAGTGAGTAATTAACTATATGTATGAGGCACCATCTACCCCACTGTATGTCCTCTCTCATCCTATAGTCTTCAGGTTGCTGGAAAACAGTTTTCGACAAGTATTCCCTGCACTTGGCTATTGCCTGCTGCAGTAGATGCCAACAGAAGCAGAAAATGCAAGGTTAGTCAATTCTCAACATCTTGCAGATTGGCAAAGCTAGGAGCAACAGCAGAGGGACATACAGAGTCAATGAAGAGACCAACACCTTTAAAAGTTCAGATCAAAAGTACAGAAGTCCTCTCTACAGTAGTCCTTTTGCCATGGACAAATACATTCTCTAAGCTCACATAAAAAGATTTTTAAACACAGCTTTCCCTTTCTAATGGATATTTTAAATATCATTCAATGGCTTTCCTATTCAAAGAACTATGTGGAAATGTTTAAAACTATTTTAAAAATACATATGGATAAAAATGAGGAAGATAAATAAAAGGAAGCATTTTTACAATATCAACAGCTGGCTAAAAAATGCCTGTCGTGTGTGTTCAAGATAACGAAGTTTGCTTAAACTTCTAATAAAGCAAGATTATTCATGGATAACCAAAGTTTACTTCTATGCTGCATAAACCACTGTCTGCTCAAATACCATTATAGTTTAAGTGTTCAATGATTAACACAAGTTACAAAACAGTATCTAAAGAAATGTTTTAACAGTAAAAAGAAAAAAGTAATTTGTGGGACATGCTACATCATGATATGCAGATATGCTGTATACAAAACAACTAATTTATGTAATTTAGGTTTTGGATTGAGATTTTCAAAAGCTTTAAGCATCATCTTACCTATATTAACTTTCAAGTTGAAGATAAACACTTGTTTCAAGGAAAATCCAATCAGATCAAAATTGTGTATTTTATAAAGTCCTTAGAACTAAGCTTCAGGTTACTAAGCATCAAAACTTGATTTACACAATGACAAGATCTACATGGATCTAGTATTTTTTATTTCCCCAGATGTATTAATAATTTGTATACTTCAGAACTCTTACTTTCTACTCAACTCCATGAATCATTTCACAAGCGTAAACATCTTAGTTAACTCCTAGAACAACAATCTTTTAAAATAATTATTTAGAAGATAAAGTTTGCCAAGGCACAGATGTCTTGTATATAAAATCAACTTATGCCCTATATTCCACTGATTTTGATGAAATGCATAAGCCTCTTTCAAAATAGGAGGGTTCAGGTGGATGACTCCTCTCAATATGGCTACAGAGGATGCTACAGATCTCAATTAACTGTCACTTTCTCCATAATTCTGCTGCCAGGAGGAACTGTATGAACATTTTCTAACCCTCTTTGACTTCCCATCCAGGTGTTATATTGTTATATTACAGGTGATTGTAACAATAAAAAACTTGATACAGTAACAACCAGCATAACAAACAAAGTATCCTCTGTCATCTTCTACAGACTCCAACACCAGCAAAAGCTAGCAAAACAGATCATTTTGAGAAAGCACCACCTCTTTTCAGCATATTCCAGTAATTTGCATCGATATATCATAGCATAGTTGGTGTTGGAAGGGACCTTAAAGATCATGGGCAGGGACACCTCCCACTAGACCAGGTTGCTCAAAGCCCCATCCAGCCTGGCCTTGAACACCTCCAGGGATGGAGCATCCAGAACTTCTCTGGGCAACCTGTTCCAGTGCCTCACCACCCTCACAGTAAAGAATTTCTTTCTAGTATCTAACCTAAATGTCCCCTCTTTCAGTTTAAAAACTTTACCGCTCGTCCTATCACTACGTTCCCTGACAAAGAGTCCCTTCCCGTCTCTTCTGTAGGCCCCCCTAAGGTACTGGAAGGCTGCTATAAGGTCTCCCCGGAGCCTTCTCTTCTCCAGACTGAACAACCCCAACTCTCTCAGCCTGTCTTCATAGGAGAGGTGCTCCATTCCTCTGATCATCTTCATGGCCCTCAGCTGGACCAATTCTAAAAGGTCCATGTCCTTCCTGTGCTGAGGACTCCAAAGCTGGATGCAGTACTCTAAATGGAGTCTCACCAGAGCAGAGGGGTAGAATCGCCTCCCGTGACCTGCTGGCCACACTCCTTTTGATGCAGCCCACGATGTGGTTGGCTTTCTGGGCTGCAAGTGCACATTGCTGGCTCATGTTGAACTTCTTGTCCTCCAACACCCTCAATTCCTTCTCCTCAGGGCTGCTCTCAATCTGCTCTCTGCCCAGCCTGTATTTGTGCTTGGGATTGCCATGAAACTATGTGCAGGACCTGCCATTTGACCTTCTTGAACTTCATGAGGTTTGCATGGTCCCACCTTTCAAGCCTGTCCAGATCCCTCTGGATGGCATCAATTCCCTCCTGCGTGTTGACTGCACCACACATCTTGGTGTGTGGAAAACTTGCTGAGGTCGCACTCAATCCACTGTCGACGTCACTGACAAAGATGTTAAACAGCTCTGGTCCCAGTACTGAACCCTGAGGAACACCTCTTGCCACTGGTCTCCAGTTGGACATTGAGTCATTGACCACAACCCTTTGAGTGCAGCCATCTAGCCAGTTCCTTATCCACCAAATTCCTTATCCATCCATCAAATCCATGCCTTTCCAATTTAGAGAACAGGTTATCATGTGGGACAGTGTCCAGGTAGATGACGTCTGTTGCTCTCTCCTTACTTACTAATGCTGTGGCAATGTACATAATTTATCCTTAAATATGTTACAAATTTGGATCAACTAGCCCACAACCTTGACACATCACCTAAGTGAGGAAGAGACAATCTAATGATTTCTGCAAGATGGATTTGTTAAAAACCGTAACTTTTAAGGGACTCAAACTTGCAGTGAAAGACTAAATTCCACTTAAAACCCAAAACGTCACATAGCAATGCTGGTTGCTGCTAAAAGGACATTACTAGGGCCAAGAAGAATTAACACTGCTTGTGCAGAGTTCCTCTATCAATCCATGTACTCTTCCTTACCGTTCTTCAATCTGTATGATCAAGAAGAACACAGCAAGAAAGCCACGACTGTGAATAAAGAAGTTAGGTCTGCTATAATTTTTGGAATATGAATACCTAGCTAAAAGAAACAGTGAACGCTTCCTTTCTCTGGTATGTGAAAGAGTCTCTATATTAAAACAGGAGCAGTTGGGAAAATAGGTACACAGTAGGTAGACTGAAAAGAACTACAGAAATAGAGTATCTGCTACTGTTAGTAAATAGCATATTCTGCTTTAAATCCCCTGAGAAAAATCAACATAAATAATAAATAATTTAAACAAATACTCTAAGTAAGCAGGTCCTAACTTAGCCGTAATACCAGTTTTTGTTTCAGTCTCTCCTTCCTTTTTTTTTAAAACTAGTTTCTCAACAACATCTTCTCTCAGCCTCTTCAACACACTTGCCCACTCACGCTATTTTGTCTGTCTCCTTCTCTGCTTTTTCAATGTGACAATAAAAATTGACTATTTTTGTGATTTATTATTTTTTTTTTCCAAAGGCCAGGTTTCAGAAAAGCTTGCCAGTGTCATGGCCACACTAACATCCTCCAGAATCCTGCACCCCAAAATTTCCATGCAACATCTGCCCCCCACCATACTCCTTGGCACACCTTGTTCCTCCCAGTACCCCTGCTCTCAGGTGGTGCCAGAAGCTCTCCCTTAATTCTAGTGTCAGTCCTACCATTTTTACCTGGCTCCCCTTGGACTATGCACACACATCTCCTAATAGAGTCATACGTTCATACAGGAAACAAGTTCCTCAAAGCAGAGCTCAGTAGCGCCTCTGTACTACATAGTTCAATGGCCTCTCCTGGAAAGAAGAAACCCACCCCTAGCCACAGTGCAAGCTCAGTTTGTCTCACAGCTGCTGCGACAACCTCCATTTAATCTGCCAAGCCTACCAGCTGAAAAAATAAGATTACACTCTAGATGGTGATTATTTTCTTTTGGAAAGTGAGAGAAGGTGATAAAAAAAGTCAGAAGCGAGATAGAATTTTCCTAAGGTTCCTAGTGTTTCATCTTCCCCCTTGTTCCCTAGCTTGAAAGCCTGATAAACTGCACCCTTAGTTATGTATTACTTGTAAGATAGTGTATTGTTTTACAGTTATTTCATTTCAAAAGTCAAAGCACATCTTGCAATAACAAAAAAGCAACAACAGCTAAAGCATAATGAGCAAATATTTTCTACTATCAAATATTTTACCCGAGGAGGATGAGGATGCCAATGAAGCTGAAGAAGACGACTCAAGCGAACTGCTGAAGAGTGGATCCCATGCCAGGAGGTCACTGTTCCCCTTTCTAAATTAAGAGTTACAATTGGAATATAAATGAAAGATATATATACTTATAAATATCAAATGACAACTTCAGTAGTAGTTTCATAAGATAATAAATACATTTTCTAAATTATTTTTTATTATTTAGTCTTTGCACCTAAAAATAAAACATACTTACAAAATGCAGGTCAAGAAACTGAATTACATGTAAAGACACTATCTGAATTGACACGTTGGTGCAAGTTTGTGAGTGGACATACTTCATAAGGTCTGTTAAATGACTGTAATTTTCAAGAACCCATACATCTTCAAATCCATTAATTTCATTATATACATATATAAGCAATGTATACAGACCTATCCAAATTTGGGGCTTGTAATCTTAAACATTATACCATGGAACACTACAGGATAGAAACTAAACCTGTCTTATTTAAAATCTGAGATTTTAATAAAAATCAGTATTTTGTAATCATGTAATTATAAATATTGAGACAGGTCACAATGAAATAAATGCATTAGAAGGGGAAAAATAATAGAAATCTCCATTGTTACAGAATTACTCCTTAACTTATGATGTAATAGATGCCTAACTTAAAATAGCAGTCAGCTAATATTTTTTTTTCAGTTTCCAAGAATGCGATCAAAATAAGACCAAACTGCCACAAAACTGCATTTGATACGATTTTAAATTTGAACTTACTCATTAGTTGGAGCAGACAGCTTTGATTTTGTTAACTCTTCACCTAAGCAAAAGATTACAGTATTATCACCAAAGCTGTGAAACTTTAAAATAAAAAATTCAGCTTTATTATAAAAAGAAAGTAAATATTATATGTTGCAATTGGAAACTAATCATGAATTCTCAACATGAAAAAGAGAAAATGCATTATTTCTGTATTATGTAAATTGTATTATGTATTATATATTCTGTATTAATGTTAATTCAGATACTCCTGAAATACAATGCATTTTGGGAGGAAGTGGTGTTCACTTCAAATTTCTTCCTCCGATGATACTGTTTACACCAATATTGTTCTTTAGCAAATCTGACTTGGTTTCCCACTGAAGGAAAACCCTACAGGATAGAGACTAATGCTCTGTCCTCTATCTTAATGGCCACGTTTTATGTGTTTGACTAGAAAACAGAAAGAGTGTGTTATGCTGGTTTGTGGAATCATACTAAACTTGAGCTGGTGGAAGGGTTTTAAGAACTTGCTCAGGAGTCTTTCCCATGGGGTCCTCCCTTTGGCTCTTGGATGTGTTCCTCACCGCTGACAGTAAGTCAGAAGTAAGTATACAGAAAAAGAAGACATATCTAGAACTGACAACTGATATGTTTTTTCTATTCATAATACAGGTACTTAAGAAATATATTTCTTCAACAATTAAAAAAAATCTATTTTCATGCTATGTTAAAAAAGTACCACAAATAGACTAAAAGTTAAAGATTCACACTTACTGGATAAATTTCGATTCATTTGTGCCTGAAACAGGGGGAAAAAAAAGGAATAAATTCTTTCACCAACTATCAAATAAAATGCTTAATAATCCTAGAGTTATTATTTCCACTCAATTTTCTATGAGATACTTTGCTTTCAAAGCCATACAAAACAGTCTGAACTTGCAGAAGACCAGAACACAAGCCAGGACAGAGGAACCAGTGTACACCCACCACACCATTAAGAAAAGGCAGGAATGAACACTGTAGAGCTGACAAAGAAAGCAGTATTACTAAATCCCTTTACAGGCTGGGGGCAGTAAAATTAGACAGCTTATATGTCATGTGGTATATATGAAAAGAAACATTCCTAAGGTTCTCCCCTCACTAGACTTGGTTTTAATCTAAAAATGTGAATAGAAAGCCATTCTGTACTTACAGGACAGTGTCTCTGCTTTCAAAATGTGAGGGGGGAAAAAGAGAAAAATTATCATCATCATTTTAATATGTTATATCCAATATTTTCCTTAAAATCAGAGCTGTTCTTATTCATATCTGAATACTGTACTAGCATACTTTAATACTATTTATTAGTAATACCATCTCATGGCATAAAGGATGATTCTGTGCATTGGCAGAATATGTCAATACAGCTGCAATGTAAATGTTACATGCATACACATTATCATTGAATACTAATTAGTAAACTATGTTAAAAGCCATGCTCAGCTTTTACACAAAACGTATTCAAATGTCTTGTGGCAACAGCAGAAAGACAAGGAGTGAGTGCTCCCAAGACTCAAATAGAAGTTAAAATCTGAGAACGGAGAGTTACTTAATGTTACACTGCAATAAAAGGGTAGCAAAGAAGATGAAAAAATGCACAAGAAAAAAAGGATCATTGAACTTGAACCTAGAATAAATTCTGAACAGTAAAATTTATGTTTACACTAAAGATTCTTTACCATTTTTCCCTACTATGTACTAAAAATACAAGGAACAAAATAACTTACAGATATTGCTGGAGAAAGAGTGATGTTCCCTATAGATAATTTCAATTCATCTAAGGAAGGCATGGAGCTATTATTTGGCTGGATAGGTTTTATCTCCACATGGAACCTCCTGGGTTCATCATCTTCAGAGTCAGAATCACTGGATGAACTGAAATCATTCTCTTTGGTATGTTTTTTTCAGTTAAGGTGCAAATAATTCAAATTCATCTGCTAAATCCATTTCATAACTATGCTCTACAAAATGCTAATATTAAGTGAACATCACAGATAAAAAATGCTGCCCAACTTCTTTGTGAACTTAACAGATGCTTCAAATATATCCACTGTCTAAAATTCACAACTCAGAGTTAAAATTTAGGTTTTATATTTCATTATCTTCTGAAAGGCACTATGTCATATAACCGAACAACTGCATATTTGAAGGCATCAGGATAAATTAAAGATTCTACAGTGGAAACACTTCTGCATATTAAAGGTATGATTTGTAAGACTAAAGTAGGGATTCTAACACGCGTACAAAAAAAAATGTACAAATCCTTTTAAACCACTGCCTTTTTAATTAGCAGTGGAATGCCCATGACCAAGCATTAATAGTAAACAGCAGCAGTGGCAGCCACTATTACCTGCCCCTCTTGCAGCAGCACTGAAAATTTTGCAAGAAAGGATGCCAGTTACACAGCAGGCTGCACAGTAAACTGAACAATGTCAGCTGCTCAGCCCTCAAAATAAGCAAAATACATGGATGAATTTAGCCTTGGTTCTTTATAAACACAGGAACTGCACTGAACAAAATCTCTGAAAGGCCTGTGCTAAGTCTTAAAAGATGCATTTGTTTTGACAAAAATTATTTCAAAATTTTCCTCTACTTAAACATAAAAGTTTTGTACCACCTAGGAGAAACATATACATTCTATACCTCAATTCTGTTATTTTCACTTGGAAATATGTCAGCCATTTGACTTAAACTTCTTCAAACTCTTCCCTGACAAAGATTAAAAACTGCAACCTGAAGACATTCCAAAATCGTTTCAACTGAAAGAATCCCTGAGTCGTGGTGAGGAAAAAGTCAAATGTCTTCATCTAGAAAAGAAAGTTTCAGAGACAAGTTGTTTTTCATTACATCAAAGATCTTATCTTGAAAGTTATCACTGAGTTTCAAGATTCATTTCCTATAACTCAGGCTGCTCTTGGAAAGTGCTGAAGACTAGAATTATTAAGACTGACTGCCATTGTGGTAAAATAACGTCCTCCAACAACTCAACTCCTCCCAACAGAATAAATATCCATTTTTGAAGGCTAAGAGAGGAAAGGAGGAAGGGAACCAATAATTTCCTGAATCTGGTCAAAAATTTCAAAAGCTGATGCACTACCTGGCTGACAGGGATTGCAAACCATTGACATTTTTCACTGAATGTATGGCTTTTTCTATTGTTTCACAACAAAAAGGATCATGTAGAAAATGATGCACCGTGGGATGCACCAACGAATCATTTACAAAGCATGAGTGGCGTTCATTGTTCTCTGCCTTTCATAAATACATGCAAAGCATGAAATAACACCCTTCTAAGAACTGGATAAAAGTCTTTTACTTTACTATCAATTCTGTAAAGAGGAGATAACATGAATTGCTTTTATTGGTACAGGAATCATCACTGGGGGCAACAGAGGCATATTCTGCTAAACCGATGAAAACAAAGAAGCCGTGATGATGCACTGGCCCAATTTAATGTGCTGTTAACTACTTAAAGTTTTCAAAATTTACGGTAATTGTAAAGTGTAAGTTTACATTTTACCTGCAGTACCCAGTGAATACATTTCTTAAAATGAGTCATCTTGCTAACATAGTAAGGTTGCTTGGATCTGCAGCAATTTTTCCCAGCTCTTAGTTAGAGCTTCCCTTTCTTTCTTATGGGAGGAAAAATGAGGACCAGAATCTTTTCCTTTAAGGGCAAAGCAGAGAAAAATCATGAGGCTCAATAAAATTGACTCACAACAAAAATACATTCTGCATCAAAGCTATTATTAAAAAGACAATAAAAGCTAGAAGCACTAATTAGAAACAGCATTTGGTGTAACTATTTCATCAAGTAACAGAAATTCTATTTCTAGACTGCTGGAGCTCCCAGTCTTTCTAACGGTGTTAAAAAAAGTGCGAGGGCGCAGGTATAGAATCGATAACCATTCCCTATGCTTAAAATGATTGCAAACTTTAGTTTACAAATTCTCTGAGATCTTTACAAGGAGAAAGATCTGCATGGTCATCTTAAAGCTTTTGTTCAGGCTTTTTTTCCTTTTATATTGCCTTTTTACTGCTAGAAAAATCTTATCCGCTAAAAGTTCTCAAGACATCTTTAACATTTGCACACACACAAAATCTAATATAGACAAAATTGGGCACACTATGCAAGAGCAATTAACATAAGAATACAAGGTTGCAACACAAGCACGAATGTCATACATCTTCCTTTAGTTAACACCATAATCAGTATTTTTTCTTTCCAAAGAATTGTAATGGTATCAAATAACTTGGCACAACAATAGTGGAAAGGATATCCTGAGTTGCTTCTGGTTTAATGCTGTATCCTTCATCATCTACATCAGGAATGTTCTAAAAACAACAACAGAAATTATGATATTATGATATTGACAAATAACTATAACCCAATGCTGTTCTTACATCAGACTGAATTTTATATAATTGACAGGTTAAAATTTTATTATCACAGCTCACGAAAGTCATTGTTGTTAACCAGTAATTATTACCGTTATCTCAAGTTATGATCTGTAGTGCAGAAGTAGAGTGAAAAGATACCTCAGAAACGGAATACAACAAAACAACCTCCAAATTTCCTGTGGAATTTGGCAAACTTGAATGCATCTGCTTTTACTGGTACTTTATTAAAAAGGTCAGAAACCAACAGAAGCATTTTAGTGTCACTATTGAGTGTTGAATACGCCTACAACTCTCTTGGCCCCAAATATTTTCCTAATTTCTACTTCTAATCCTCTCCGCTAAATCATGGCATACTCTGATGGTGCAGGAGCAAAACCTTTCATAAGTAGCAGTCACTACTTCAATATGTGAGGAAAATCATCCCAGGTTACACAGGTTGCAATTTCCTCTGCCTCCTTGGAAAGGTAGCAAGCCTGCACTTTTGATTTAGCAAAGAATATTCACATTCATTAAAAGGATGGATGAAACTTAAATGCAAGTGCTTAAAATTGGGTTCTTTACACATCTCCAGCACTATCCTTAATTTTCAAACCTAATAAGCATCAGACTAGTTCTGTTTTTCAGTTCTTGCACGCAATTAAATAAAAATTGAAGAGAATTATGTTAAAATCATTTAGAATGCTTAGCTAAGCACTTAGTTTCTTAAAAACCTTTGAGGAAGAAACATCTGTAACATAATAATCTAAATTTTTTAAATGTGCAAAACCCCCATGCATATTATATGTAAAGGGATAAATTTAGATACACAGTTACTTTTTTCATCCAGGAGAGCCCACTCACGACTCTGTAGGCATAGTTGGTCTATGTGAACTGTTCAAACACCTCAGCAAGTTTATTACAAAAACCCCACAATCCAACTGCCTTCAAAATGTAGTGATTTTACCAGT
The DNA here is from genome assembly GCA_026546715.1 of Gallinago undulata. Taxonomy (NCBI): domain Eukaryota; kingdom Metazoa; phylum Chordata; class Aves; order Charadriiformes; family Scolopacidae; genus Gallinago; species Gallinago undulata. Next base: position 27,655,468 of record JAOTQQ010000019.1, read on the forward strand.
TATGTCTTCTAAAAATGACAAGATTCATGTTAAAAAGTGGTTTATTCCCATGTGCCAACCAGTTCATTCTACCAGAAAGTAGGTACTGGAAGGCAGTTTGACTAATAGAGATATATACAGTATGGCCAAAATACACCTTACTGTTAGAAGTCACGAGATATAACAAAATGACTTACACTGGAGACTTCAAGTGGACAAGCAAGAAACCACTTGACTTCACCTAAAATTTGAAGTCAAATTTTAAGAGATATTCATTTTGAATACCTTTTAACTTACAGAGGAAGATAAACATAAAAATGCAGTTATGCCTCTATTCCTTTTACAGATATTACAAATGGCATGTTTGATGTTTTACTAAGAAAGATTCTCTTCTGTACAGATCTTGAAATCTAGCACTTCTGAATTCCATGGAATGAATTTAAACATATATCAAATTTTCTGCTAGTAAGAGTTAGAAAAATAATCCTGTATAAAAGATGTAATACTGTGCCCAATTAAATAGCGCATCAAACTGAGGCCAAAAAATAATATTTAAGCTCAAACCTTACAATATGGAACATACAGATGCAATTTCTTTGAGTAACTGTAAGATCTAGACTTCACTGTTATTTAAAAAAAAAGAAGAAAAAGAACTGAATGAAAAAAAAAGTAATAAGAGTAGGATCACATGGTCCAGTACCTTAGCTCTACTTGCTCAAATCAGGGTTCTTAGCTACGCTTGACCTCAGGCCGACCTTGTTTATATACCAAAAGCCACTAATGAAACTTGACATCAAAGTAAACAGAACAAAACCATATAGCTAGAGGGTAGGCACATTTTCCTGCAATACTACAACTTCTGAATTCTGAAATTATTTCAGTTGTCATACTAGGCAGTTTTTAATAGATCAGGATCATTCATGGTTAAGATGAATTGAAAACCAACAAAAATCTTTAAATATGAAACGTTTAGTTTTTCTTCCAGCTGGGCCATATATGTAAAAGATATTATTACTCGGCACATACAGCATGCACAACAAAGCTGGCAAATCTGGCTATTTTGATACAAAACTGTGAAAGAACTTAGTTTACAGAAGTTATTTTCATTGTATTATTTTTAATTTCCTGAATAAGCTCTAGGATGAAGTAAATCCCTAGAAAGCACTAAAACCTTAAAGTTCTTAAAGTATTAAATTTCTTTCTTAATATTTTCATGTTAATTATTTCTGGTCTTGCAAAGATATTTGAATCATGTATTCATCAGTAATGGCACTTTACCATGTAGCATGTATTCATAACTTCAGATACAAAGTTAATACATATGTAACAGAGATGGATGCTTTATAACTTAAGTTCTGAACACAGGAACTGAAAAATTCCTTGTTTCTTTTTCAGCAGGCCTACGTTACTACTTCTTTCTAACATTGTGCAGAAAACTTAATTTGTACTTTTTTTCCTATTTCTAAAATTTAAATACATGTAATTTAAAATGTCTGACTCCACACAATGTATAGAGTCAGAAATCATCTGCTTTGTATTTCCAGCTTTGTCAATTATTCAGATTAATCTTGTACCAATTTATAATTATTCTTAAAACACTTTCTCCTTTCATTAATGAGATACCGAATTTATATTTTTCTGTAAAGCAATAGAAGAAAAGGTTGGAGCAGATACTTAAAGTAGCCTTGTATTGACAAAGACAAATTGTGTCCCATACAAGCAAAATGGTATCTCAAATTCTCACAAGTAGTAATTTCAAAATATTGTTTTCAATCTTTTGGTTGAACAGGTGCATGATTCTACTTTCTGAAACATCAGAATTTTATTTACAAATCTGAATTTTGTAGCAGTAGTAGAGGATACATACAGCATGTTGAGATGCATATTCACAAATCTGATATTAATGAAGACTTTTACATTTACTTACTCCGTTCTCTGCACTGCTACAGTTATGGAACTGTACGTTATGTTGTGGAAAACAGTGCGCCCTCTAAGTATCAGCCACATAACATCTATCTGATTTGCTGATCAGAGGAAAACACTACAACCTTCATACATACATGTGTCATTTTGAACTTCAACAGAGAAGAAGTAGGTCTTTGCAAACTTTGGATTTATGTAAGAAGTAATTATTAATACGATGGCAATACAGGTCTGGTCCAGCCCCACACCCAAACACTTTATTTATAGTCTTTGAAATAATAAGCTCAAAATAAGCTCAATATGGATGTGAATTCTGGAGAAGTAATTGGAAAGGTGGATGTCCTTGGAAGGAGGTTTCACATTCTCAGAGGTTCTGTTAAGTAATTAAGCATACAGCTACAAAAACCACAGTTTTCCCTGTGTTTGCAGATGGAATATAACACATTACTAATTAAGGTATTATATAGTTTTTCATATACATTAAAAAACTAGGGCTTATAACTCTGTCTTTTCATTAATATGTTCTACAAACTTTCTGGGGTGAATAATTTTTTAAAGAAATAAAAAGTAAGGGCATAACAAATAACGAAGTAAAACTACCTATACAAAAAGCATGAGGCTAAGCATTCCACTGCCAAAACTTATTTTTTTTAGTTTTGGTGAATACTTTGTCTCAGTTTCCTTGCTCTGTCCCATCTGTCATCCAAAAGCAATGGAAGAAGCCACACCATTACCATGTCGTTATTTCCTCTTGTCTACATACAAAGGACAAGAGAAGAACACATGGAGTATATTGCTGTCTAGCTACTTCATTTGGCCCCTCCTCAGCAACATTAGCACTGATTAAAGGTTGGTCATTGGTCAAGAAGCAAAGAATATTCACTTCAGATTGGTTTCTGACTACTTTCTCTTCTCTTGGCATATCTATAGTAGTTATGAGAGCTCCTTACCAGGTTTTTCCCAGGGTATGCTGCAAGGTACAGCACAGCTAAACAGCTCATTGTTTCTTTTTCTGTCAAATGAATTTTCTCCCATTTTACTGAACTGTACTGACTTCCTGTAATCCAAAGGAATTGGATTGGAGGACCAAAGCAAACTCAAAAGTAAGTAGTTGGAGCTCATAGCCTGGAATAAGATTAAAAAGAGCCTCTCCACTTTTGACATATTTGACTCAGGTGCATCCTTAGGTTAAGACAGAGTTATTACATGTTATCAGCCTCCTCTCCTTAGGATGCCCGTTATCTCAAAAGTCAGAGAAAAAGAGAGCAGCTGGTTAGTTTCTTCCTTTGCCAGAGATGCAGCATGAAAAAAAAACAAACCCAGCTATTCAAAGTGCCCCTGTCTTGTGCTCTGATTGCAAAGCCATGTACCCTGTATCAATAGCAGCTATCCAAAATATGCCAGAACTAAGCATTAAAAAATGCAAATAAAGAAAAACATTTGAAATTCACTAAATATTTGGCTACACTTGTGTTCCACTAACTAGAGTTTGATGGTTCCAAATTTAATCAGTCCCCAGCAATAAAAAAGGTGTATAATTCCATACACTCATACATGTGGTACACTCATACATAATGAGCGTAATGAAAAGTTTTGGATGCCTTGATATATTTGCATTGATGTATATATATACTGCATTCCAGTTTCCTATGAAAAAAAGTTTCAGCATTATGTTCAGTGCATCTGTGTCTCCCTTCCTAATTACTTTTGAACTTACTGGACAATTTCAAATGGATTTGACAGACAGACAGAGGACTCAAGGGTAATTAGGATCTTCATGAAAACAGGCATTCAAGTAGAAGAAGGAGATCTGCAAATATCCCAACCAAGCGAAGGATTGCAATCCAAATTCAGATCTTACTGGACATAAGCGGAACCTTTTAAATGCTTCCACAAAAGAAAAATTTCCGCCAGAGCTCATATTTTCCTGAAGTCATGGCAAACCCATGGGAAACAAGACAATTATTTCTGTCTTTAGAAAAGGCAGGTAATAAACACATACAGAACCAGACTTCAGTTGCTATGTCTTTCTAGTGTTCACAGCCGCTGCCTTCTTAATGGGTGCATAAAAACCTCTTATAGCTGTTACAAAAAATCATTGATAGGAAATAATTTATTCAAATGCATCGCATTTACCAATATATGTAATCTAGCAGCTACGAAAAGAATGAGCTAAGTGGATGGCTTGCCACAGCTAAATTTGAGAACTCAGATTTTGGTACAAAAGACAAGATTTATGATCAACTCACTGTTTTGTTTTCCTGAAATATAAGTTGAAACACACTGCATAATGTATTTTTGGACTAACAAGAAGGCCCTAAAGTTATTGACTACTCACTGTATGTTCAGAGGTCCACAATATCATATAGAACTTGTACGTAAAGTACTGAAGATAATTCTTACTGTATCCTTAACTTCGAAAATTTCAATATATTTACCTCAGTGCTTATAGTTAGAAATAATTGTAGCATCATTATCCCTTAAATTCCTTTCACACAATTAAAATTCTTGACAAATAAACAAAAGCCACCTTTTGTAAAAAGATCACGTTAATAATATGAAAACCAGACAGAGATTTTCTGTGAGTGACCAAAGTTGACCTTAAATAAGGGGAATTTTCTATGGGCTGGTCCTTAGTATTTTCTAGCAATCAAACACAAATGCTAACTGCTTCCATTATTATTTTTAATAATACTTTTCCAAGTCAAATGTATTGAAAAGTGTAACATTGTAAAGATCCATACAAAACAAATCCGCATAGAGATAACAACAAAGGTGGCTATAACTATTTGTATGAAGTTTGAAAAATTAAACAGAAAGGAACTCTTAAAATAAAGAAGAAAAAAATTGAAAAACATTTTAAATGGAGCCTTTCAGAAGAGGACGCCAACCTTAGAATGTATAAGAAGTTTGAGGTGCTTGTTCATAAGAGGTGAAATGAATCTTATCCATGGTATGCTGCATAATTTTTGAGAGTAACAGTAACGGTTTCTGCTATTAAAGCATTATACCATGCAGAATAATACCGTTGCTTATAAAAAGCAAGAAGAAATGATAGTTGAAATTTAAAATTCCAAATGCAGTTATAAAATGTTGGCCATAAAAGAAAAGAAGTGTCAGTTTTGTTGTTAGACACTACAAAAGCTAGGTCTTTTTTTTTTTTTTTAACCAAATATAAATTACATCTAGATGGGACAATTAATTTAGATGATCATATGGTGTGCCTAATACAGTGAGAAAGAATGCCACACACATTTACAGTTGAACTTTTAAAAAAATGTAGAGACCAAAATAAGAAAATAAAAATTGCAAGTCAAACTAAGTTGTGGTTCACTCCAGTGACTCAATCTGAACTGTCAAAAGGTATTATTTCTATGAAAAGCCTGATAATTATAGGTATAATTCTAAAATTATTTAACTTTAAATGTACCCAAGAAAAGAAATCTGCTCTAGTCAAGATGACTTTGCATGGGATAAAATAACTGTCTTGATGATGCTCACAAGTCTGTTCTTACACTACAGTTCTATTATGGGGCAAAACTTACTTCTCATTTAGATGGATGGTTCTACTATATTTTTTAAACAACGTTCCTCAAAAGAATTTTTAATATTAGGTACTAAAACTCCTAGATATTAAATGCAAGGAACATCCACACAATAGGTAAACCTGGATTCTTAAATTGTTTAATGCAATTGGCATCTAAATAAATGAACTGTAAAACAAATCATGCTACAGAAAATCTCTTAAATTTTTCTGTAAATTATTCCCTGCTATAGCTATACTGAACTGCAATCTCTGTTACGTATAACTCAAGACAACATACGTGTTTAAAGAAAAACAAAAGGCTCAATTAAGGAAATAAAAAAGCATTAAGATATCAATTTAATTTGCTACTGTCACTTATTTGAATTTTATAAATGAAATTGTAAGAGGTACCATAGATCAAACTGAGAGCAGTGAAAAACAGGCTATTAATAAAGGGCATCTAGAGATACTGCATTTAAAGTCATATATTAAAAAGTATATTCCTACACTCTAGTGGCAGTGATGAAGCAGAACCCCATTGATATTAGAATGATTTCTCAAGGGAAACAGTAGTAGGCAAAGAAATATGATGATGCAAAGTTGGATCCACAATAAATTGAATCTTTTTCTTATGTAGAATCTATTAGCCAAACAATTTAAACTATTAACTTGACAAATAAAGTAGCAAATACTTGCAGCAAACTCACCTTGTTTAAAATCTAAAATTGTTGGGAAATACAGCCGTATTACTGAAACTTATATTCATATACTACTAAAGATTATGTACTCAGCAAAATTAACACTTCAATTATGTCATCGAAGTACCAAATCCTCTATCATATAAATAATACCTTGCAGGGACCATATAGGGTTTGTACATAAGTTTCATCAGATTGTAGTGCTTGACAATATTACCACATGAATTGGTTTTGGAAATAAGTCTACTTACAACTGAGTCTGCATCTGGACATTCCCTATTAAAAAAAAAAACAAACAACAACATAAATTATTTTATTCATACATTCTGGTACTTTCATAATATTTTCAATTAATTTGAAACACTTCATTTGACCCTTTTGCCCCTCAGACTCTGGTAAAATTTTCACTATAAATAATCCACATTCAATTGAATAAGATTTAAATAAAAGCTGAAAGTTTATGCTCAAAACACCACAGAAGAATAACTCAAAAGAAATGCTGAAAAAGCAAATTCACACCAATAGGGAAAAAAAATAATAATCAAATGCAGCCAGGAGTACCACTCTGTATTGTGGATGAATATGCTTTTAAGAGTCAGGCCCCTGTTGCTGATACGCACAATAAGTAGAAGTCACCAAATTCTAACGAAATAGTATTCATGCAATTGCAAAACACTTTGTACAATAACCAGTTCCCAAAGAAATTAAGAATATTCTTAGAGGAATTCAGAGCTTCCCTCTTTTGGAATTTCATTCTTTAGTTGTGTTTGTCAAGTGCAGTTGCAGTCAAGCACTAGAAGATGTCAGAAAAAAAAAAGTAGAGTACCCTTCTAAAAAGCACTTTAAAAACAACCAAAAAAAAAGGCACCAGCAGAAAGGCAGTGATTGCAAGCACATTACTCACAAGTGCTATATTTTTCCTCTATAACTTTAAGCAACAGTATTTAAAAAAAGAATGACACTGATTCTCTCTGATGTCTGCGAAAAGCAGAAGCAATTACATTTACAGAATGTGGGAATACTTGAATGGCAAACAAGTCCCCTCTAATTTGCATACTGACAAATAAAGCCTTAAGTGCTGCTGAACAACAGTGTTTTTATATAACCAAACTGAACATACTAAACATGCACTTAGAAAAAAGAGGAAAAAAATATTACATCTAAATCATCTTCTCTGAAGGGCTAAATGGGGTAAATGTAAAAACAACAGTGTCTTTAAAAACAGGTATGAAAACTTGCTAATATGGAAGCATTAATATGAAATTCAGTAAAGCCTGTTAAGAAGCTGACAGTGAGATGAAAGATCCCGTCTCCTCTGAAAGCCTCACACAAAAGAAAACATATGCGTTCAAGTTTCTAATTGACTTAGTCTTATCTCCCTCTGCTGGCTAAACTAAATTCATAGCAATACAAAGAGCTATTTTAGAAGTAACTTTACAAGTCCGAGAGACAAAGTATTAATTAGACTTCTCTCTAAAGATGTAACAAACAGATTTTCTGATGTGTGGTTTTAAAAAGTGTCTACTCAAACAAGGCAGCCTGAAGTCCCTAAAAGTTAAGAAATGTGAAAGATGTAAGGCAAACTACAATGAAAGTAATTCAGTCCATAATGAAGGCTTTAAAAATTAGTGAGCTAATAGATCTCAAAAAGTAACAACAGATCTAGTATAATTCTGAGGACCTCCAACAGCACATCTCAGGATCTGTTCTTTAGATACAAAGAAAATCTCAACAGTTTGCAAATTCTGGTGAAGAGGAAAATGAGGATATCAGGTTTTAGACAGATTTGCTTTTACATCACTAGATGCATGATCTTTAAGATTCATGCTGCTGGTCGTGCTGCTGGCATAAGGCAAATGGAAATTCTGTAAGGGAATTTAAGGATTGTAGACAAAAACTAAAACAACCAAATCATGCAAAGCAGTGGTTAGAAAAAGAAATTAAATTCTTGACTAACCTTTATAGTAATATGTAATAGAATATACCGTATTTCCTCAAGTAAAACCATTACTAGACACAACATCTAGTTTAGGTTTAAAAACTGCATTGATAAAGTGAAAAGCCTACAAATCATGAGGGGTGTTTTAGATGTGGAAAGCCTGCTCTACTACACAAACTAAACAACCCTGCAGCCTAATTTAACAAGAGATTATGAAAGGACTTGACCTCTATGTGCAGAGAACTTTCTGATGATACAGATTTTTAATATGTATAGCCTACAACAGGATCATCAGCTGAAGATTAAATCAGACAAAATTCAGACTAGCAATAATTCTTGTTAAGGAGATCAGAATATTCTATTTAAGCACATCCTCTGTTATTTATTTTTGATGTTCCGGTTAATTTAGAAGTTATGGATTAATCTCTGTAAAAGCTTATAGCATGTGTTACATAGGAAGTCAATATCATGCCGTCATACTAATAGCATAAATCAAATTTCAGTCCAACTTGTTGAAAGCAAGGCAATTTTTTTTCCCATTTCAGAGTAGCTGAGCTGATTTATATTTACTGATGACATCACTGTGTCATGAAAAACAACACCTACCTTATCTTTCTTTCAACATTTTATTTAATGTCTTTGGGGAAAAGCAGCTTTTAGAGATACTACAGATCTACAGATACTACAATGGGTAAGCATGCAAAGGTAGAATGTCTTTCCCATAATGTAGAAACCCATTTTTTCAGCCCTCAGTGCCCAAGAAATTTTTCTTTCTGTAACAGGTCAAAGCAAAACATGATCCCTGGGTAAAGATACATTGAGTCATACACCCAGGAAGAGTTAATTTGAAGCTTCCAGGAGTTTACTGGCGCCAGAAGACTATTATTAAGAGCCCTAAATCTTTGCTGGAGCCAGATTACGTTTCATCATCTGCCAAAGAACGAATGGAAGGAGATGCCTGGCTTGCAAGGAGGTTTATAACATACGTGCCATGGGATTAGCCTGAGCAATAACCCATGTGGTAGTAAAATAATTATTTTGTTAGACAATAAAAACTGACAGTTACAGAATTCAACCATACAACAATGCTATCAAAATCACTACTTTGCAGTTAATTAAATGCAAGACACAGAAGGTGAATGATCAAGCATATTTTCTTGCTGTATTTGATATGGCAACAGTTTTGCATCTCAAAATAAAAGTGTGGTAAATAACTTTCCAGAAAGAATGGATTACTTTTAAAAAGGGTGCTACAGCTGTTTAAAACACCAATATTAACAAACATTTATAACATTCCTCTAAAATTCTGGTGTAAACCCATTTTTTTTGTTAACATCAGCTGAAGTTTATCCCCATCCTTTTACTAGTTTTCATACAAGAAAAGGCTTCAAGATGGAAATATACTTACATAGATTCAGTATCTTTTTCTTTTTTCATTATTCCTGATAAACCAAAAGGCTTCCTCTTCCGTGGTTTTATCCCTATGGAACAAACAATTTTCATTCAAAGATCAAAGAGCTAAGTATGTATTTAGCAGTGCTTATCAATGCCAAACATGGGTGCATACCAATGCCACAAGTTATGCAAAAATCTAACAGTGGAGACAGGTATAGAGTCAAACTAAGTTATTCCAAATTGCTCTTAAGTAACGTACCAATTAAAAAAATATATTAAAATATGGTTCAACATCTTAATAAGTCCTTATAAAACTGATCTGAATTCTATGTCCAACTCTCCAACTTGGATATGCAGACTTTTTTTTTTTTTTAAATAGAAAACGGGAGCAGTTTTGAGGAAAGGGACTCTGATCACAGAAGCTCAACAGGAACTTCCTGAATAACCAATGCACTCGGATCAGAAACTGAACCCCGCCTCTCCCAGCTGCTGCAGTTCAACACCCTGCTGTTATTTCCCTGCACATTTCTGGTGGCTACAAGCCTCCACCTCTCCCAGCAAGTAGGATCTTGGTCCTGTAGGAAAAGAGAATGTCTCTCGGCTTTCCTGCTGATGCTGAGTTCATGATTTCCCAGTGCTGTAGCCACCTCTAAGGCTGGCTCGCTCTGAGTCTGGAACCATGCCTCCTCTCTGTTGTTTTCTTCTCTGTTTTTAGAACTCGATACATATAGCTATGGTACAGGAAAAAAAGTTTGCTTTCATACCTGCTTAATGTACTGAAATTAAAATACATTTAAATATTCCATCAGACTTATTGGCACGTTTGCTTCTCTCCCTAGATTTTGCTGAACCAAAATAGACTGCCAAACAAAATGACTAAGTGCAAGCATCTGATCCAACTAATTTACAATTTTCTTTTGATGTATGATACTACTGACAGCATGCTTTTGAGCAAAATGGTGGAAATTATTTGGTTTCCAGAAACTAACAACTGTCAGTTCAAGCCCACCATTTAAAAAAATCATTATATTCCCCTTTACAGAAATACATTCCACAACACATAAGGAATCTCTCCAGACTTAGAAATTCTCTGGGTTAAATAACTTAAAACTTTTCAAATCAGGTAGCTGTAAACTCAACCTATCTTATAGCTTAATAGAGACAGAATTTGCTCCAAAGTTATTTTTAAATGCTAGTCTGGGCTTTATTTTCTTTCTGTGCATTATGCAGCCCAAAACAACGACAAATAGTGTATGAGAGTAGTTTCTGAACATGGATCATCTCTGCTGCAGTCAAAAAAGATTTTAAGTCTCAGCTGCAGTCTTGGCAACTAAAAAGTTGTCGGCTGCTATAGCTATACTGTCAACTCCTCTGTCCCAAAATTAAATACATAGCTTATGCAAATAAAGCAGTTCTTAACCACTTAAAACAATCCCCTAAGCAAAATAAGCTATGACAACAAAGAAAGGCTTTGCAACCATAACACTGCATTAGACTTCGCGTCACTAACATGGTAACAATGGAAAGACACTTGTAAATTAAGTTACAACAGTCATAAATGAATCAAATCCAAACCTCTGCAAGGACAGGGTCTTAGCCAAAGTATATTTATAAGACACATTAAAATTTTCTGACCTTTCTGCTTTAGGCTTATAAAGTATTGTAGCTTTTATTTTTGAAGTTTGTTTCTCAAAAGGAAAACTGGTTTTTACTCTACTGGAGTACTTTCAAGTTACACAGATTCACACACTGAATACCCTTCACTCCACAGTTTCAGGTCCTTATCCACAGCATTCTTAAGAAAATAACTAGGTTACAACAACTCACCTTCAACTGCACTGGATGTGTTACATTCTTCAAATTCAATAGGGCCTTAATGAAATGACAATAAAGATTAACATTAGGTCAAATTTAATCTAAGATATTTTAATGACTAGTCATATTTCCTGAAAATACTAGATAATCTAATTATAAATTTACAGGGTAACTGAAAAGCACAATTACCCTGCCAACGGTCAAACAGATTGCAAAATCATACATATACAGCAAATCATTAACTATTTTCACTTTTTCATACTGAAAAACTGAAGTATTAGTGCACACAGTCTAAAAAACAATCCGTTTGCCAATGTTACTACAACCACATGAAACACCTCCAATTGCTGTCTTCTTCCCATTCAAAATTGCATTTATAATATAGTACTGGTGAAAAGTTTTCAATTTATCTTCTTTTAATGAACAAGAACTATATAAAGAAAAATCAAAAAGGAAAAAAGCACAGCTATAACCCTAATCCTGAGATTCCCAATTTGCTAACTTTGCTAGTTCACACTTTGTTCACACTTTTTGCACACTTTTGTTAGTTCTGATTCCTCTTCACAGTCAATTACCTAGACAGTTGAAAGTAGCATGTAGAATCTTAAACATAACAATAAAGAAGATTAAAAGCTTTAAAAATATCATTGACTAAACAGAACAAAAAAAGCAGAGAACACCAGTTAAGTTCTGTATCTAAATAACTTAATTATTATGGCTTTTCATTACAGGTGACACAAGGTAACAGACAATTGTCATTCCAAATTCCTAACCCTAATTCCTTCATCCTGGCCAGGCCTAGAATTTATTTAACTGCACTTTGAGCCATTTTAGGGAGCAAAAATGCAGAAAAAACCCAGTGATTTTCTGCAGGACTTTTTTCAGGGAATGGCAGAATCACACCAGCACTTGTGGAAGTGCAATGAAAACAGCACATGCAGGCAGGCACCATTACTTTCAGCCCATACTAAGAATGAGCCCTTTGGACCCTATTTGGAGCAGTAGCTTCCAACTGTATCCACAGAAGGAAAAAAAAAAAAACCCCAAACAACAGTTTGGCATGCTAGCACTGTGAAAGAGGGGTTATTACTTATCTCTTTGTAATCATTTTAAGGGAGTTCACACAAGTTTATAGGCACATTACAGGTAAGATATAGGGGAAAAAACTCCATTACCAGTTCTGTACTTGAGGGCAGACAAAATCCACTCCCCAACTCCTCTCCTCACACTTATGCAACTACTTCAAATGTGAGTTTAAAATTTTGAAAATTTCAATTAAAACCGACTGGAAGTAAAGCAATTGTGGAAACCTCAAATACAGAAACCACTTTCACTCCTGCCCCAAAACACACCTGCTAGTAAGTGCTCTGATTTATTTATCTTTATTTTGAAATTTAGTATGATTATTTGTGAGCATCCACCATAAAACCTAGAGCTGGGAAATTTGCAGGCTGTTTTCACATAAAATAAAAGGTGTATTTGAAAGCAGTCCTAAAGTAAATACTTGCTATAAACAGATCTCAGATACAAGAAACATGGAGACTACAAGCTTCAGTTTGATTTTAAGTAGTACAGCATAGCAAATCATTGTGCTGCAATTAGAGATGCCACAATGAAAGTAAAAAGTAATTTAGCTGTGAATTAGCATTGTAAATTACACAAACGGCATTAATTTGTACTTGATTCATGCAGTTAAATACCTCAAATGGTTCTATTTGAATGTAACCCCCAGTACATATATTTAACTCTTGCAGTGCAAAACTGTGTTCAACTCAATATAAACACTACATTTTGGTACAGTTTCTCAAAACTGCAAATGACAAAATTCGTGTTTATGTCAAACAAATAGAAAAACAATTGAGAAGCTGATGGCATAACTTGATACTTGCTGATGTTAAGCAAACTGAATCATTCTAGACAAATTAGCAAAAATATACCAGATACTTTCTTTGAAATTTTGCAGATTTCTAATGTGTTATTTTAAAAAACAGGTGTGCTCAAAACAATTACTTGTATTTACTGTAATTAAAGACCAAGTCTGCAAAACTTACTCTACCAGTAAAAAGGATCCGAGTGCTTGTAAAACTAGCAGCAGGATGAGAATCTGGGACTAGCACCCATCAATATGCCATTTATCACGATATAATTGTTTTGCGTTCAAATGAAGCTCTTAAGAGCAGAATATCAAAAGACCAATCCTCAAATGACAGTTTTAACTGCCCTTTAAATTTCAATTATAAAATAATTTCAAATGCAAGTCTAACTATTCAATATAACAGGATGAAAAAGCAAAAAAAAAAATCCAGGAAAATGGATTTAGAGAACTGTAGATGTCTACATCCCCACAGTGATTTCATCAACATTTTATTTTAGGAATTTAAACTCTATTGTTCAAAATATATTGAGCAAGAAATTAAGAAAAATACCATAAAACATAGAAGCTGTAGAACAAATCCATTATTTCTTCAGCACTGCACTTCAGACAATACATTTTTCATCACTTTGCTTAGGATTCAACTACTTCTGTTTCTTGCTTCTATACATATTCCCATTTGGCCGGGGGGGGGGGGGGGGGG
>JAOTQQ010000019.1:27676959-27727677 GCA_026546715.1 Gallinago undulata
GGGTAATGGCTTCAAGTTGCGCCAGGGGAGGTTCAGGTTAGATATTAGGAAATATTTCTTTACTGAAAGGGTTGTCACGCATTGGAATGAGCTGCCCAGGGAGGTGGTTGAGGCACCATCCCTGGAGATATTCAAGAGATGAGTTGACATGGTGCTCGGGGATATGGATTAATGTTGGGTTGGTGTTGTTTTGGGTGTGGTGTGGGTTTTGTGTGGTGGGTTTTTTTGTGGTTTTTTGGTTTTGTTTTGGTTTTTTTTTTTTCATTCGTTGGATTAGATGATCTTAAAAGGTCTCTTCCAACCTAGGTTGATTCTCTGATAGTACCAGCTTCGCTTATACTGTTTTTTTTCTAGATATTCCCTTTCCCCTGAAAAGAGCAACCAATAGAGAAAACTCTTCAAAATGAATTCATTTCTACATATATACTACAAATACTATTAATAAAAGATAGGAATTTGGAATTTTATTGTTATGGTTAAACCTGGGCTTAGGTCTGTGCAGCTATCTCAATTAGCTACTATTTAGACAGTTTTCTTTCTCCCACCCTCATACTATTCAGGCAACAGGTCAAGGGATATCTCACTGTACCTATGTTGCCGAAATGCAGACAAATCAAAACCCAACACATAAAAAGGAATTACTGATGAAGAAAGCCACCCAAGTGATCTATAGCAATTAAGACAACAATAAAAAGATAACAAGGGCAAAGCAGAAAAGATCCTCTACTTCCTGAGAACCACCATGGATACACAAGGTCAAATACAAGTCAAGTGAGAATTTATTTTTAAATGTCAGGATCAATATTTGTGTTCTAAAAAGAGTATGACATAGAGACCTAGCTGACCAGTCAGTCCATTCAATGCAGAAGCTGCCCAATGACAGTTCGTCCTGGTACAATGTACTATCATATCCCAGTATTGTTGTCAATGAAATTCTGAGCTAATCAGCAGTGGGACCCCATGCAACACTAATGACTACTAACATTAGTGACTACTAATGCTAGAAAGACTATTAGATGCACAGTTTGGGATTTATTTAATTTTATTAGAAAGGTAGACTATTAGACAAGATAGGTGGTTTTGAGTCTGTTTTTAAGTCCAACTTTACCTTCCTGTGTTTGCTTCCCTAGTTTTAAACCACGTTTTTCATCAAAAAGCCCGTGCTACAAGACTCAAGCCATTGCTCATCTCTAACACTGCAGTCTAGGAAGAATGAACTACATGTATATGCAGACGTTTATAAATAATTTTCTAAATATTTCCAGATTCAGAAAGTTTTACTTGTAAGCTTTATCTCTTGATAGGGAAAAAAAAAAAAAGAAGAAAATAATACACTCCTTCCTTCTAATTTTGCTAAGTATACTTCCTGTGAAAATTTCATGTTTGAAAAGACCACTTAGTTAAGGACTGGTTAATTCTGTCCAAAGAATATTTCCAATTTTAAAGAAAAATAAGTTAAAACCCACAAGTCTCATAATATTAATTCTACATAAGGTTATGCTACTTCATGTAACAAAAGAACAGGTCCTAATTTATTTTATTAGCATAAACCACATCTCAGCATATTATTTCTATTCTCAGGTGTTTAAAAGCTCCTCAGTATTTCTGTTACTATTGTAGTAGCACCTATTCTGCATATTACTGCATTTTCTGATTACTATCCCCTAATACCTTTTTCCTATGTAAGTTACTGAAACGGACATTACTTTGCTCCTGTAGCCCTGAAAAAATACCTGCCTCAGGCTGCAACTGGTTTTGTTTGCTTGTAGCAAGAAAATTCAAGAGGACTCAACAGTACTTCATCTTACTGCCTGGCCAATAACATTCAAAAACCCAGGTTTTGCCTGTTGTATTTACAGATGTCATTTAAGGCATTTTCATCAATGCTACCTACTAGTCTTCCACTTGCATTAAAAAAACATGTACAGTTTCTCTTCAGAACATCAAAATTAAATGAACCCAATCTAAAACAAGTTTGCAACTTAGGTATATCTAACCATTAAAAATCTGTGCTGGCAGATGAGCCTTCCTAAATTCCACATCAGCTTTGGCAGTTTTGTTGTTTATGAAAAGACCAAATTTTTGCAGGCAAAATAAAGTAGGCATCTAGGACAGGAATTAAGACACAATTGTTGGCACAGCTCTTGAGCTTACAGCTCCTCATCGAGCACAGGACCTTAACATACTATCTAACCTGCCTCAAGCCCAGTTCTCATAAAAATCCTCAAAGATATCTACACTTTATTTCTTCCTTTAACTTCTGAAATATGGCAATGGTCTGCCTTCCTTTACTAAGAATACTTTTTAGAATTCCTCAGATACTGTCACTGTTGATAAACTAAACTTATTTCTCAGTCTCTGCGTAGAATTGTGTGGGCACAGGCTTTGGGAAACTGTAACACTTCAGGCTATTTATGCACCTAATCACAAGTGTTGGCAGCATTAAAATATTCACAATATTTACAGAAAATATAAAGAAAATCATTTATAAGAACATAAAATAAATACTTGCTTTGTGGCACTTCCTTGTGCAGAAGAAGCTCAAAGATGTCATGCAGAGACATTAACATTAACCATTTTCAGTGTTTATTTCTACCTACTTTGTTGCTGTTTAGTGTCCTAGCAAAGCATTTTTATAAATGCTATAAACTATTATGTTACCAAACAAACCCATGGAAAAAAATAAATGCCACACCCAGTACTGTTTCAAGTTTTTCTCTCAAAGCAAAGTTCATTATGCATGCACATAAAAAGCTAGTAGCTCCATCAAAGCAAGGTTCAATACTCCATGGACTTTGTTTTTCCTCTCAATCTCTGGGAAAGGACTAACTTGTTTCTAGAACTTCTTAGAAGTAATACAGTTATTCTTAACCCTTTTTTTTCCTGCTTTATTCTGTTCATCTTGTACATTCCTTCATTAGATAGAAAACATACAGTTTAACACAATACATTAACTAAATATTAACATAGAGTGAGCACAACTGTGCATTTACAGTATTTGCACTAGCCTCCCAGTGCGAACGGAGGAACAAATGCTCACTTTAATGCTCTTGCATTCACTTTGGAAAAAACATATAAGCTGTACGCTCCATAGGCATTTAGGACTAAAATGCCCACATTAGCAATCAGCTTTATGACATCATAGCATGTCATAAACTCACACCAAACTTTACACTGACCCCCCTCATCACCACCAATAGACAGCCACATAAAAGATTACTCTTATCAAATAATCAAGAACTTGGTTAAGTTCACTGAATCAGAAATCAGTTGAAATAAAGTGTAGGCAAAATTTGTTTTTTAAATGATTACTAAGTTGAAGCTTTAATGTTTTATGATTACAGGCAATGCTGGCAGCATTAATGAACTTGATTTGTAAGCAATCAAAATCAAACTGCTTTGCTTGCCACCCAAACGGTAAACATTATGGTTTATCAACAGTTTTGCACACTGTGAAAAGTCTACATTGCTTTCAGCAGGAATGCCATACCTAAATCAACCATTATATTTTAGAACTCCAGAATACAAAACACGTTAGCTCTCCAGAAATAAGAGTTCCCTCAAAATAGACAAGGATCACCGGCACATTGACCAGAATGCCAGGATATTTTTTTCTGATATGCTCTACCTTGTGAGGCAGTGAAGATCTTGACATTGTAGCTGTCCCAAGTCACCAATAAATTTCTCAACTCTAGAATACTTGACAGTCTTCCCAGAAAGATTTTCAAACTGATTAAAAGAAATAAAATCCTGAACTGATGTCTCCATTTGACATCCATGAGCTTAAACCTTCTCATGACTGGAGTTACCAGGAGTCTTGAGACAATTTTTTCTGCATGGGCAAATAAAGCAAAAGAGGCTTCAGCTGCTCCAAAAAGCAACAGACCAAACGTTTTTTTAAGCAGCATTACTCATCAATTACTAAATAAATTGCCAATTTCTGGATTTGGTGGAGGTAAGCAATGAGCAGAAATTTTACATCTGTCCTTTTCTAAATTTTGCTATCTGTGGAAACACCATTTGATTAAAAGAACTTACACTATTATTCCTAATATCTAAAAGGACAAGGAGGACAATTTACTCTAAGCACAAGGGCCAGCAATGGCTGATCAACAGCAACTATGCATAATAAACATAATTTATTATCATCAATTTTGTTATCATTTAATGCAAAGCGATGAAGGATCGCAGGCACTAATTTTACCATGTTTTTAAAAATGCAAACTACTTCTAGGACCTCCATGAAGTTCAAATGTATTGAATGGATATGGAAAGGAGAAAAGAAGTATTTTTAAGGGCTTGTGTTTTCCACAGCCCAAACTGTAGATGCTTTTACAAGTATATTTATGTCCCCATTTGAAGTAAAACAGAACAAATTTTCTAGTCAGTAGTTCTACACCTTAGCTAGGCCTCTTCTAATGCTCTGAAATTAATGGTATATTGTGGAGAAAACTGCTTGCTCTCAGAATGGTAAGACCAATGTTTGTGCTACAGTGCCAAGGAATGATATGCAGAGAGGCCCTTGCTTATACTTACTGCTGTAACAACCAAGGTCAGCCAATTTAGTTATTTGCCCCTTAAAGGGTTGGAAATGGAAAAAATCACATCATGAGCTGAGGAAGCTCCACCATATAATGAACTCTCAGATAATGAGAATTCACTGATGGATCTTGTCGCATTGTAGGAAACCATCAAAGATAGAAAGCAGCTGTATGGAGTCCTACTTGACAAGTCGCAGAAGCTACTGAAGGCAAAGGTGAATCAGAATTTGCAGAGGTAAAAGCTATCCAGCTAGCTGTAGACATTGCTAAACAAGAAAAGTGGCCAATCTCTTACTCATGGATGATGGCAAATGTTCCATGGGGATGGTTAAAACAATGGAAGCAGAGCAACTGGCAGCGCAAGGGTAAACCTGTTTGGGCTGCTGAATTATGGCAAGATATTGCTGACCAGTTGGAGAAACTAGTCGTGAAAGTATGCGATGTAGATACCCACATACCTATGAGTCAAGCCACTGTGGAACATCGAAACAATCAGCAAGTAGACCAAGCAACTAAGATTTTCCACACAGATTTAGACTGGGAATATAAAGGTGAACTGTTTTTAGCTCAGTGGGCCCATGACACTTCAGGTCATCAAGGAAGAGATACAACATACAAATGGGCTCGTGACCAAGGGGTGGACTTAACCATGGACACTATTATGCAGGTTATCCACAATTGTGAAACATGAGCCGAAATCAAACAAGCTAAAAGGTTAAAACCTTTGTGGCATGGAGGTTGGTGGTTGAAATACAAGTATGGAGAGGCTTGGCAAATTGACTATATCACACTCCCTCAAACCTGCCAGGGTAAGCAGTATGTTCTTACAATGGTGGAAGGAAGCACTGAATGGTTGGAAACCTATGCTGTACCCCATGCCACTGCCCGGAATACCATCCTGGGCCTTGAAAAGCAAGTCTTGTGGTGACATGGTACTCCAGAAAAAATTAAGTTCGACAATGGGACTCATTTCAAAAACAATCTTATAAGTAACTGGGCAAAAGGATGTGGTATTGAGTGTATATATCATATTCCCTATCATGCACCAGCTTCTGAGAAAATTGAATGATACAATGGATTGGTAAAAACTACCCTAAAAGCAATGGGTGGTGGATCCTTTAAAAATGCTCAGTATAAAAGCTGGGGGGGACCAAAGGGTCAACTCTCTTCTCTTTGATGGCCAACGTCCGAAGAGGACTCTTTTTATCTGCCTTTGATCTCGATCCATGTGTGCCTGACTCCAGAGCTGGAACCCAGTTCCCATCCGTCACTGAGTCCAGTCTGGGACTTCGCTAGAGCCTACTGATGATGGGACTGCCATCCTGGGAGCTTGATACAGTTTTGTGTATATTGTCTCTATTTCATTATTTTCTTCTTTTTGATTTCAAATACGTTAGATATTATCCTGCCAATTGCAGACATAAGATCTAGGAAGAATAAGACATTGTACTACGTAGCAGTTTCTGTTTCACGCACTATCAACTTTTCATACTGGAGCAAATCAATTTTTTAATAGATTATTAGAAGATTAAGTAAATAAAGCTAAAACTCATTGATATGTTGGACAGGCATAAATCTGTAATACCCATCATCTCCATTATTGATATACTTTGGGTGGAAGAAAAACAGACATTTTCTGCCATGAAGTAAATCAATTTTCCTAAGAACAGAGAGCAACAAGCTGTCACAAACAGAAAAATGATTCATCAGAAGAAGACAAAAAATTTTGAAGAGCACTGCAGGACCATGTGAGTGACAAAAACATCTTCCAACCAATGGCATCAAACCCACTATTAGACCTAACAGCAGGCACATATGATAGAATATTTTGGGTTGGAAGGGACCTTTAAAGGTCATCTAAGTCCAACTGCCCTGCAACAGGCAGGGACATCTTCAACTACATCAGGTTGCTCAGAGCCCCATCCAACCTGACCCTGAATATTTTCAGGGCTGGGGCACCCACAACTTCCCTGCACAACATGTTCCAGTGTCTCATCACCCTCATCATAAATATCTTTCCTTATATCTAGTCTGAATCCACTCTGTTTTAGTTTAAAGCCATTAACCTATGTCTTATCACAAGCAGCCCTTGTCCCCATCTCTCTTATAATCCCCCTTTAAGTGCTGAAAGGCTGCAATAAGGTCTCCCCAGAACCTCTTCTCCAGGCCTAACAACCCCAGCTCTGTCAGCCTGTCCTCACAAGAGACATGCTCCAGCCCTCTCATCATCTTTGTGGCATTCCTCTGGAGGTGCTCCAACAAGTCCATGTCCTTCCTGTGCTGAGGGCCCCAGAGATGGATGCAGTACTCCAGGTGGGGTGTCCCCAGAGCAGTCACCTCCCTTGACCTGCTGGCCACGCTTCTTTCAATGCAGCCAGGATACAGTTGGCCTTCTGGGCTGTGAGAGCGCAATGCTGGCTCATGTCTAGCCTTTCATTCACCAGTACCTCCAAGCCCTTCTCCTCAGTGCTGTTCAAAATCCATTCTCCCTACAGCCTGTACTGACACTGGGGGTTGCCTCAATCCAGCTGCAGGACCTTGCACTTGGCCTTGTTGAACCTCATGAGGTTCATGAGGACACAGTTCTTGAGCTTCTCCAGGTCTCTCTGGATGTTAGAAATGACTCAGAGAACACATTAAATTTTGACCTGAAGCCTTATTGTTTATTGCAGGTCCTGCCTGTTTTTCAATGTTTTATAGTAAGTGATGGGTTTTTTCAATTAAAATTAAAAGCTTTGCAACTGGATGTATGTGGCTATTTTTTTTTTACACTGAATGGAAGTGAAAAAAAACAAATAATGAATACAACTTCTTCAAATACTATATTATTAAAATTGTAAACTAAAATGAAAAAAAAAGAGAGTAAATTCAGTAAGAAGTTGGTGATAAAGCTGACTAGATAAGTTATTTAGGAGGCAGTTAAAAAGAGCCATTGTAAAGAAGCTCACAAATGAGCTTGAAATTGAAAGAATTGTTATTTGTCCTAGAAAAAGTGTTAAACTCTAGAAGCCTCTGTGTTTTATGACTCCTGGTGACAAATTAGCCACCAGAGGGAGCCCATATAATCTGGTACAAAGAACATCACTGTACAAAGAGAATTTTCAGATACACAGACAAGAGTTTAAAAAAATAATTGCCTATATCTAGAAAACTTTAATGTAAACTATTTATAGTCCACACAACAGAACAGCCCTCCTCAGTACTTTATTTCAGATTCATTCTTATTTTTACTGATATAAATAAAATAAGTGAACTCTACTATGAAGAACCGTAACTATAGCTAGAATGAAACAAACTAAAATACTTTGCCATGCATTACCATTTTAGTTTATTTTGTTATCAAAATTCAGTATTTCAGAAAGCAGCCCACCATCTAACTTAGTATACTAGCCCACAGATAATATGGAAGGGAGAAGGCCTACATAGTCCTGGGGAATTTTAAAGTATTTCCCTAAAACATATTTAGGCCTGGAATCTTAAGCAACGATGACATCCATAAGACATTTCTGTACATTTGTTTTTTATGCCAAGCCAGTATAATTTTTATATTGAATATTTCAATTTGTCTGAGGAGCCACTGCCTTTTCCAGCCTAATTAATAAGTACATCACACACAGAAAGACTTCCAATATTTACTCCGTGAATTAGAATACCTTCCTTTTAAGAAAGTTCTCAAATGCAGAAAAGCAAGAAAAAGCAGCCCTTACCATGCTAGATGTTTCCATCGTTCTTAGAAGGCTGATACCTCACTTTGCCTTCCAAATCTTTGTAATGGTCAAAGCTGTATGATTCTAAGTTAATGAAATGAATATAACAGAAGCAGTAACCATAATTAACACCAGTAGTGTTCTGTGTTTCTTTGAAGTCTTTGACTTGTGAATTAGTATTCTTTTACTGCTGATTTTGCCTGTGCTTCCCTCTGCACCATGACTGCTTTACAAAATTGTTATCAAGACAATAATTACTACTGTAAAAGAAAATTCAAGGTGCACACATTTCCACACTAAACACATTATACTTCCTCAGAGTACTTTTCTATTAAAAGAGTTTAAGAAATTAAATTTGCTATGGCAAAAGCTTTTATTTGAGCCCACAGTATACAAATGGGACTTGAATAACTCTGTAAAGCAGCAGATAAGTACAGAGTGTGAATAACTTCTCTTAGGATTACTATGCTGTCTATCAAAAAAACACCTAATAAGACGGATGACTTGAAGTGCATGGTGCTTTAAGATACATTAGCAAGGGTCTTTGCAACCCAGGGAGTCAATCCTAAATGCAAGATGGAGATACCTAGCCATGGCATTTTGGGATAGCTAGTCAAAGAGGTCTGAATACTGAATTTTCCCCTGTCTTTGTCAGACTTAATTAACTTGAACCCCTGAAGCTCATACTTTTTCTTGATCCTTACTGAAAAATTGTGACATACACAGAAGACATTTGGTAATTGTTCCATATACAATCCATATACACTCAGATATCTGCATTAGTGAATCACAGAAAGAATATGAAAAAATGTTAAGAACACCACACAGAAGCATTGTAAGATACCCAGTAATCATATTTAACAATTTAATACAAATTCTCAAGTTCTACTCTGTTATGTACATCCTTGCTCGGAAAAAAACCTTTGTACTTCTATACTAGAAGACAGAGATGCTAGCCAGGACTCTCAACACTGAAGAAAACAGAAAACAGTATTATTGAATTCCCATATTCACACACATAGTGACTGTGTATGTATTCAGGCCCAAATAGCAAAGTGAGCTCTCTATTTTTGCTATAATGCTAGATACACAGTACTGTCAGATTGCCCTTTTATGCCAGTCCAGGAAAGTCTTATACACCACACACTTTCAGAAAGTACTATTCGATTTGCTGCTTAGTAAAGAAACAATCTACATACAATCTGTTAAAATGGATAATTTTGTAAGCTAACCAAAGAAAACCATGCAAATTTTCCGACAGTTCAATAAGCAGACATTTGTTTGATATAGTCATCTGAATATATCCATAAATTTATATTAAATAAAGTTATGAAATATAATTTATGCAGACAACACATAGTTTATGCAAGGAATTTCAGTTTCTTGACAAACTTCACTGATGTACCAAAGAGCAGCATATTTAAAATATTCCTTGAAGGTCTACATAGAGAAACTCAGAACTACAAATTGCCAGGCTTTATGAACACAAATACTATATGTATATAATAAATTATGTTATCACTATCATTTAATATTAAAGTGAATGAATTTTGAGAATTTGTATGTTAACAATTTAACATAGTAACAAATAGGGGTTTGATCTTTTATTAGTAGTGGAAATCTACAGTTTTAAAATTAACATTTCCTACTGTTATTTTTAATCTCTTACCAGGTCTTTCCTTGCCAGTTCCTTTTGACTCAGCAAATTTCTGTATTAAACTCTCAACTGTAGTATTTGTCATGTTATTAATAAATTCTTCATGCACCTTCAAAAAAACCACACCACACACAAAATGAAATTACAAACCAGTAACTGAAAGAATGTAATTAACTTTAAGAAGTGGTTTTCTCTGGAGTTAAGCTTCAAAATACTTCCTTTTAAAATATATTACAGGGGTTCTAAAAAACAACAGGCATTTTATCACGGAAATCCCTTCTTTGCTTTAGTCTTAGCAACTGAGTGTACAATAAAAATACAAATTAGGAATTAAATAATAGAGCTTGATGATGGGTCTACGATTCATTTGTATTTCTTATGTATCATATTTATATAATATACATATAATTTATATATGTACATTTTATATACATATATAATATATATATCATTTTCTGAATATTTCAGCAATGTGTCCCATTACAATGTCAGGACGACAAGCAGTCTCTTAAGCCAGCACCAGTAAGGGTGTGAACTGTTACTGCTGTATTATCACAGCTCCCACCTGCTTGCGTAAAAGCATTACTGCTGTAATGTTTTTGGTCTGACAAAGGAACAACTACATGTTGTTAATAGCTGTTCCAAGAAGGCAGTGTGTATTTGCTTTAGAAATAAATAGCATGACCTTTGTGACCATCATTAATTAGCAGAAAGCCTGAAAACTGCAGAAAATAGTGACTATAAGTGCATACAAATAAAACTACACTTCAAAATGCCTAAAAATTAAGAACAACTTATAAGGATTATTAATTAAACCAAATTACATCTAAAGAAAAGATCCTACAAAAACTTCTGTTACTGAAGACCTTTTGCTCATAAGACCCAAAGCATATGAAAAATTTGGGAAATTTTCAGAGTGATAGAATCTCAAGTTTTACACAAAGAAAAGCACAAGTATGCCAATTATGTGTGATATGAGAGCTAATTTAGTATCTAGGGAACAGAACTTAGACATACAATAAAAATACCACAAATTGTTAAAATAAATTGTTTTCTGTTAGAACAAAATTTATTTAGACTTAGTCTGTAAATTTTGCAATATTGAACCTAGAAATGCAACAAGAAGCCACAAAAATTTGAGCTTATGTTGAATTTACCACCATTTGAAAGATGAGATCTTGCAATAACCACAAACACTGTAAGAATTGCTACATTTATTAGTTAAGAAAATGTAGTATAATCCAAACAAATAAATGATAAAATAAAAATTACCTCTCCTATTTGTAAATGGATTTCTTTTATGGTATTTGACAATGATTCTATAATTTCTTTCATACGAAGAAGGTGTGTTTCTTCAATGTCCTGAAATTTCTGTAAACCAATACAAGCAATTAATCATCATGAAAATATGTCTTAAAATACTAAACATAAAATTTTAATAATATACTTTAAAATACATCCTTTTAGAACCATTATCCAATTTTTTTCATGTAGTCTTTAAACTTTTATCTACCTTGATTTTTTTCAAAAAATCTGACTTCTTTCTACCAGAAGAAAACAAGGTTAGAGAGTTTTAAAAAACCCCTCTTTTCTCTATTACTGAAGAGTCTTGTTTTTTCATCCAAACCCAGAAATATAATTTCTGGATCTGTTTTGCACTTTCTTCTTAGCACCCTCTTCTTCTGCTCACAATATACACATGCTTTCTCTTTTTCCGGCTAAATCCATATCCTTCACTTCATTAAATATGATTCAGTTGCTTGACTTTTAAACTCACTATATATAATCTTTCCAGTTTGTTCCATTTTACCCAGACTTCTAGCTGACAGCCATTTAAAAACAATTTCCAATGTTTCATTGACCCCTTTCTAGCCAAATATCAGTGCTAAAGATGTGCTCATTCTCCCCAACAGTCAACCATCATTGTCTTGAAATCTTTGTTTACTCCTGCTCTAATTCTCTTCCTATTTCTGTAACTGTGTCCAAACTTTGGAGCACCACTTAACCCTCTCTCCAACTTGCCCAGGCATCTCTGAAGACCATCGGTCCTCCTGCTACTCCAATTCACAAACAATTCCATTCAAAGTTGTCAGTATAGTCTCTAGAGTCAAATATCTCTAATTTCTAAACTCTCAGTCTTCCTTTTGCCATACTTACATACCTTTCTAGCCACCATTTAAGCAGTCTTAAATTATCTTATCAGTCTCCTTTAAACTCCTCTCTATAATAAATACTGAAACAGTTGGCCATTCATAGAGTTTTTCGTCTCATGTCACTGAAAAGCATCCCCCTCCTCCAATTGTTTCCTTATTTCTTTTTTATTGTTTTATACTTAAGATTTAATGTCTTTGAAGTAGAGGCATCTTGGCCTTGTACATAATATAAAGAGGTTCTGATCAAAGAATAAAGCTAGGTACAATAATACAAGCACATAATTCGTATCACAGATATAATCATTAACCAAATCGTTTACTTTCACTTACGAACAATCAGTCCATTAAAAAAGATATACTGAAACAAATTTGTAATGTTAATGACCCAACAAATACAAGCCACTTCTTAGTGTTTTAAGCTACAATACAAACAAAAATCATCATCAACAGGGACTTTAGCTGTCCAACTCAGTATACACAATTTGAATTAGCATGACTCCTTTTTATAAACATGTATGTTTAAGTTTTAGATTTTTTTTTAATTAATTATTACTCATTCTTGAACTTTATTTATACACAGACTGCTCAACAGCAAAATCATTCAAACTCAAGTCTGAACTCAGTTCTAAATAGGACAGAAGACTTGCAAAGAATAATTTATCACTTTCAGCTATTTGTTCCTTTCCAATAATTTACTGTGATATGTGACTGTAAAAAAAGCTTCTAGCAAGGTGGAAAATCTGGCGAATAAGACATCATGTTTCCTTAGCAACAGCATAGCAACTGCATAATGCAACTACAGCTTTACTCAGAAAAATCTTTCAACATGAGGAACTTCTGTCAAATCCAATTTCTAAACAACAATGAACTATATTTTGCTGCTTCTGTAATCACAATAACATCTTCCGTGCTTGTCGCAGCAAACTTGCAATTCAAGATTAGGAAGAACATATATTTCAAAATTCAAGCTCCAAAAATCATTTATCATGAGTCACTACACTTTGATAACTGCAGGTAAGACAGTAAATGACAAGGGAGTAAAAATACATAAAATTTATACAAGACCAGTGGAGTTTAACTAAGAAAAGAGGACAGCCAACTGAGGACAGTAAGATATAATCACCTAGAATAATGCCACAGTAATTCAAGATGTTTGTCCTCAGAAAAATAGTATGTGAAGTGTAAGACAGATTTAAGCTAAGCAACTGATTTTGCACTGAAACTGATGAGAATGCTCATACTCCTCATTAATTTTGTCTTCAGAACTAGTATATTTCAAGCAAAATGCACTCTAAGACAATCTTGGGTGTGCTTCGATAGAAGTGGGTTTCCAAGGGTGGTGTTGTTTTTCCTATTGCATCATCTTTAAAGTAACCCTCCTGCAACCAAACTGCAGATGCAGCTACACCATTATACTTAAAAAAATTCCACACTTACGATCCCCTCCCCCATGGCAGGGGGGTTGGAATTAGATGAACTTTGAGGTCCCTTCCAACCGAAATCATTCTATGATTCTATAACTTATACTGGCAGAATGGCAACTTTTATTTCCAATGTGGATAGGTGTAGAAAGTTTCCAGGAGTCCCTTATCATGTTAAGTGAAGATTTAAATTTAAGAGAGTTTTTGCAGTTAAGGAACTAAGGGCAAGTGTGGTTTGTAGTGACAGGTAACTTTGTAGTCTTTTTATATGGGGAAAAAACTCAACCCAAAAAAATCCTAACTCTCTGGGGATTCAGTAACTTCCAGATGAAGGGAAATGACAAACAGGGCAGGAACGTTTTGATCCAGAAGAGCCACATTTGTACATGACTTAGTCAAATAAATGGAACAGTTCAGTATTTTTTCTGGTATTACTTGTTCTCTTTGTAGCAAAAGGTGGATTCTACAGCAAAAGTCAGGGTGTACTACAATTTATATAAACCTCACAATGACGGAGTAACTAGAACATTTACTGAGCAAATACAATAGTTACAATAACAGAACACTACAAAAAAAGTTAACATTTTGGATAGCAGCAGTACGTGTTCACATGTCAGTTTGATTCTACCTGCTCTTATTTCTGGAAACTCTCCAGGAGGAATGCTACATTTCAATGATTCTTTTGTTGCTATTAAATTACACTTGTTTCCAAGAATTGTTTCAAGATAGATGTTAGTTAAATTTAAAAAGGTAACCTAGTCTCAAAATTCTCAAGTGACTGTAATTACAGATGCCAACTCCAATCCTTACTCCAGTCAAATTGCCTAGGGATAGCTGATAAGCAACTATTTTAAGTTATAGTGGGAGACACACAGTGCTAAGACAACAGATGTAAGTGTGTGAGCTGGACATATAAGCAAGCGAGTCCAGGCCGGTGTCACATGTTAAACCAGCTTAAAGATGCCATTCTCTGACCCTGGTACTGCACTGCCTCTCACTTCATGCCAACACAAATGCTTGTGTGAGCTCTTTATAAACCAGACCATAGGTCTCTTCTGGGTTAAAGCCAAGCTTCCCTTGTACATTAGTTTTAGCTGGATTAGTTCTGCAAGGTAGTTCCTTGTAAAAATACTTTACAAAGGAAGAAGCATCGAAATAGGACAATTGCTACTTTTGACAGCAACATGTTAAAACCTATTGAAAACATAGCTTCACACATCAGAGATGAGAGAGAAGCACAATAGGCCTACACCATGGTATCCATTAAATTTCTTGTTGAACTTTTATTTTTTAATAAAACCTTTATATACCCCTGAGTATCTTCAATCATCACTGTTTTACACTCCACACTAATAATTTTTACAGCAAGTATGTAAAACTCACAGATTTTTTTAAAAGGAGAGAAAAATAAATAATGTACATAACCACATTTAATTCAAACTGAAAAGAAAAACACAGGGAGTGCCAATACTTCAACCAGAACCAAGTCAGGTTACTGCACAAAAGGATGCCCTCTGCAAACTCTTCAAGGAAAGGCTGTCAAGACTCCTAATGTAACGGTTGTGTTAAAAGCAGAATTTTGCAGTTGTATGCCTGAGCACTTCTTTGTTGCAAATGCCAGGAATGGGGGTGGGAAGGAAGAGTGCTAGTATGTGATATATGTAGTATCCTTTCTCTAACAGCTGTGTTGAGTATCTATTCAGAGATGAACTGGATCAAATTCTAATGAAGTTCTCAAAGTAGGAAAGAGGTTTACAGTTTAGGACAGGGCAGCTTTTTACATGTCAGCCTATACAATCCCCATACTGTAAATCTTAATTTCCAAGGAGTTAAGGAAAACCCTAACACCTTCCCACTTATATCCTAAAAATACAAGGATGATTGAATCTCCCTAATAATTCTGTCTATGCCTAAAAATTAATCTTTGAACCTAATGAAAAGAGCAACAAATTTTCAAACAATATTAGAATTCCTATCTTATAAAAGCTTTACTCAACTAGGAAACATACAAAATAAATATGCCAACCAGTCCTCAACTAACTATTTAAAGCAGAAATTATGAAGTTTGCTCTTTGAAACCAGGGGCAGTGGAAAAAAGTCTGCTATCAACAGATTTGAAAAAGAAACTTTAAAAGGTAACAAGCAGCAGCATATGCAATGATACAGAGAACTTGATATCCTCTGGAATACATACAATCTGTCTTTAAAAAAAAACAACCAGAAACTTTAACAGGCATAAGAGCTTTTCTCAATCTCAGGTAAACCCTGGGAAGACACTTTAACAAGCTGCAACTAAAGAGTTTTGCTGGAATGATAATGAAAAAAACATGATGGATCCCAGTACTAAAACTTGTACGAATGAGTTCTGGCTGTCGAGCAATCCACAGCACTCCCCACATGATTTCAATGCATCTGCAATACTCCCAGAAGTTCATTTTGTTTTCTTCATAAATATTTCTTCAAAAATTTTTTCTAGAGTGCTTGTGCTTGACTGTGTCATTCAAGGATGGTGCCTTCACAACATACAGGGTCAGTGTTTGCTCTTCGAACACATTACTTCTGACATGACTATTCAATTCAATTTCCAAAGGACCAACTGAACCAATTTTTCAAAAGCTTTGACTTTGACTCAGATGTCTTCAGAGACAAAACAGCATATATTAATCTATTTTAAAGGTAACCTATTTAATATAACACTTACCTGTGCAGTTTCTGTCATTTTCTGTTCAAAATCAGATTTAAATGCAGCATATTTTTCCACATATAATTTATAAGTATCTGTAGCTTTTTTTGATTTAACTGCTGCCTGTAGATCAGTAAAAAAAAAAAAAGTGTAAAATGTCACACATACAGTCTGATCCACGGTTTTGTAAACTCACAATTAAAAGGAAGCCTAGGACGATCTATAAAAATATTGAGGACCACGTCAAAACAGTGAAGCGTCATGACAAAATTTTACCAACAAATAACGCCAATTTAAGATTTCTATTCAAGGCTAAAATATAAGCCACATAGGAAAGTAACAAAGTAATTACTTCATTTAAATCCGTTCCCCTTAACAGCAATGACAAATTTATAATAAACTTATTTTGAAATCAAATTTGTATTGCTGAAGTTAACTAATTAGGTCTTGTCAAATATTTACATCTGCAACAGAAAACAGGAAGAAAGCAGAGCAAAGTCATATGTGCCATTCTGAAAGAGTCAATGGTAAAAAAACCCAACCAAACAAGAAGGCGTAGTCCTGTGTTAGAAATGAATAAAGAAATTTAAAAGTACAGGTGTTACCTCAATGGAAATTTTAAGACTAAGAGTTATTTGAAAATTAAGTTAATGCAGAACATACTGATGGCTATACTTATGCAGCTCAGTGTGGTTTATAATAGTCCTTTTGGGCTTTATAATTTTTTTTTTTTAATTTGTTGCTAATAAACCCAAATCATCTTTCTGTGAGTTTAATATTCTTAAAAGACAAAACAAAATATAGGAGAATCCCAATATTATATGGAGAACAAAACTGAATGAAGTGATTGTTTGTGGTAGAGGAGTTACTTTCAAAGTTTACAGCATGACACACATGTGACAGAGTTTTTCAAGCCTTTAATATTCTTGCTATTTCTAAGTTAAAAGCCAATGAAAACAAAAATAAACTCGAATACCAGCTTTTTTCCTGGCTGCTTTGTTCAACATGCCTGCTTTATCTCATTGAAATTTCCCATCAGTTCTAACTCGTAAGTATTCCTGAATTGTTGTGACATCAATAAAGACAGCTGTGTACTTACTATTTGTTCCAGTGCTGAATAGCTCTCCTCCCCTCTCTCAAATTAATTTCATCTGTCCCATAGTAAAAACAGAAACTATTTCTGACTTACAATGACTTGTAAAGCTGACTACTATCTGTAACTTTCAAATGGATTAATATAAATATGCCTTCTGGGAAAAGAGAGTTATATTCTGCAACTTCCAAGAGAAAAATAAGTGAAACTCCTGAGTAACAGTATAGCACTAACACTTGTTCACATGAGGAAACATCAACCAGGACTTCAAAGAAAGAGAAGCCAGAGCTACAGTTCCATTTTTCCAGTTACAAAGAAAGTTTAAGCAGATCTTAGTCACATAGTCCTCTAAATCCAGCATAATGGAGCCTGAAAACACTCCTCTGTATGAAGAATATGGATCCGTCAGGCATTGAAAGGAGAGCATGACAGGTTGCATCAAACCCATCAGTTACTTGTCCTGAATTTTACTTCATGATTCTCACTCTCTTTCTTTCACACAGGGGAATTACCATGAGGAAAACAGTCCTATCCTGCTTCCCAAATGCCGTTTACTAGGCTGAAAGTACAAGGTGCTCTATGAACACTTGCTTTTAAAAATAATTAAAACTGCTTTGCAATGAGATGATTCCAAACTTAACCATTGAAAAGGAAGAAAATGTCAAGTTAAAAGACTTAAAAAAAAAGTTTTTCATTAAGGCATTATGTAACTGAAACCCATAGCATGGGGTCTTGACAAAACCAAAACATCCTCTGTGTCTTGTAACCATATTTAATAATTAGCAGAATCTGACTTATGTGCTGAAAAGCATCTACAAAAGTCAACTACTCAGCAGGACAGACAAAATGATAAAACATGTGAACACTATATGATTAACTAGTAATCTCTTCTGTAAACAGGATGTGTCTATCCTCAGGTTCAGCAATTGCTAGAACTTTAGCAGATTTTAAGCAAGTGAAAGAATAAGGATCGGTCAAGAACTTTTTGTCAAGTCACTATAAATAGAGAAGTTCACATCAGAGAAAAACAGGAAATTATTACACAAGTTAACACTAACTTCCAGCTGCAATGAAAATTGCAAGGTCTTAGATACCTCCTCAGGTTCTTCAATAAATTATTTCTCTAAATCTCTGGTTTTTAACAAACTCTTAGCATATTAGAGCAGATCCTCTACTTTCTGATAAAGTAGTTATTCTGCAATTTTCATAAAAACTAGACCTTGAATAGACTGACAGGAAAACATCTACCAACCCACATACTTCTGATTCATGTCTAAAACCCAATATTGATTGTCACTGAAGCTAGGAAAAAAGCTAGATCTATATCAAAGCTAAAACAGTAAGAACATGGTCAACTGGATCATTTCTGTCATCAGTGAAAAGGCAATAACCAACTCTATGTGCTTCATGAAGACAGCAGTATAAAAATAACTATGATCATTCTAAAAAGAATAGAGTCCTATACAGATTAGGTAATGGAAGTGGAAATAGGCAGCAGTATCAAGATTTAGAAAGAGAAGACACAGAGACAGGGAAACATTACCTCTTTCCTCTACTACTAAGTTTACTGAAAACAGGAAAAAGCTACAGTGATGCCAGCAGGCTGTGGAAAGTGATCCTTCCCCTCTACTCAGCACTGCTGAGGCTGCACTTGGAGTATTGTGTGCAGCTCCGGGCTGGCCATTGCAGGAGAGAGAAGGACATACAGGAGAGACCCCAGTGAAGGGTGACAAAGTGATAAAGGCTCTGGAGCATCTCTCCCATGAAGAAAGGCTGAGAGAGCTGGGACTGTTCAGCCTGAAGAAGGCTCAGGGAGGATCAATAGATATAAATACTTGAGAGTACATAGAAGACAGAGCCAGGCTCTTTCCAGTGGTGCCAGTGACAGGACCAGAGACAATGGGCACCAACTGAAACACAAAAGGTTCCCTCTGAACATCATGAAAGACTTTTTCTGTGATGGTAACTGAGCCCAGGAACAGACTGTCTGAAGATGTTGTGGAGTCTCCATCCTTGGAGATATTCAAAAGCTGCGTGGATAAGGTCCTGGGCAACTGGCTTGATGTGGCCCTGTTTGAGCAGCAGGGTTGGACAGGATGACCTGCAGAGGTGCTTTCCAACCTCAGCCATTTTTTGACTCTGTGAATGGATTAAAGTCCCCCATGACCCAAGGACAGTAGTAAATACAACATGAAGGTACTCATCCCATGGGTTTTTGGTCCACAAAACTGGACCAAAATTGAAACCTTTCAAATTAGCACTGAAAGTAACGTTAACTTGTTTTTCTTCTCAATGGAACAAATACTCAAATACTCATGTAAACAGATACTTTGTCTCATTGAAGGGACAACACAAAATCTCCTACTCCTTAATTCAACAACAAGGGCATTGAGTGTTCACGTCTTTACATAAGGACAATACATATCCAAAACCATAAGATGCTGAAACAATTGTATGCAATTTCTGCAAAAGCCAGTAAACAAAATTATTATATGATGCAGGTATTTACAAAATAAAGAATTAGAACTGCAGTGCAGTTTGAACAGTAAGGAAGTAATTGTAAACAAAACATATCTAGGTATTCAAAGTACCATGCACATTATGAAATGGCTAGCCCTCTCTGAGCATTTCACTTACTAATACAGGTGAATGCGTTACTGACTGGCAACAGTCAGTAACTGACAATACAATGATGTATTAAAGTAAGATGTCACAGAACTACCTTATCAACTTCTCTCTGTGTTGCTCCTTCCTTTTTCAAACGTTCTTGTTCAACACACTTCGCATTGTAGTTTTCCTTTGATTTCTGTAAGGCCTGAGTGATACTTTGAATGTTTTGCACTGCTTCCAATGTTCCTGAAACGTCTTCTTTAGTCTGCCAAATATCACATGGTTGTCAAAACCAAACTGTTTTCATTTTAATGTTAACAAGTCATTGGATATACATAAGAAAAACATAAATAACCTTTTTATAAACTTTGATTTGTTCATCTCCATACTTGTGAACTTCTTTTATTAGCTCTTGTAATCTCCGCACAAGATCCAAGTGACAGCTTGCTAGTTTTTCTGTTGAGGTTTTGAAAACATCCCAAACTGGTGCAAATGTCCTAAATTGAGGAAAATAATACATAATGTTCATCTGGATTTTTTTACTTTTAGTTGACTATGATTTTTGAAAAATAGTGCTAAAGTATAATTGATAAGTTTGCAGAAGTTCA
Organism: Gallinago undulata; assembly: GCA_026546715.1. NCBI lineage: Eukaryota > Metazoa > Chordata > Aves > Charadriiformes > Scolopacidae > Gallinago > Gallinago undulata. The sequence goes on from JAOTQQ010000019.1 coordinate 27,697,433, forward strand.
TTTCTGTTCCTAAACCAAACTGCTATAAATTCTTATTAAATATGTTTCCAATATACTTGGAATGCTATCTACTAATTTTTCCACATTTTATGTTTTACCTGTATTTACTCTAATGAGTAAAACACAGCAAAGGTCACAATCTTCTCTATCGCCAGCACACAATAATGCCAAGCGTTACTCCTAAAGATGATGTAAGAGCAGCTCAAAATAACTTAAGATTTAAAAGTATTTTTATGTGTATATTTGAATAGTACAAACAAATCAGAAATTACATGGTTAGTTAAGTTCCTAGTTGTCTTGCATAATTACAGTCACAAGATGCAGGAAAAAAATACCAGCAAAGATGGTGTGCCACTAAAAGGGCTTTACTTATTAACAGAGATTAACCATATGGCAAAGGAAGCTGGGGAACAGGTCCTTCCTCTGATTCAAATTTCTATACTGAATGGACTTTTCCATCTATTCTAAAGATACAGTCCTACCTCAGTTAATGCAGCTGGTAGTTAATGCTAACCTCGTTAATGCTGCTGAAAAACAAAAATTATACATAGCCTTTAAAGAACTGATGTTCAAACTAACATGCAGATACAGAACCTTCAAAGAGCAGCAAAAAATGCCATTCAAATTACCAACTGACAAAAGCTGCCCACATTTCTAGCTGTGATTACTACAAATAAAAAAAATAATCTAGTCTCATCTAAAGAGCCTGAGTTCTCATTGGCATTATTTTTCTACTGAAAAAATATCCATTAATACTTCCAGTTTTTAAAAACATACGCCCATGTATAAAACTTTCATTAAATTATGGAATAAATCTATTGAAAAGTCTCATTCTCTGAGGAGAGAGATAAGACTCCAGAAAGCAGAAATAATAAAATTAAATAAATTTACTGCGACATTTGCGGATCATATGTTGTCTTTTCAGAATAATTACCATAGGCTTGGGAGCACAGAATAGAAAGTCACATTCTTTATTAAGTCTGAAAAGAACTCAACCTTAAACACAGAGGAACAGACAGTTCCTGCATGTTTAGGCTTTGCTGTTTTTTTTAAACCATGAATAAAGAACTGCACTGTCTTTGTTTTTGTTGCAGTTGCACGATATTTTGCATGGTTACTGAAAAAATAACAATCACTTTTAAATGTAGCAAAGTTATGCTACCTTTAACAGCAATTAACTATTCAGAATCAAACTTGATTCTTAACATGCATGCAGTAACTTATTTAGGTACACTTACTTACCCAAGTTGTGTGTAATTGCTCGCTGATTTGGCTAGTTTTGTCATTGACCTTGAATACGCCTCCTCTATTGTAGCCCTGTCAAAGGAAGCCATCAAAAGCATAATCGAAACGTTGATATTTAAAGACAGATGGATATGCATTCTCAAGGTGCAAAACAGAAGATGTTTTACTTCAGCTAAAAATTACTCCATGTTAATGAATCCCCCAACACTATAAGCAAAATCAAGAGAAGTATATTTCTAAAAAATAATATAAGAACACTTGCAGGAGACAATTCTTCCCTTCCTCTACTCTCTGCTTTCCCCTCTGCCTTTAGCATTATTTAGTAACAGTGAGAACAAATTGACGTAACTGTCACTCACCTATCATATCTACACACCAGAGATGTACAGAGCAACAAAATCAAATATATATGTAATGAAAACATTAAGATAAACAAACTGAACACGTACTGAGCAATCACATTAAATAAAATGGAAGTCTGTCTATTTTTTTTTGGGTGGTGGTGGTGGTTTTTTTGTTTATTTCAGTTCTTTGCATAGTGGTATTTGAATTTGGAAAACAGTAAAATAACACACAATGAAAAGTATGTTGTTCTACTGCTTACACTAATTTTTAAAGAAGGTTGTTTCAATACATTCTGACTTACTTTAGATAACATCTTCCCTACATAAACTTTCATATTTCTGTGTAACTAAGTACCTGCCAGATTTGTGGTGGTTACATTTTGTAGAAATTCAAAATAAACTATTTAGAATCGTAGAATCATCTAGGTTGGAAGCGACCTTCTACTCCAACCATCAATCTAACTCTGACAAAAAAAACAATAGAAAATCATACAAACCGCCTCCCCCTCCGCCCCCGCTTAGTAAACTTTGTCCCTAAGGACCATGTCAACCCGTTTATTGAAAAACCTCCAGAGATGGTGTCTCAACTACTTCCCTGGGCAGCCATTCCAGTACTTAATAACCCTTTCAGTGTAAAAATTTTTCCTAATATCCAATCCAATTTGCTGAGATCTATTTCAGGCCAAAACTGAAATTCTGAAAAATATCCCAGAAAACAAAACCTTTTTTCTGGACAGCTTTTACTGCTGTTCAGAAAAAGCCTTTCACTGAAAAAGGTCCTCAATCAGCCTCTTGCAATTTTTTTCCGTGTATCATCTGGTGTCAGTAACTGAACTAAGACAAAATTCTGAAGCAGACATACAATTAATTTTGTCCAGAATGAAATTCTTATGTTCAACATAGCAGCAGCAGCAACCCTCTTCCACACACACACAAAAAAAAAGAACTAAAATTAGCATTAGATCATCTGTTTTGGAAGTTGTCACATCTGTAGATTTCAGTTCTGTCCCTTCCATGCCATAGAGAAGAACCTGTTATTTTCTGCATATTATTCTCTCAGTCCTATGTATCACTGTCTTTTCTTTAACAAACCTAGTTTCTCAACATCTTAATCTGAAAGCATAATTTTCAAGATCATACTAGAAGTTGATACATATATGGTCAAAAAACTTTGTAAGCCTGTTAATTTTTGCTACTTTAAATTACTGCTTTTCTTCCAAATATGATGAAAAATTTGGATTAATTTAAATAAAGTGCTGGACACCTAATGTGACTCTTCTATCTTTTTACTCTCGTTTTTTAATTCAAACCTGAAAAGCTAGAAGCTTGTGTTAATTGATGCTTAAGAGTCACTCTATTCAGTTCTAAGTGAATGGAATAAACCTAGATATTCTTGTAGGATAAAAGAATTATTTTTAAATGTTCATTGATTTTTACATATTTTGCATGTTACTTTTAAACATAGCAATAAACCTAAATAAAAAAAAACAAACAGTATACTAAAGAGCCAGGATTACTGAGCATGAATATTTACCTTTCTCTTATAAAATCTGCTAAGTCTTTTGTTGACAAGTGTCCATGTTTCATGTTGTGATATAGGACATCAAAGCCATTGTTCCTTTCCCCCTAAAGATTAATAAAAAGAAAGCAAAACTATGAAACAAAACACACTATAGCAATTACAGAACACAGTAAAAAACCTATGCATTTTAATAACTGATCAAGTTCCATGAAGCGAATTATTTCTAATACTTCTGCTTTTTACAAATTGCTGTTAGTTCCCTTCAATCGCCTATATGAAAAACAAACTAAAATCGCCTCAGCAGCTACTACTACCCTTCTAAATGACAACTCTTCCATTACATATTTCTAGGACATATTCAAAGCCATTTCTTTTCTAGACTTCTAAAGGTCTTGTATTTTTTCACTTTCTGACTCATTAAACACATAGATAATATGGTACGTTCTCTTCACATTCTCATATTTTTCAATATTTTTCATTAACTAAAATTCACATTTCAGGATCACTGGACATCCCACCTCCCCATTTCTTCACACTTCAGATATCTTCCACTTGTTTCTGTAAAAGTGGTAAAAAAATTCACTTATGTGTTCCTTCTCCCAGCTAGCTTCCCTTTGTCTATTCTTAAGTTTAGTTTTAAAACTAGAAACATTTTCCAGCGAGTAAAGCATACCTCAGCATTAAAACTGAGACACTACTCTGAATACTGATTAATAAACTCAGTCAGCTTATCACCTCTGGCACTATGGTGAACTTCCTCCAGACAGGAGTAACAATAGAAATGAAAGGAAGGTGAGGAAGGCGCAGCGTAATAGCACTGCTACTATAAAAGTTTTCCTGTCAAAATATCCATTCCCCTCCTCCCTTCCAAAAGCTTCAGATCCATAACACTGCTGCTACAAAAGATGCAAAAGCATGTCTTCAGGAAAAGTGCATGCATGCTCAGAGAGGAAGGGAAAAAAGGATGGAATGGAAGGGAACAGAATGGAATATTTTCAGCAGGAATGGAGCTACAATGGTCAAATAACCCAGCCACCTGACAAGTTCAGGGCTGATGAAACGTTGAAGTATGGTGTTAAGGGCATTGTCCAAATGCCTCTGAAACACTGACAGGCTTGGGGCATCAACCACCTCTCCAGGAAGCCTGTTCCAGTGTTTGTCCAGTCTAAACCTCCCCTGGTGACGCTTTGAACCATTCCTACGAGTCCTGTGTCACAGGATTCCAGGGAGCAGAGATCAGCACCTTCCGCTCCATGTTCCCTCCTCAGGAAGCTGTGGAGAGCAATGTCACCCCTCAGCTTTCTTTTCTCCTAACTAGACAAGCCCAGAGTCCTCAGCAGCTCCTCACAGGACATGCCCTCCAGCCCCTTCAAAGCTTTGTTGCCCTTCTCTGGACATGTTTGAGAATCGTCACATCTTTCTTAAAATTCTGGACTTCTCACAATGGCAGCTCCACATTTCCAGTGAGAGAAGTCCAAGGATTTGGTCACACATTTCTCCAAACATTTCTGTTCTTACTGTTCTGAAAAAAATTGTGCAGCCATAAGGTGCACCCAATGAGGGGGATTATACAGCTGAAAAATAAAGCTAGCAAATAAAAACAAATATCGGTGATCTGTATCACTACCAGGACATGAACAGCTGCATTGCTCAGCAGAAGATGTGGGAGGCAGGAGGAGAAGGTATGCAGGGATTTGCCAATTTAATATGTCAAAGCAGCCATGGGTGGAGGGAACAGCTTTGCAGCAGCCACAGTAGTAGGCCCACTTCTGTGAAGTGTTAACTGCACTGGATAATACATCAGTCAATAATATAGCAAGTTGCCTTAAAGTACCTCATGCATAGACACATACGTTTGATTTGCAAATAACAGACGATGGAAGGCAATTTGATTCAGATTACTAGCCAGGATTTCCAGCTTTACTTCTTCCAAGCATTGAGGGAAACAAAACCAGAAAAAACCAAACCAAAACAAAAAGCCACAAAACACAACAAAAAAACTCCTACAAACTCAGTTTTTAAGGTTACAGTAAATTGTAATCTGAAAAAGTTCTTTAAAACGAAGACCAGTATAGTTTAAGTGCAATTACATAAATGTCTGTAAAAAGTACAGGCAGAACTAAATTGAGTACATGAAAATACATCAAATTCCAAAAGGAGTTTGTGTAAGGCAAGTTAGTTTGCAAGATAACAGAACACTGATTAGTAGGAAGTTTACAAAATAAAAGGATGAGAACACCAATTAGCAGGAACTGTAATCTATTTTTTAAAAATACTGTTTTACTGTTTCAAGTACCAGTCAAAACAGTTTCACTCCCCTTTCACTCCTTAATCATTTTTCCTTGTAGTCCGAAGCCTACAGTAATTTTGACTACTGGTGCTCTAATAGGTAGCTTATTCACTGTATATATTTACTCAATACAAACGCTGAAAGCCACATTACAAAAACACTAGAACAACTCCATAATTAAGACCTCACCAATATTTTCAATTTGAACACAAAATAAAATTCTTATTTAACTACTCCAAAGTTGTTACTGTACGCAAATTTGAAGATAAACTTTTACAAATAAGTTTTAAGCATTTCTTACAGAAAAATTAATAACATTCTCCTCCATGAAATGTTCTTTCCCTTTGCCTTAAGGTGTTTCTTCTAGCTAAACCACCACATTGATCAAAATATACTGAGCACAGACTGCTTCTGAGCTTTTCATAATGGGAGCTTTTATAGGGATTTTTCTGTCCTGGAGCTCCACAAATTTCCTGCCACAGGAAGGGTAGCATTGCCATGACCCAGTCTCTGGCTGCGGCCTTTCTGATGGTTGATAATCTACCAGAAGTGTAGCTTTGCAAACCTCTAGAGAATGGAATTAGCCAGAACAACTAATCCCCATCATCATCTTGTTCCCTAACTGTAAATGAAGGTTACTGCAAAGGAACTAATCTTTCCATTTAAGTGAAGTTTTCTAATCAGTTCTACTCTTGTTCCTGACTTCACACAGAACAGCAGAAAGCACAACAAAGAAACAGAACAGATATTTTCCTCAATTAAAAAAAGTCCCCTGAAAGTCAATTACCAATAGTTATTAGAGGCTAAGAGGCTATGTGAAAAATACATTTAGGATAAAACAAAGCAGCAAGTCCAAAGCAGGCTCCCAGATTTGAGCCTTTAAGTTGTGCCTTTAAGCTTGGCACAACTAAAAGACATTTTCCCTTGTCAATATAATGTCAAGTGTTGCCTATCTTACCAGTATTAGGCTCTATCTATAAGCACAAACATATAGACTTCAAACACTTCAAAAGTGTTCAGTAATTTACAAAATCAATAGTTCTGATGATTAATTTGATGACAATTCTATAAATTATCTTCCACTTATGTTTGGAGACATATGTGTACCTATGTCAAATTAAGTACAGTATCTCAAGGCAGAGAGCATACATTTTTCCTGCTTTGGAAAAGCTACATGGCCTATCTACAACTTCATTCAGTAGTTATGTTGACAAAGAGTAATTAATACAATAATTAAGTATTCAAGTTATTTAAAATATTAACAATTAATACAATAAGCATCAGAGTTAAGGCTCTCTATTTAGGATAAAGACAGAGATGAATGCTGTGGCTAAGAGGAAAAGTAGTTCAATTTACAAAATCCAAGTATGTTGCTTCTTACATGCACATATGCCATCAACATTGTTCATTTGTGTTTTGATTGTTTTTTCTCAACACTGTCCCTTCCCTGGGGACAAAAAACTGACATTTTTATAAAATTCTGTACATGGAAACTGAGTCTCTAGTCACTTTTTCTTCATTAAGTGTTTTCACCTCCAACTTCCTGGTGGCAACACTCATAGCTGGGATCACTAAAAGCTCAGTACCAGCCTACTTTAAAATAAATAAATGCAGCACATAGCAGAGAAAACTGATGAGACCTTCCACTGCCATTCAGAAGCAATTGCCATCCACTCCTATGACAGACAGCGAAGTCGGATGCAGATTCTTCTAGAAGCTGCATCTTGGAGAAAAAGGAACCTCTCTTTTCAAGTATAACGTCAGGTTCAATGCAACAGACTAGTTTGAAAGACAATTCTGAATGTCATTTTGCAGGTAAAACACCATCTGTTATACAGCTCTATAACTTGACATGAGAATGCAAAATATATGTGGTCCCCTCTCCATATAGGCTGTATCTAATTACTTTGAAATTCATTAGCAGTTTTCTCCTTCTTCCCTAGAAGTAAAAAAACCTCTCTTCACAACTGGTGTTCTTTTTGAGGTTTCCCATTCTACGCTGCTGTAAGACAGCTCTTTTGTGTATATAGTATAGATGTATCCTGACAGCAAGCCATAAGAGGAAACAAGGCTTCAAATAGAAGTAAACACTTCACTTAAATAAGCCTACAATAAGACATTACTGACCAACTTTGCATACAAAATAAATTAAGTTGCAGAAAGCAAGAGCAGAGTCCTTCCATTTCCCTTCATCAAGAGCTAACTGCTATGATTTTCTCATGGAAATGAAAGTAACCCCATCAGCAAATGTGAAGTCAGAATTCAGCATTTCCATGACTTGTGCATAACAGGAAACAGATTACAGGAACTCTGTTTTACTAAACTACTTAACAGACTTTGAAAACTTTTAAGAATAAGTTTGTTTCTTGCATATAAAGATGATTCTGAGTTTAAAACCAGCATTTGGTAAAGTACCCAGAAATTCCTGGGCAATCTGCAGCAGTATTTATTTCTTAGAATTCTAACCAAATTCTATGCAAGATTGGACTAAAACTGTTCAACATTAACATTTATTAGTGTAAAAAGTGAATACTCTCTATTATATCATTGCCTTTTTTACCCAGTGTAACAAATGTTTCTCCAATATTAAGGTGATTCTAAAATTCCCATGACTGGCCAGACACATACTACTTTTATAGCTAGTGTGAGGAGCAAGAAAAGGACAAGTGCAATAATGTTTTCACAGCAAAACTAAGCATATGGGATAATAAAAGGCTCATGCAGTTCTTAAACATGTTCTGACTTTGATCAAACTTTAGAAGCTTGATGACAGAAATTCAGGCAAAGTTTGAACAGGCTGAGAAAACTATACTGTTGATTATAAACCATTTAAGTCATAACCTGCCTAATCCTCTTTTTAAAACATCCTACATCCTCCAGGAAACAGGCAGACAAATACTTAAACTGCAACATTTGGAAGTTGTACTCCAACTCCAACTTAATTACTGGATTTCTTTTTAACCATAAACATGTTTAGGTCCCTAATATACTTCAAATTGCCAGAAAAAGAAAACTGGATAATCTCCAAATTAAGTTTCCAAATCCTACTTAACTCTTACAATTTTGCCTTTGGCAAGCATGATATATCAATGAAATAAGACCAACATCCCTCCACCTTATTAGATGCTAAATAGGAAAAGTCGAGAAAAGATTGAATGTGGGAAATAGAATGGCTTCATTTTGGGGGACAAGAATTTCTATTTCTGTTTGTATCCTTTGACTCTTTTTTATTCATTACGGCTTGTCCATTTATACTGTCAACTTTTTTTTCATTCACTCATGAAGGAGAAATACTTCAAAGAAAAAAAGCATTTCTTTAAAGAAATAAGCATTCTTCTAATTACAGAGAAACGTAAAATCTATTTAGATGCTCTGAAAAACATTGTTGTCATTTTCTTTAAACTGTTACTCCTCGTTGCAGTTTCAAATAACTAATATGTGTTTCATCAGTTCCACCTGGGCAATTACTTACCTTGATGAGCCCCGCAGACATGAAAATATTCCTGTGATTAATATTACAGTGTTACATTTTTGAAAGCTAGCTCTCAGTAAATTTCAATTTCTGAGTGTCTGAAAGAGCTACAAAAAATCAAGAGCAGTGGAACATGGAAAAAAGCAGTCACCCGGTGTATATACGGGCAACACATCTTCAGTTCTGAAAGTTTTGAGAAGGTTGAACACAAAAGCAACTTGGCAATTTCAATTTCCTCCCTCCAGCTTCAATAAGGATCAGCTTCAGAGAATCTCTGCATTTGAGGAAGGACAGATATTTTCCTCTGTATCTAGATAATTAAATTATTTTTTTTTTCAACAAAAAGATGGAAAATTGCCAACTCATGCACACATGCAGAGGGAGGAGACTACATAAATATTGCACAACAGCTCTCCTGAAACTGAGCATCCAATTGTATGCCAAGCAGAAGAGTAGCACTGTGTAAACACATGAATGGAAATCTTGGTGGAAGCATGACAAGACTTGGTGTCACTCATATCGCGTAAGTGCATAAGAAAATACGTCTTACACTCCATCAGAGCAACCCTCCTCACAAAGCTAAGGTTATTAACCCTGGATACTGCCAGCCCTTACATGTTACAAAAGCTCTTTAAAGGAAAGAAATCCTCCTCACAGCCATTCTCAAAAGCATTCTCACAGGTAACACTGTGAGAATGTGTTTAAAGTGATTAAAAAGATAAAGTAAAAGGAGTTTGACAAAGCCAATTTAAACACATATTGCTATATTTCAGAACTTCCAGAGTTACCAAGCACAGCATTACACAGAAACCAGTTTCAGCTATACACAGACCTTCTAACAGTTTTATCAAATTAATTATAAAAAATTAATAAATAAACACTAAATTGACTTAGAAGTGGCCAGGCTTATTTTTGTTGAATTGACATGGTTTCATAGACTAAGAACTAACAAAAGTATCACCTCAACCAGTCAGTTTAAATACAATGTCAAAAATTATGCAACACTTCCTAAACATTGTTAAGAAAACAGTAAGACAATGATAACAAACGCTTTTCATTCTATTGTACCAGTATGAGTGTACTCAAACTGACAAAGCATAGTTATATATAATATAAATAACTTATGAGAGTGTTACCTTTAAATTACATCGTTGTTTTGATGTAGCACATATATAGCAGTGAGTACTCAATGTTTTACGACAACATCCTAATTAGGAGTTGGGAATGTTTGGCCACGTGACTTGAATGCCTAAAAATCAGTCATAAGAATCAAAGCCATTTATAGACTGTACTACTCGTTCATAATTTTTGATACCACAAAAAAGTAACTGTATTCCACTGACTTTGAAAACTGCTTCTCTAGAGTGTCTCCCTCTATTAGCAGACCTCTACGTTTTTCAAGGGATAATGAAATTTTTCAGGTGGCAGTACAGGTCTCTGTACTTTACTTTACATATCCTGAAAATAGTCTTGCTAATCTTTCAGTGACCTCTTAGAAGCACTCAACAGATGGCAGGCCCATAAAACATCCATTTTTCTTACACTCTCTACAAAAACTTTAAATAAATTTCTAAAATTACAACCATTCAAACACTTTTAAAAGCAGTATAAGATGAAAGTCTGGTCATAAGCTACAAGACTATTACAATAAAGAAGTGAAGATTTTTGTTTACATGAGAACTTTTAGGAAGCTCTTAAAGACAGCAGCCTAAACAGCGTGTAACAAATTGATACACGTTCACATATATGTCACTCCCCTTTTCTGAAGAAATCAGTTAAGTCCCTCAAGTTTCTGATGTCCTTTCCTACCAATTACAGCAAATTACCAAGAGAAAGCATCCTCCAGCTCAACACTTCCATTTCCAATGCATAATTTCAGCTGCAAATTGACAACAGTGTGTACTTCAAATAATTAAATATTAATTATGTTCCGGATTAGTTTTCACATCAGTGCTTTAGAAAGCATAGTTATCTGATTCCATAGGTCACAAAAACATTTTGCCTGGTGTTACCTAGAAGGGCAATGCAAAAGCAAAAACCAAGACAATTCTTTTTAAAGTTCTCAACAATACTACCCTTTCTTTCTGCTTACAGATTTGTCTTTGTTATTTTTGGTCAGTATGCACTCAGTGGATCTTAACAGCAAACTTCTAATATCCATCTTAACTTTCTCACCACATTTCAAAGCATATATAGGTTGTATCCCAAGTCTTCCAAAGCACTGCAGTAACGATACCGAACAATAACCTATTCTTAAAAGTTAACAGCAATGGGGAAGTCCAATTATTCAAAATGCACAAGACTATAATTTATGCTTGGTTCTGAGGATATACAGAAATACTTTCTTACTTTTAAAATTTAAGCAACACAGTTTATTTTGAAAGATATTTACCCACGACAGCAAAGAAGCAGCAGTCCTTGTTTCTTTTTATTTTAATTCTACACGAAACAAAACCCTGTCCATGGTATTACAAAGGTTTTTCAGTCAAGTTTTTCCTGTTTAAGACCCTGTCTAATGTCTTTGTCATCAATGCAAGACTATCAAGAAAAATACACTTCTTGCCCTACTTTGTGTAAGTTTTGGAGGTTGGAGAACAGCCTACACCAACAGAGGAAAATCTCCTTCTCTGGGCACTCATTGCTGACCCACACTGGGAGTTTTGCCAACAGAGCTATAAGGCAGAGACTTTATAGATATGAGAGAGAGAATAGGAAGTTTGGGTAAATGTCTGCTACCTCATATTAGCCGGCAGCGTTTGTGAAGACGCAGACAGAGAAACGGAATGTATGGGAATGGTCCTCTGCCCTCACTGATTTAACAAATTTATTGATTTACTAACAAAATAAAATAAAACTGATCAGACATACAGTTAAATGAACATACCATAGGACCTAACATAATTAAACAGACGAGTGTTTGATTTCAGTTGAGATAGCTAAAGAAAAAACTTCTGTTTCACTTTAATCTTAGGAGGAAACAATAACTTTTCCAATAACAATGTGACTTTTTATATTAATTCTGACAGTACTTTTTATGAAAGACAAAAGTTTTTCACACATTAGTTGAATACTGATCTCCCAGACTGAGGCTTCAAATTAAGCAGATTTGTATGCTAAGAGAGCATATCTAACAGCTTGTTTCATTGAGTTTTAATATTCTGTGGAAAGCAACACTGAAAACAATCAAAATTAAACCGAATGCTGCAAACAACATATGAAGCCCAGCTTCAGTTATATTCAAGAACAGTGCATTGCATTTGATTACCTTTCCCTAAACATTAAGGATAACTGTTGCTTACACACAAAATGCACTTCTAAAAGATACTTTGTCTCTTTTTCTTTTTTCCTTTCAGTTTCAACAAATAGCCATTTTTATGTTTCCCCTATTAGTTGGTAGGGGTGCACATCAAAAATTAAACATACAGCAGAGAAGCAGTAACGCTCTAAGCAGCCTGACGATTACATGAACACTTACTCTAATGTTTCGGACCAGCTATGGTCATAATGAAAACAAATGTCACTTCACGCGAGGCTCAACCATAATCCAAACCCATGTTTTAATTTTTCCTCCCTATGTGTCCACCCATTTAAAACATAGGAGGCTGCGCAGAGAGGACTGATAAACCGTGTTTCTAAAGCAGACTGGAGAGGCTGTTGTTCCCCCAGTTTGGCTGCTGCTCAGGCTGTACCTTCTGACATGCAGGCACAAACGCACGCAGACAAGCATCGGTACAAAAGCACCCAGCTCCCAGGGGCGCAAAAGCTCTGCCTTTGCCCGATACAATTGCTGAGCTCGTACCATTCCCTGCTCTTCCCACCAACAGCCCGCATTGTCCGGAGAGATCCGACCGCAGCCCCGATCCACATCCAGGCACCGCCGTGCCTGCCAGACCGACATCCCCTCACCCCGACGCCAACCACAGGGTCCCCGCCCGCCTCCCCGCATCCCTCGGCCCACCGCCTCCCTCGGCCCGCCGCCTCTCCCCTGAGCGTCGCAGGAGGCGGCAGGACGGGCCGGGCCGGGGGGCCAGCGGTCCCTTCGCCCCGCCGCGGACTGCCCGGTCGCAGGCCGGGTAACCCGCTTCCCTCACGGCCCAGCCCGGCCGAAACCAGCGGCGGCGGGCGCAAGGGCGGGGGGCGACGGCCACCATTGCCCCCGCGGCAAGGCCCCGGCCCAGTCCCGGGGGTGGCGTAGGAGCCGAGGTTGCTCCCGCAGCGGGGCACCCCGGCTGCACCCTGTCCTGACCTGCCCCTTCCCCCCCACCCAGCGCCGCGGCGGAACCGGCCCGCGGCGAACTTCCCTACCCAGAAGCTCTCCACGAAGTACGCCATCGCGCCGGGTCACCGGTGAGTACGAGCCCGGCCTCAGCTGCTGAAGGAAAGGGGCGCCTCCGCGGCGCGCCGCCCTTCCCGTTACGGTGCAACCGCCTCCCCCGGCACGGCTCCGCCGCCACCGCCCCCCCCCCACCCTCCCCACCCCGCGCAGGCGCCCAGCCGGTGCGGCCTCCCCGCGCAGGCGCGGAGGGTAGGGTGGGCCTCTCCCGGTGGCGGCAGGGCCTCCGTCGCGGCCTGTTGTTCGTACCCAGGCGGCTGCGGCCACCCCGTAGCCGGGCGGGCGGAGAGCCGGGCACGGTGCTTCTGCCCCCAGCAGGGCCGTGATGCGGCAGCGCACACCCAGGGCCGCTTTGTGAGGGAAGAAGGCCCGGTCTGTGGGAACACGAACAATAATTGCTGAGGGCAGGCTCGGAAACACCGAGTGAAAACCCCCTCAAACTTATCCATAACCGCCGGGGCAACGTTGCGGGGTGGAGGGTGGTGTGAGGAGGAAGAGTCTGGCGGTGTGTGAAGGTGGCTTCACAACCAGGCACGGTTCCAGCCGAGCGGGATGAGTTCTCTCAGAGCAGGGCGCAAGGAGCTCTGCCGGGAGCTGACCCTCCCCCAGGCATCCTCTTGCAGGATGCTGCAGGCCCCAAAAAGCCATGCTCTTCACGAGAAGGGCCTGCAGAAACACTTCAGCCCCCTCGTCTTTTTCAATGACGGTTCAGTTTCCACACTGTTTGTTAATTTGATGTAGATTATTAGCTGGGGGGATGATGCTGACTGCTGGAGCTGAACACAGACCCTGTGGCCAGTCTGTACCTGCAGTGCTGCTTTTCAGTGAGAGTATCTTAATATATTCTTCATGGCAGAGTCAGCACCCCTGGTGTCCTCCCGGGACCCCAGAGCGTTCCTCTTCTCCCTCACTGAGGACAGCAGTTAGGTTTTCATGATTAACTGAAAACAGAGGTGCCAGGTTCTGAGCAGTGATGTGAAGGGCTGCAGCTCACTCTCCTCTGCAAAGATGCGGTAAACACTTTATCCAAATTTTATCTGCAGCTTTGTCAGCCCAAGGCTTTATCCAAGATACAAAAAGTAAGAAGCTGACTCTCTGTGCTTGGTGTTCAAGGTCCTCCCTTCCTCATGGAAACCTCGTCATTTCTGGTTTGAAGACCAACAGCATGAGGTTCAATAAGGCCAAGTGCCGGGTCCCTTCCAACCTAGGTGATTCTGTGATAACTCTCCCCGCCTCTATCTTAATACCGATGTCCTTTGGCCTTCCATCTGGCATAGAGCAGAACATTCAAGTCACATCCCTGAGAACCCAATTAATTAATTGACTTACATAAAATTTATGCTGATTAAAGACTTCCATGAAAGTTGAGTGGCTGGGGAAAATGTGGTTCAGAAGTTTGCAGAGCTATAACTATTTGGCAAACAAGACAGCCAAATCTGTACTATTCATAACGACATAAATCTGTGTTATTCACTCAGCATTAAAAAATTTCAACTACCTTTACCAAAAATACTTTCATGAAAGATGAGCAATAGCATTCTGAACTGGTATTACAGTCATTGGTAACTGACTGTAGCTTTTGTCCATCACTTTCTGTAGCTCCATGGTAGGTTTAGGAGCTCATTTCTTTCTAGCAAAGTTCTCCTGAAGTTTCAGTGCAAGGAAAGCTTTCTAAGTTGCCAATGCCAAAACAGAGAAAACTTCTGGACCTCTTTTATAGTCAAAATTTCTTTAAAAGTCCCAAGACTGTTAGATCTGCCTCTCTATCTTCTGGTAATAGTAGTAAGCATGTGTACCATAATTCTAAACAGTAACAACATGCCATAGGACTAAATTTAAGAAAAACTACTTTATGTTTGTTTACTTGATATATGCTTTATGATATTCTGCTTTATGGTCTGAAAGAGATATGAACATAACACATTTTGCAGTATGTGTTGCTATCTGTGAGGATGAACAGCAGGGCAGACAGAGAAAAGCTGCGTGATTAAAGCTGAAATACCTTTCACAGTGATAGATATTATGCTATGATGGAAGGAGAGGTGGGTCCACTTTTACATTTCATAGAAAAGTTCCCATCGCCCACATTTTCAAAGCTGTACAGTAATCCCTTATTTACCTCTACACCTAGATGTGGAGGAATTGCTGCAGTGCTGCAGTTCTACCATTGCACAAATATCAAACACATCCTCAGGTTTTTAACAGCAGCTTTCCACAAAAATTTGAATGAAATGCAAAATCTTAGACCTCAACTTTAAGGGAACCTGCAGCATAGGTACAGTTACATAGAAAATCACTTTGATAGGGATGATGATCAGGATCAATAGTTAGATTCTTAAGGCACACTTTAATTCTCCATAATAAAATTAATTTATTAAGACTGAACTTTCTCTTAAACTCCATATCCTATCATAAAATGAGCTCTACCAGCAACAAAGGGCTGTTGTTAAACTTTACCACCCAACGTGCTGCATGCTGATCTTGTCCTGCCTTATTTTTTAAGGTAGCACAGACTGAAAAATCCTTACCAAGGACAATTCTATTATGCACAGTTCTTCTCTGGAGACTGGCCTGGATAAGAAAATCCTCGATTATTTCTTTTGCGTGGTGCTGGATGTTATGTTGTGAGTGTGACTGAAGAATTAGTTCACGTACTGTGCCAGTGCCATCCAGTTGGTGTTTCTACAGTTTTTTGTCACGCTTCTTGCATAACACTCACCAGCAGGTATTAGCAGATATCAGTGCTCAGTCTTGCACTTGAATTTAAATTTCAGTGTAAAGAAGCATATGGAGGTGTGATGAGGAGGCGGTTTTATGTGCTAGGTTAATAAACAGCCAGTTTATTAAGGTCATTCTAGAAGATGACTGAGCAACACTCACATGAGATCTCGAGGTTATGAGACCAGCTAAATACAGTTCTTAAAAGCAGAGACTGATACTCAATCATATTCAAACCCAATTGTTAGACATATTAGAAAAGGAACAGAGAACCTCATCCAGTGTGTAAACCTGTGTGTCTGGGCACCTGTACCATAAGTGCTGTGCACAGTACTAGTACCCCTTATCTTACCCGCCCCCAATAAAAAAAAACCAACAACAGCACAAACCAAAAAAAAAAAAACCTTAGAAAACTGAGATAAAAGCAACAAAAAAGAATCCAAGATATTAGGGAACCAAAATCCACCAGGGATACTGAAATTCTTCAGGCTGGAAGATTCCCAAGAAATGACCAGGAAAGAATATGATATAGACAACTCATGAGTAAGAGGAGTTAAAAATGAGAAATACATCTTAACAAAAGCACAAGCAGAGAATTCAGTCAAGCTAGAAGGAAGGGGAAACTGGACAAAGTTTCTAGGTTTCTAGACAGAGAAATTCATAAAGGATTACTAAGTACAAAGACAATACCACTTATTCTGGAAATCCCTGATCTGCAAGTTAGTGAAGCCTGAGAGAATACTTTGCAATAGTATCATTTATAGTACTTTAATCTTATCCTCTTCCCCAGGTATTGGCTGCCAAGGACAGGATACTGAGTTAGGTAGGCTCTTTGTTTGTCACAGTACAATTGTTCTTTTGTTCTCCTGGTCTAATGAGGGTGGAGAGAAAGGAACTTTGTTAGCCATGACTACCTATTGGGTCCTGTGTAATAAAACAAACATTCCCAGTGTATATTTTCAACAGAATTCACAGAAGATCCAAATAGTTTTTTGGATTACAAAATTTTAGTAGAGAGTTAAAAAAAGTGGTTTCTCTCCCATTTTTGCCATCTACATGACTGTAAAGTAAGAACTGCAACAAGAAACCTCATAGGAAGGGTGTGAAGAACTAAAGAGACTTCTTGTCTATACTAGATAACAGTTATATTTCATGAATATAATTCTAATTTTTGAAAAATCATGCCAACTGGCATTAATGTAGGTTGCACACATGTGAGAGAAGGTACTTAGGCCGGAGTGCCCCTCCCAGAAAAGCACCCCTGATTCTGCAGTTTCCTCTTTGCATCTCAATTTACCCATCCTCCCGTATTTCTAGCTTCTGCTTTTATAAATGTTAATATCAATTTTTCTTTCAACAATCAGTTCTTTTAAAGGGTGTAGATCATCTGAGATGTCATTATATACAGTAAGTTTTGACTTGAAAGAATTTGTAAAATATGATACTAAAGATACAGTGTATCTAGATTACAGGCATTAATGTGATTGAAAAATAAAGATTGTATATTGTATTTTTACCTATAGCAACTAAATTCCTTTGCCTTATGTCTAAGCCTTTTGAAAGTGGACAACGAACTCTAGGTAAAATAACTGCATTCAATTATTAGTAAAACCCTTTATACCTGAACCTATAACTGAATGCCCTAACATTTTAAGATGAAAAAAGGAATAAAAAAAATCAAATAATTGCTAAAAATAATTCAGATTATTACATTACCGAATGTCATAATGAACTGCCAGAGCCAGTTGATACTTAAAGCTCTTCCTAAATTAAATTCCTAAATTAAAAATGAGTAAGAAACTCATTCAGGTAAAATACATAATCTAATGTTGCAATTTATTTTTAAAGAGAACCTGAAGGAGCAGGTGGAGTCATTTTATATCCAGATGTATATTTCATATACCAGATTGTGGATATGCCTTGAAAAATGCATTTTCTTTCCTCACTGTCCTTACTAAAAGAACTACACAAAGAATCTTGCTACGTAAACAGGGATTTATCCTGCCAATTGAGGTATTTTCTGAAAACTATAAGCACCAGAAAGAGATATAAAAAGCCAGAGCTGTTTTACCACTGTGGTGGAGAATAAAAGATGGGGAAAAGGAAGACAGAGTGAATAGTTAGCTAAGTCCCTTTCAAGAATGCTTTAACTTCGGTAAGTACTGTCAGGTTACTGTCTGGGATTTAAAAAACATGAGGATTATGTTCTAACAAAGCATTTGTACCTGAATACCTGTAGACATTAGCCAGAAGTTTAATAATTCACTTGCTTATGACCTACATATGACCTTCATGACTAGCCATTTATTGCAGCCTTCTTGTAAAAAAAAAGTGTAATGACAGAAGTTAAAGCTTGAAAAGCGTAAGAAAAAAAAAATCTAAGTAGGAGAAAGAGGTTATAAAGTTAGCAGCAAATACAGCTAACTTGAAATAATTTATTCAAAGAGTATTGGGAATTCTCCAAAACAATCTTAAGACAGGCTAGGCCCTTTTCTGAAATGTATGCACACAGGTTGTGGTCTGATGAGAGATTACTGGTGAGATTACGGCCTACGTTACACTTCTGGATAGGATGGATGTTTCTAGCGTCTTTTCTGAGTTTAAGATAACTTGTGCACAAAGTTATAGATAGCCACATTTATTACACTAAGAGATCAACTAAATTTTTTTTTCAATTTGGTGCAATCCCTTGTCGAAGTTCTTCCAAAGCTAGTAATGATTTCTGTGTTCTGTTGAAGATTTACAGCAAGTCTTAATGACAGTGTTTTCAACATCCCCGGAATGTTGTATTCCATTTGGCTGCACCATCTGACTCACTGCGTGCTTAAATGCACTCTTCTATTGATCTAGTCACCAAGCTTGATCGCATCCCATTCATTACTTCAATTACTTAAATTATGAGCCCAACAGCATTGTTTCAGAGTGAGTCACTTGCTGCCAATACTCCACCTTTATTACTCTTCTGCCCTGTTTCTGCCAAAAGCATGTTTCATCAAATAAACCTCCAATCGAATGGAAGGATTAGAAAGCATTAGTAACAACACACTGGAATAGTTTAATGGCTGTAGATTCCATTTTGACTTCTTCTTGTCACACTTCAGCTTTGCATGAAAAATTCTGGGAGATGTCTAATATATTCAGGAGGTGCGTTACTACAGAAACACTGTACTGAGGTCTTTTCATCTATATTCTATATAATATGGGGAAATAACATGATAAATTATGCTGTAAAACTGTCAAGAGTACATTCAATTAGCTGAATATGTATTATTGATGTATCAATATATTTGACATTGCATACGTGTTTTTGCATTACCTACAAATCTGTCAAGCAATGAACTTGAAGCAGCTTCTTATTTGCAGTAAATTATTAAAAATAACCTAAATGAAAAAAAGACTGATGTATTTAAAGCATTGAATTCAATGAAAAGCAATCAAACCTGAAATGTGTAGAAGAGCAAGCTCTGATTGTGTAATTTCACCTAGTACCAAAGTGCTCCATAGTGCCTACCACACAAGCGAGGTATGGTGTCAGATCACAAAGATCTTCTCCAGTATGATTATAAGATAGAAACAGAAATGGTGGCAGAAAGGTCTGGAGCTAAACTAGTAAGATTACATGCTATTTCAGGCAAGTATTCTTAATATATGGTGCACATGAATGGCATAAATGGTGCTTGTGTTCTTAGTTAAACCAAATACATCTTATAATTATTACAATACTAACAAAGAGGAAGTGCAAAGGTTTGGGAATGGGTTTATGGAAGACAGTAAATGAAATAATGAAAGATACCAGTCTATACAGATTTTTTAGATGTCTAGGAAAGAAGCAACTATTTAAAATGTTGTGAAAGAGGTAAAATGATTTGGTTATACAGGTACTTAATTAGGATTTCATGTTAAAAATCAGAATGGCAGTATGAACAGGATGGGCAGTGAATGGTTTACATTTGGGCAGAAGGTCACACTGTATGAATATAATCTTACCTTCGATTTTTCACAACATCCATAGATCTACGTACTAGTGCTTCCTAATGGCAGCCACCAGCCTGAGCAACCGGAAGAAAGACATGGACTTCGTAGTGTTCTTATCACTTTGATAAATCTCTTAGAGCCTAAGTAATTATGAAGATGTGCAGGCTCGTATTAGTAATGATTTAGAGGGCCTCCTGTCTCCACAGATATGGAGCAACATCCTGCTATTTCTGCTAAATTTGAAGTTAAGATACTGGGATTCGAGCTTTTTGTTTGAAGAAGTAAAAGCAGCCAAGATGCCTATGGCTCTCAGACAAACTCAACTCTTGCGTTGTTACATTGGGGGATTATTTGCCCAACAGCCCCGTTAAACACTGCCATCGTATGGACTGAGAAACAGCTACACAGAGGAGTGGATATTTAGAACAAACAAGAGCTGTGATCTACTGTTCCAGAGAGCTTCCACCTGGTTTTGGCCCAAAGACAACAGCTTGGTGCATGGGGCCTTCAATAAGGAGGATGGGAATAAGCAAATCTAAAGTTGGCTACATCTTCCCAAGGCAGAGCGCTGGAGAAAGAGATGCAACTGTCCTCCCTTCTGCTGAGGTATGTAATGGAGTAAAGAATAGGAATACTTGAATTCTTACTTTGTCACACGTTTCACTTGTTCTTCTGAAGTATTTCCAAAGCTAGAAGGAAAAGGTACAAATACTTCCACACCTGGCATTACTTTGGACATGGTTCCAAAAAGTTTGAGCATGTGCATTTTAAAATGAAAAAAATGTTTATGTAAGACAATGACCATTGATGTGTTAAGGAGAAAAAAATCCAACCCACCAGCTAAGATGACTCAAAATTGCTTTTTGAGATAATGATTAAATTAAAGGAAGACACTGAAAAATGTTTTGTGTCAAGATGCAGATCTGGGAAGAAAAATAGCACCTCAGAATTTAGTTGGTAATGCAGTTTGCATTTTTTGTGGTTGTTTTTAGTGTTAAAGTAAATTCCTCTTTTCCTTTTTTTTTTTTTTTTTTTAATGGTTTCATCCACTATGTTTGAGTTTTCAAACTACAGAACCATTTCAAGTTTCTGTACCTGTACCTTCTGTACAGGACCCCCTCAACAACTCAATAAGGATGTAAAGCTGAAAGATAGTTTGAGAAAATTGCAAATTAAATGTGCCCTACATGCAAGGACATTCCTTGACAATCATTTCACGGTAAAAAGACTGACAAATTAACATCGCTTCTCATTGTGTACAGTACTTTATCACAGAAACAAAATTTGGCATTTGTATTAAGCACTGGGGGTGCAGAAAGAAATAATGCCAAATTTTAAAATATTTATATCAGTTATAGAAATAATGCAGTAGTTACGCATCCAAATTAACTCGTATGCTGTAAACACAGGGAAAGATTTTAAGTTCCCCTGAATATTTCATAGAGGAAATTTATGACTATCCATTTTGCCAAGGGGCAATAAGGAAAAACGGGCAAGACTTTCAGCATAACAGTTCAAGTTCAACTGTTTTATACAAGTGTTTTATTTCAATAAATATAAATTTTGACAAAAATTATTTATACTTGAAGCTACAAAATAAATACCTCAGTTTTCACTTTTATGATTCAAAAATAATTCCTTTTATGTCATCACTTAAACATACATGCATTACTAGATGTGCAGCATAACTACATCTGTTTTCCTTAAAAAGTGAACTGATTATCGGAAATAATTTTAAGTCTGCCATAATTCTTTTTAACATTTGTATGTCTTTTGGAAGGTGTCAACGGAAAATACTGCTCATTTTATGCAAACAAAACAAGGGTAAATGCCTCTGAAAGAAATGCATTTTACATATTAACACTTTATATAAGTGGTGTGTTTCATTGTGAGTCATTCTGGGATAACAAAAGCTACCAAATTCTACTCTGTGCACACTTAACATATATAAATTATTTTACACTCATAATATTCCTACTGAAATGCTTTTTCATTCAAGAATGTCTTTAAATTAGATGCAATTTTTTTTTTCAAAGAAATAGCATGACCTACATTGAAAGTACAATCCTTTGCACTGTTGCAATCTAACCACAAACTCAGTCATCACATTCGTTTCACTATTCAAGATGCTAGTACTTACTCATCTCTTGTTTGTAAACACAGGTGGTAATTAACCTCAGACTCAAAATTAGAGGCCACAGCTTAAGATCAGGCTCTAAACTGATGGAGACTCAAACAAAACATCTGACTGACAGCAGGGTGTTCTACCCTTGGTACCCCACAACATGTGGGGAGTGGGAAGGGCTATTTCAAAGAAAATAGAACTTGCCCCCATCCCCTCCCACAGAGCCACTGGTGCGTTTGGCCAACGGGAACTGACCTCTCCGCCCACCCACTTGTCTGCACACATCCACACTGCTCTTAACAGCTCCGCCATCGCTGCCCCTCTCTCTGGAGGCAGGAACTGAAATCCTCTGTTAAGCAGACTTGCACCTGAGGACAGTATGCAGCAATTGATTTCTACTATAAATTTTACTATGTAAATTTTATTACTATAAATTTTATTTTTACTATAAATTTTATTACAATATCTGTAACAATGCTGTATAATAATATAAATATTATCTATTATGTAAATATAATATTATATGAAACAATATTTAATCTAATAAAATATTGAATTCAATCATTACCCTAAGGAAGCTATCTGTGCTAGACATATGCAATAGTCTGAACTGTCTACATGCCATCAACTAACTGTTAAATATTGAAGTGAACATAAAATGTTCAAATTAATATGGGTGAATTATGTCCAGAAAGCTCCTACTGTTAGTTTAGTACTTTCCTTTTAGAGACTCTTGTTTCAGGAAGTTATATAAATGGAAGGACAGATCTTTAAATAGTTTGTATTATCACGGTCCCATAAAAGCTAGATAGAATTAGCCTAAGACCACTGCAAATTTTGGCTCAACGTCTGAAATGATTTATTTCTAGTTTACTCCTTTATTGAAATTATTGATAGCACAAGATGAACTAGCGAGCATCAGCTGTTTAAAAAAAAAAACAGAGTCAATATACCATTTCTCAGGAGTAAAGCAGTTACTGGTTATCACCCAACAGGCATTAATTTCAGTTCACATAAACCCTCTATTTCTACATTGATCTGCCCTCAAGCACCATGAAGCATCTAAATTGAACTGACCCTAACTTATCCAAAGATCATTTTCTTTCAGATAAAATTAAAGTTCTTATTCAAGAGATTCCAGAACTTATACATGTGAACCAAAAGAGTGCACTGCTGGTTCAGGCAATCCATAAATTGAACACAAAATTTTAATTTTTCATTAAAAATTGGAATGCAACATCTATATTTAAACAACTTTATTAACATAGTCAAGCAGTGATTAACATTCACATCTATTATGTCACATCATACAAATGTAAATACAAAATTACTACAGTACAATATATATTCTCTGCATGATCCAAAATATTTGGTGGCCCCAAAAACTCTTTAAAATTCAGCAGCTTATCAAAAATTAAAACCATATTCTATTTAAAATGAAGTTCTGTTAGCACATAGGCAGACTTCGAGAAATATCACTCAATTTAGTACAGTTTGAGAGGTTGCAGGAGGATATGTTTGAAGGAAACATTCCAACATTGTGGCAGATACAGAAACATCAGATTTAAAGCTTTCAAGCAAAACTCATACAACCTAAGTTGTCAGCAGAAAGATCCAATCATCTTTCATTTTAAACTATTTTGTCTACTGCATCCAATTTAAAATTTTAAAGTGTCTAGTATTAGTAAGTCAAACAATATACAACATAACTACCTATCTCTTCCCATGAAAAAAGATAGTATTACACTGGAGATTTCAACAGCCAAATGAACCTCCTTATACCAATGTTTTTTTTTCTAATCGCTGTCTCACAAAAGACTCCCATGCCTTCTCAATTTTGTTGTTCACCCAAAGTAAGGAAATAGATACCTAAGGCAAAAGTAACACAATAGAACCAGCTTATAGAAAAAAATGATACTAAATTGTAAGTGCTGAATTCTTCAATGTGGATTTGGCTTACTTAAAATATACTGTAACACCATACAGGGATTCACCTTACAGAGTCATTTTAAACTTCCCTCATATAAGTACATTCAAGTGAGAAAGTATCATCATTTTAGCAGAATATACTCTTACAAGGCAAGCAACAAGAGTACTCGCCTCAGTTCCCCATATAAAATAATAATCTAAAAACTGGCTTGCTCCAACCATTAAGTGCAAAGAGCAAGCATCAGTGGCAAACAAAAAACAGTTTCTATTGAAGAAGAATAGTTAGAAGACTAATGAATGCAAGTCATTCTGGAGAATGCACAGGTGAGTGAAATACACAGCTACTGATCAAGCTTTATTTATGCAAAATGAGGTTACTGGAAATACTTATGTAATATGTAACAAATACGTATGCAAACTACATCAGCGTCTATCTGAGATAACTGCAGGATGTTTTGCCATTTCACTGTAGAGCTTAACCTTTATCTAAGATAAAAAGTTACTCTTTAGACCCTATATAGAAGCTTTATGCATCTATCATCCCCATGAAAAAGTTAGCATTGAAGCAATTAGTGTTAAATTGCAACTTCTTTCCTTGACAAAATATGAAACAATTTCCAATATAATGTTGCATTTAAAGCATTTTTCAAGAAATATTTCAGTTGTTTGAACATGGATGCATTCTCCTCAAGGGAAGAATGGTTTTGCACCTTATCTGTTAATACATTCAATATGAATAAAACAGGTGAAGCAAAAGTCATTATTATCCCACAGTAGAAGGTTAATTTAGAGTAAGTTTAAGACAGAGGAGCTGCCTAAATGAAATACATTAACTGATATAATTAAGACACATTTTTATTAGCATGTGTTCTGAACAAAAAGGGTACAAGAGTATTCACCTGAGATAAAGCTAGTATTTGACTAAGTAGCAATGAGTTTCTCTTGAGGAAAGCCACTTGAAGTTTTAAAATATACATTTTACTATTATACAATATATGCAGTTTAAGTAATTAAGATTGATGCTAACATGAAAGTCCTAACAAAAATAAATCACAGTGTGTATCAATATTGTTAGTTACAAAATTTATGCTACTTCATAACTTTTAAAAATTATAATGATTATAAATTTTAAACCCATTCTTCTAAAAGTGATCTTTTGAGTACAAGCTTTAAGGAGCAATAAACTGAAGCATAAGAATTAGCTTATTACAATTTAAATATATACATATTCACTGATTTAGAAAATAATCGAGCTTTGGAAAAAATTTACAAAATTGATTATTTTTGCTTGCACTGGTTAAAATAAATGAATGATTCTAATCTTTTTCCCTAAATGAAAGGAGCTGTTTCTTGAATGTGTAATGAAAAAAATTTAGTATTGAACTTCACTTAAGACTAATTTAGCAGCAATTTAGAACTGCCAAAAAGATGCATTTATAAGGACTTTAAATACACTTTCTGTTACCAACTTAGGTTGATCAGCAGCTTTTGTTCACTCTCAGAATCCTTCAAAAAGGGAAACTCAAAACAGGAAAAAGGCCTATATAAAAACAGTAAACACTGACCTCCTGAGGTTTCTACAACAAAAATATTCAAGTAGAAAATCTACACCATTACTTAGCAGCGGCTATTTCTGTAGTTAGCACACTAACAGCACTTTATTCAGTGTGTAAGGAGCAAATGAAGTAAGCCGTGCTTTCAGCATGCCAAGAGGCAGAAACACTGGAATGTAACAAAGACAAACTCACAATTCTACCAGTAAAAACATTCAGTCAACATTCAAGAACTGTCAAGACTACACCACAAGAATTAAGATGCTTTTTATATATCCCATGATGCAATAGTTTAATTTTAAATGTTAATGCTGATTCAGAACTTTTCTTACCTCACATTATACCCTAAATAGCTTCTGCAAATCTCTGCGGTATATCACGTATGAAGAATATGGTTTATTTGCTTTAAAATATACCATGAGAGAACTTACTGATTCAAAAGACTATTTTGTCAGTACTGTTTATTTCTGCCTTATTTTAATTCTTTTCCTTGCCGTTATACCAGATCAGTTCACATCTGTACAAATACCTATTAAAATACGCATGTACAAAAGCAGTATCCTAAGCTAATCCGAGGTGAGGTGAAGTGGTTTTATTTGGTCAAAGGGGCTTTCTGGAATTTAAGGAGATAATTACACTCAGATTCTAGCTGTTATGCTACAGTATTATTTGGGTAAGTTTTCTATTCTACAATTTTTTAAATGTAATTTCTCTGAAGTTCTTCCATAGTGTTCATACAAACACACTCAAAATTAGAGCAAATTTGGGTATAAAATAATATGCCACCTTGCTATATTTTAAAGGTTTGGGATTTTTTTCCTTCCAGAATTTGGTTTTCAAGTGTGTTTAGTGACTATTGCTAATTTAGTTCAGAGGTATTAGTTAAGAAGGAATTTTGTATTTGCTACCAAAGTAATGTAATTTGAAAGCAAGTTATTACATGCAATTTTGACAAATTGAACAAATACTATGTACTAGCATTTCTGAATGTACTTCATACAGTACATGTCCAAACTATTCTTCAGTACAGTCCATTAAAATTTGCAAAGCCAAAAAAAAGGAGGGTGGGGAGGGGGGCATGTAAAACATGCATGCTATCATGCATTAAAAAAAAATAATCAAAACTCTTTTAACAGCATTTATAAGTTCGCACTCACACAGCTCAAACTTCAGTGCAACGGCTAAATCATTCAACAGTCAAAGAACAGAACCATGCAAAGAAGAGCAAGTTCCTAAAAAAAATAAATCAAATGAACAACCAACCAAAAAAAACCAAAAACAAAAAACCAACCCAAAAACTGTTATCTAGTATCCATTCTGCAACGCAAAGGTGAGAAACTAAATCTACAAAAAGGCTGTTATGGCTTAATTTTGTTTTGCAGATTAATTATGCAGCACTTGAAAAATGGAAAGGTGTGGCTTCACCTCTGACCAGCAGAGTTAAAAATCTCTCCATTTTCCTTTATCATCATGGGATACTCTTTAGGCAATCTAAATTATTAAAGACTTGCCACTTTCAGATCAACACAAGATCAAGTGTACCAGTTAGGATTTCACATTCACAGTACATAAGAAAATACACATGAAAGGAAAAGTAAAGGGTTAACTTAACAAGGATTTATTCACAGGAATACATGTAAGTAGAGAAAAAAAAAAACACAACAGAAAAGCTAAACAAATGAAATGAAGAGGATCCAAACCAACTTTCACTCTGTAGCTTTAAACTTGCACCCTTGTGCATTTAACTACATCACAAAGGGCCACCAACATGCGCCGATACAGTGTAGATACCCTGCATTACATCCATTAACTTAAACATCTCTTTAAGATCATGCTTTGAACAAAAAGAAAGCGTAGAAGGTAATATGTTGAGTGGGAATAAACACAAATATAGCAATCATGTCATCAACTTCTACAATTGTCTTTACTTGCCAACTAACATTTATGCAGCCTTTAACGGGTCTTAGATTTTTTAGAGATTCTGATAAAATCACTAGTATATAACCATGCAGAAAGCACATCACACTGACAGCACAGAGGCAAATATTTTGCACAGCTATATCAGCTTTCCACATTGTGCAGGTTACACACAATACAATATCAATCCTATTCTTAAAGATCCTAAAAAGGTATTTCAAGGCCTAATTGTTAACTACAGTACTTTATATCTATATTCTTTTTTTAAACAATCCACAGAATCTTAAAAAGGAATTTTAAATGCAGGGCTATATTGAATTGGTAAACTGCAACACAAAACTGGCGCAACATAAGTAAATGCATACCAATTTCACTCTATGTGATGCAAGCATGCTACTTTCCCACTAATTTAAATTACTTCTGATCACTATGAGCCAGAATGCATGCCTGAACCTTAAACTGCACGTTAAGAATAATGCCTTACTCTAGAAACAAAATCTAATGAAGTACAATAACAAAATCATATCCACTACTTTACTTCCTTTTTTAATGTAAAAATGAAGGTGTTAATCTTTCTTCTGAAGTGTCCCTCCCCTTACCCCAAAAATGAAAGGAGTGACTCATTTGGCAGCTTGCAGGTTGCTTCACTTTGTCCAAGTTAACCTTTATTAATTTACAATGGGGTTTCTATATTGTACACTGCAAGCGCCTGCTCCTAATACAGACACAAGCTGCATTTTAACTGTACTAACTTCACTTGTGTAGTTCTTCATTAACATGCAAATACCTAGGAATCCCACCAAGCAGGATGAAATAATGTAGAAAACCCTTACTTAAACATAAAAGAAAAAAGAAAGCCTTTTACTGTTTGTGACCCCCATTCTTAGGTTTCCTTTATTGTGCGCAAAATAGTTTTCCTCTTTACGTATCCCTATGGTTTGATTATATGGTTCTTATTTTGGTACAATTCCCCACAATATTCCAGAATGTGCTGTTTTGTGACTAGATTCTTTTTTTTTTTTTTTTTCTTCTTCACATCCAGTGCAGAGTTGTAATAGGAGACAGATTTCCACCCACAAAGGCTCCAGATGTTAAAACATTTCCCAACATCGACTTAATACAGTGACGGCAACACCTCCCTCCCGCCCCTCCCAGTAGGGTTGGGATTGTACTGTATTCCCTACTGGTTTACCCTTCCCCCCAGTAAAGGGTAACATTTTCCCTGGGTGCAGAGGCTCCCTCATGGTCTCCCAGACTGAAGGACCTGTAAAAGGCAAAGACAAAGGTGTAAGTAAATCTTAACCTTGAACCTAAACTTACAGATCTATACACAAGCAAAGAGCTTTTTCACCTTTTTAAAGCAGTAGGTGACAACTTTAAAAACAATTTTATGCCTAGATTTTCCCTTTTAAGTCTGTTAAGAAAAGAGCCCATTTGTATCAGGTAAATTATTATTCATGAAACAACAATGTATGCTTCAAAGCTACATTGAGAAATCCACTATTGTGGCTAAACTGAGAAAAAAGCAGTCATAGAATCAGTCTCACATATGCTGAACAAGCTTTTCTATTTTTAGCACAAAATTATGAGGTAGTTATGACATGCAGAAAGAATATTAAACATATCTGCTACTGATGTAACAACTTAATTTGAGATGGATTAAACAAGGTAACTACACTGTCTCCTTAGTTCAAACTGAGAATAATGGCAAATGTTATCACTTTGGATTCCTCTTCATTAGGACAAGAAAACACCCTTTGTCAGAACTAAAATTCCTTCATTGATAAATACGTGTTTGAAATGGGTGTATTTTTAACCCATTGTTCACATCAGACATGTAATAATTCACACAGGTTTTCTATGTCACTGACTTCGAAAAAATCTTAGGCTGACTTTTAAATAGCTGTTCATTGACCAATAAAACAAAATTATAAGTCAATTTCAATACAAAAATTCCACACCTTGTATCAAATTTATATAAAGTCTGAATGTATAAACTTAATTCACTCTCTTTTCTGGGTGGTGGATTTGGACGGTATAATCTTTTCACAGCATCACACTACTTTACACATGGGAAATTTGCTTTATACAGTGTGCATAGACAGCATGCAAAGCAAGATGGTATAATAATATAACTATTCTAGAATGCACTATCACTGTTCTCGGTTGAATCATTTTCCGCAGATAACTGTAACAATTCTGAACTGGTGCACAAAATGGAACATGGCAATAAAAACACATCAGCCTCCCCAAAACATCAAGCTCTACAGTTACGTAGAGGTACAGATTAGCATGACACCCTTTACTCAGTGCACAGATCATCCAGTATGTGGTCAGGAGTACATCAGACTTATCATGGCTAAACTGTGCTAACAAACTTGCTTTCCTATCCTAGAGAAAAAAATCAGCTTAGACCACATCTGATACCTACTCATTTGTAAGAAATAAGGGAGCCTGTGTCTTTAGTGTGATGGCTTGTTTGCTTATTAAACTTGAACCAGCACATTGTTATATCTACACTTCCAACCTTATCTTGATACACTACCGTGCATATCATACTCTCACTTTTTCTTTCTCTCTCTCTGTAAAAATAAAATAGCAGTCAGACAACTGCTTTTGCTACAGCTACCATTATTTAGGTACACTATCCAATGTATCTGAAAAATTCTAGTCTAATGAATCAATTACATTTCATATAAACGCCAAATTGGAGAGATACAGATTTGACGGATGGACTGTTCAGTAGATAAGGAATTGGCTAGATGGTTGCATCCAGAGGGTTGTACTCAATGGCTTTAAGTCCAGTTGGAGAGAAGTGACAA
>JAOTQQ010000019.1:27727777-27780408 GCA_026546715.1 Gallinago undulata
AGGGAGGTGGTTGTGGCCCCTTCCCTGGAGACATTCAAGGTGAGGCTCGACAAGGCCCTGGGCAACCTGGTCTAGTTAGAGGTGTCCCTGTGACTGCAGGGGGGACGGACTAGATCACCTTTGAAGGTCCCTTCCAGCCCATTCTATGATTCTATGATTCTAATGCAAACAGGGAGGAAGTCTGTTATACAGCTCTGTCTAGCAAGGAAGTCTTGTGTGCTTACCTCTAATTATGGGACTGCAGCTACAGTGCATGAGGTTAAACTCCATAGTAAGCTGCAAGGCGCTCTTTTAAGGGAAGAGGAAACTGGTCAGAGAAACGCCTCCAATTCTCATCCCCAACTTGATTTTTAAATCCATGAAGAATCTACAAATGAGATGGGAGATCATCATTAATCAAGAGCAAGATAATCATTAAACAGAAGACACATTACTTACTAGGAACATAGGCAGTAAGTCCCAAACGGCTGGATTGTATATCTGTCCATTTGAATTCCCTATACTGAATACTGAAATGCTAAGAAACAAGCAAAGTCTACTATAATGTCTTTCTTAACTGAAATCCTTTTTCTTTTAAAGGTAACATATACAATGTAGCTACTCACACAATTAGTATGCGTACACATATCTATATGTATTTATGTATTTTTAATGAGTAAGGTGACTTGCACCTAGAGCTAGGCCATTTCAGAATGCTGAACATTTTATCAATTGACACAGTTTATGTATCTTAAGATTACTGTATTAGTATTTCTTATTTTAAATGTGTAATGTGTTGTGGGAAGAAAGCTGAGCCAGAACTGCAGCCAGCACTTGACAGAATGAATACCTGTCAATTTCTAGCACAAATACAAACAAATACAAAAGAATCCTGTGAGAGCTCTTTTTTTTTTTTTTCTTGGAAACTGTAAAACAACTGTCACTGAAAAGGAAGCTGCTGAAACCTTTGTGTGTTTTGAAAAAACAAGTATCCACAGTCAGTGGCAGTCAAAAGCCGGTGAGAGAGGGAAAAAAAAATAAAAAAATCAACAAGTTTCAGCCTTTCAACATAATAAAGTAATTAAAACTGATGAAAATTAAATGATGCTATCAGAAAGGTCATAGTATGTTAGCTCTGAGAACAGCAGGCTAAAAGGCAAACATTAGAGAGAACAAAAGCAGATTAAATGGCTCCTCTCTACAAAATCATGCCAAGAGTCTAGTTTTGGTTTTCTTTTTTAAATTCAATGATACTGAATTGTGAAACAGTGTGCAATGAATAGATCCTCACATAAAAGGCAATGCCTAAGTTAAAGCTCATGGTGCCTGGTCTCAGGCACAGCTGTTCTTAAACAAGATGTAGCGATAATGACAATACAGAGCCACTAGTTAACTTACTGCTTTTCTCCCTGAAAGACACCTTCCACAGGCAGGCTCTCAGAGAATCACAGACTCTTTCCTAGCCCAAACAGTCAAATTAGCCAGCTGCCAAGAAAATACTGAAAATCTAAGGATGTTCAGGTATGACAAAAGGAAGACTTTTAAAATCATCTTCCAGTAGATTTTTAGCAAGAGAGCTTCTGCTACAAGGTATCTTCAGATACACCTTGCTTTTTATAAAAAGTGATAAAATTCTTAGGGTATTAGATTAGATTTCAACACTGGCAGCTCATCTACCCATGCGTGGTATCATCTACCCATCTACGTGGTATTTTCTCTCTCAGCTCTAGTGCTAAAAACCAAACCAAAAAAGCAGCACTGGACAATCCATTTTTCCCCCATTGTTCCTAAAAGGCGTTATTGTTATTGGGAAAAAAAATAATAATCTAACTGGACTATAGCGATCATGTATTCACGAGGGAGTGATCTAAAAACTGTGCATGCCATCACTTGAAAAAGCTTTGTCTCCTTTCTTGCATGGCAAAAAGCACAAAACAATACACTTTAAAAAGCAAGGATGTCCTTATGCCAAGGACCAAGAACCATTGTGTCCTGTCTGAATGCATTAGATCCCACATGGATAACGTGGAAAGAACGTGAAAAAGAGGAGCCTAACTTACTGAAGCAAGTATTCAGTGCTGAAGGACCACTGCAGAAACACACACTGTCCCACGCTGCTTTAGACAATTATTGCAGACAGCATCCTGAACTTTCTTTTAAGTTTCTTGTAAGTATTTGCAGTTTCCTTCTGCTGACACTAGAATACTCACAGCTGGGCATTTCCTGGACCTGATGTTCCTTCAAAGGATACCAGTTATCTGAGAGGCTAACTAGGACAGTGAAATTTCTGTCTTTCCTCTTAAAGATAGGATACTACCTTCTGTTCCGATACTCACACATGGCACTACTTTAATAAAAAGTGCCAATACTGACCCATCATCCTAGTAAGTACTTAAGAACATGCTCCATTTTTGCTTTAAGAGGAGTATCATGAACTTCTGGCATACACCCTTCCTAAAACCAGAGATTTCACTTTACAACTTATGAGAGGAGCCATGCTGAACAGTACCAACATCACGAAACTGAAATAATATTGTCTTGTTTTTTTTCCATCCAAGACACTAGTACCAAAACACAATAAATCACGTTCAGGCTGGTTTTTTTTGGTTTTTTTTTTTTTTTTTTTTTTTTTTTTGCTAATTTTACACAAGACAAACAGTCTTTCCACGTTTGTTCTACCGAAACTGTGTCTATGGACACATTCTTGGATATAACTGTATGTTATTGTCTTGAAACTTGCTCATCCAAGAGGTATTCTGAGGAGGACTAAGCAATCCTGATACTTATTTTCCGGGAGAGTAAGTGAAACAGATCAAGATACCACTGGAGTATTTTTCATTTGCAATTTTCTATATTTTTCTGCAAAATAAAGTAGGCATCTTCGTGGCAAAAAAAAGTAATTTTCAAGAAAAAAGTGTTAAATGTGGTATAAAGCCCAATTTTTCCAAATTCAGGCAAAACACAATAGGGTAGACACTATGAAAAGCTGTTTGAGGATGATTATCCCTTCAAATAAGATCTCAACTGAACTTTTCAATTTTGTTAAAAAAATTTGGAATAACCCAAATACACGTAAGAAAATATAAGTTAAAAAAAATAATCAGAATTTTAATATTGTTGAAAACTTATGACCTTGCAAAGAAGTCTTCTTGACCACAAATACAGTAAGTTCTAACAGTAGAAATAGAAAGCAAGGAAAAGATAGAGGATCCAAACCAACCACCAGTATGACATACTATTATATTAGAAACCTTACCTTACAGAACATGTCTCGGAGATCATCTTTTGGGCTAATCCACGATGCAACAGCATCACAAAAAAAAATAAAATCCTATAAGATTAAACAATCACATAGGTTAGAAACCTGAATTTATAGGTCTGAAAACAACATTTGGTGTTCATTCTATGAACTATGCAGGGTCTGTGATCCTAATTCATAACTGCTTTTGTTTTTATGTATTTTACAGTTAATCCAGACCGTAACTGTAAACTTGTTTACCTTGTTTAATCAGGTTTTTGATTAAATAAAACCACAGTTTAAAAAAATCTAAACAACTCTCTTCTCCCACACCACACTTGTCTAACATTAATTCTTTCAGTACACATACCAAGTTCAAGAATCAATCACCTTAATAATGACAAACTCAAGACTACAGTCGCAACACTCATTTTTAATTGGGGAAAAAAGCCTGCTCTATTTGTTTAAGTAGAGCCAGAAGTTTTTTCTGGAACACACAAAATATTGATCATACAGGCTCAAAACTAAAGCCACTGCAACATCGCTATGCTTGGTTCATCTGCTGTCATACATTATTACCTCATACTACACCATTAAAACACCAATCTTTAATTGTTGATAATGCACATATTTTTGGGTAGGACCTGAAGATAACAGCTACAGGGAAGGAAAAATGGGATAATGAAGAGAGACCTTAATTATGCCCTCCCTCAAACTATGGATAGAACAAATGGACAGCAGAAGAGAGAAGTGTAAGAATACGGTGTAAGTGAAATGAACCAAAAATTTCAAAACAAGGTAAAGGCCCAATTCTTATATTTTAGGAAGAAGAATTCCAGGTAGAGGAGAGGGAATACTGTGTTCATTTTCCTCTTAGAAAATACTTTGGAGGCATGGAGACTAAAGAGCGAGTTATATCCTATCCTTCAGACGTACCATTTATTTTGAAGAGATATGCGTTCCTTGTCACATTGACTACTTAAGCAGTACATCCAAAATTGAAACAGAATCTCCCCTACCCAAGTTTTAAGAATGAAGGGGTAGTTACTGTTACTGTTCTGTTTCTTGTTTTAAAAGCCTGGGTTTCATCTGAGAAATAGGTTTAAGTATGTTCACTTGTCCTTTCCTTTGCTAGGTGATAATTACTGAAGCCCCATGATACGTATCATTTGCAACACAAACATTTTGGCCTCCTTGACCTCAAAATAACGCTACATCATATACCGCAGGGAATCATGTCAAGCTAAACTTTTTCATACTTCATGCACAGCTTTCACTTAATTTCACATGAATAAAGAAAAGCAGTTAAGATCTATTAATGTATCTTACTTGGACTACTCCACTGGGGTTGACCGTGATCATGGTACATATCCCACGGAATGCCGAATCCTTTTCCTCATTGTCTCTTATATTCCGCAGAGAGGTGCACCTAGCAAGTTGGAGAGTAAAACTTAGCTAACTCCTTTACGTTTTCTTCAATTAAGTCAGAACTAGATGACAGTATTTGATGGAATAAGTCACACTGATAAGATGATCTGAAACACTATTTTGAATGCTTAGAAGATCGCTTGTTGCACAGAGTCTTTACTAGCATATTCCCTAGGCATCATCTCCAGAATCTTGTTCTCCTGTTGCACTATATACAGTTAGAAAGTGTGACCTGTATTCCATTAAATACAAAAGAAACATGTATCTGAAATATTTATAGAAACTATCGTTATTAGAAGCGGAACATAGAATACTATCACAGTATGAATTATGTCAGATACCACTTACAGAACAGTTATTTAACTTTTACAGCAGCAAGCAAGCTATTTTATACATAACAAATCTATAAACATGTATTCCTTACAGCAATTCAAGCCTCAGACTGAATTTTAAGAAAGTAATGCACGGTTTAAATTTTACATTATAGGCATGCATTGTATTATCATTCTGGTGGATTTTAAAATGCTATTTCATAGTCAAGCTTTAACACAGCAAGCATGTGACAATCTTATCCCATGCATAAATTAGTCGTTAGCCACAACATAAAGAATACATGACGGTGCTACTAAAAACTCACAAACCTGATAGGACAAGATTAGTCACATGGTTGGCAATGATTAAGGATTGAGATTTTGTAACCAACTGAAAATATATCTAAAAGTGAGATAGAGAGAAGAAAGAAAGAAAGAGAGTGAAGAAAAATGAATTAAAAAAAAAAGATTGAATAATACACACCAGGGTCTTATAAACTGCTGTAGCATGGGGGCCACCTCTTGAGGACAAACGTAACCAAGACGACCAATTGTTATTGCTAAGGTAACGCAATCACGGTTATACACCACCAAACGCCAACCAAGACATGAGCAAATGAGGGGGGAGGAGAAAAAATAAAGAAAAAACAACAAATAACTCAGAAACAGAAACCAACAGAATCTGTGTATGATAATAAACATAAGATTTCACCAGTGCTGTTTATTACCACCCCCTAAATAAGAGGCAGCAACATATATGGTATACTCTCCAGGGCAAAAGAAAAATTAAAGAAGTAAATGAGAGAACACCAAAAACACAATTTAAAATCCAAAGGCTTTCTGACGTAAGCAGTCATTCTGCCCTCTTCAGAGTAATCTTGTACAGTAAGTTTACCTACCATACATTTTGAAGTTTTTATCAAATGTACTATTATGAATATTCTTGATAAAAATGAATTAATTATTTTCAGTTTTAGTATCAATTATTCTAGACATTTTATTTTTTTTCAATATTCAGAATTCAAGATTTTTAGATCTATTCTATCAATAAAATACATTTTAAAATACTTTCACATGGAAAATATTGCAGTCTACCTAAAAATGCTAAACAGACGAAACACTTCTCAAAGAGCACCAAACATTTGTCTTTCATAAGCTTGTAGATGATTTCATTTAATGTGGTTGGTAACTCACAGCAATTGGCTACAGAAAATTAATTCTTTAATCCCAATATTTCTCCAGTTCACAAAAGGCTTCCTCGTAGAAGTCATATAAGAATCTGACTTCTGTATCAAGGCATAAGGACACATGAAAAGCAAAATTACTTCATCACATGATTAGGTAGTTTGGTCCTTTGTTCTGAGGGACAGACTGAAGAAAATACCATCAAGCAAATGTGTTTTAATGGTGTTTGCTCAATTCACAAAAGATTAATCTTCAGAAAAAGGAGAGGGTGGGGAATAATGTATCAGGATTACTTGAAGCAAAATACATGAATAATACTAAAATCCAGCAGATTTAAATGAAGCAGAGGAAAGGAAACCTATGTTCAAGGGACATACTATGCAACACTCTAATTAACAGGCATTTGTGAACAGTTTCATGAAACATGCAATAAAGCAGATGATGCTTTCTCCAATAGTTTGGTGTAGGATATACTAGCAGTTTGAAATATATACTAATTCCATGAAAGCTGCAGCTCACTGGTTATGTACTGTTTTGCCCTGATGTTACTCAATTTCAATACACAGCATCTGAAATTTTCAGCAGATCTAACTTATAAAACTGCATTTGAAGAGCTACTTTCAAATGAAAACACACTTTTAAGTTTTTTCTGTAAATTCTGTCATCTATGGTCTGTACAAGGAATAGTAATCTCTGTCAAAGCTCAACTTTTTGGCAGGAACCGGTTATTTTCTATGCAATTACTTAAGATGGTCTCATGTTCCTATAGAATTGTTTTCACAGTTCATTACATAGCAAGCTAAAGCATAAAACAGAAATATTCTTGTATACACTAGTGGCCTGCAGCACAATATCCCACAACAAACTTATAATTACACCACACTCAACATTTATTTGCAGTTATGCATCCACATTTAAAGTAACTATTGAGAGAATTACAAAAAAAAAAAGAAAGTCAGTGTTTGGATGCTTCCAAAAATTCTCTAACAATGATGGAAGCAAACATTTAAGTACTGGATGCCTCTCAGCTACAGGTATCACACATCCATCAGTGCAGAGGCAGGGGGTCAAGGGAAGAGGCAGGGGGAAAGAAAATTTATATTGCTATACTATCTCATAATGTGTTTCACAACAAATAGGTATTTGCTCCAAAATCATATATTTTCAAGAGGTAGTACCTATAAAATGCCAGACAACTAGGTCATTTTTCAGTCAAGTTCACCTTCCATACTATGCAGGGATAAAGAGGGGCACAGAAAGTACAGCTTTTAAGGTTGGAGAATACTGGACAAAAAAATATGCATTGAAAATGTCTCTCCAATTTATCTCTTGCTTAGCTCAAAAAACAGAACTGCACCACTGAATTTGCATTATTTTCAATCATGTCAGGTGTAATTACTAAACCATTATTTTCTTACAAGACAGTTTTCAAACAGGAAAAAGAAAACATGAAAAAACATTTTCAGTTAGTAACACAGTAAACTAGAAACCGGTCAAATTATTAATAAAGTTTTGCTGAAGTATGGAAGGTGCTCTTCATACCAGAACGTGCCCTCTATAAATGCAAAAGATACAAGCCTCAGACATTCCGATTCAATAAAGCATTTTGGGATTGCTCCCAATTTGGAAGGCAAAGCTGTGGACCAGAACAGAAAATATGCATGCCATGATTAGAATTCTTTTCAGAAATTTATTGTCAAGTGACCAGGTAATAGAAGTTATACATAATTTCAGTTATGTTGTGGTAAAACTGCCATCACAGATCTAGATTTTTTATGAGTGATATTACAAGTTTATCTCTTAAAAAAAAGTGCATTTTTTGTAAATTCAAAGAGAAGTTGTAAATTCAGAGCAATTATTTGTTTTGTATATGCCAATTACATTTGTTTCAAACATTAGACACATATATACAGTACACATGTGTAAGGACATGCATATTGTAACATCAGTGTGAACAAAGTCTTTAAGTGTTACTGTATACATTTGTCATATTCAAAACATAACCAAAACTGGAAGATTACTTAATTAAACATATGATAAATATAATAAATGCCATAAAAGTGAGAAAGGAATAACTTTAAGAATCTAGATATATGATAGTATTTTGCTGCAAGACTGAGACTTGTAAGAGCTTCTGCAAAACAGAGTTTCTTTTGCTTATAAAAGCCAAATACATAGCAATAAAATCAGTTCTGGTGTGGTTCCCCTACACATCATTTTAAATCATTATTAAAAAAAATATCTCTAAATCACTTCACCAGGTATGGTTCAATTTTTGGGTACCTGTGTTCTCTAACAACGTCTTTGGTGTGTTGGGTCTGTTAATTATTTCTACAAGCTGGTGCAACACCATTGGAATATAAGGCTGCATCTCTATACCTGAAACAGCCGAAAAAAAAACCCAAAAACATTCAGAAGAAAATGACCATTAATATGCATAATCCAAATAGGTCAGCTACACTGAACTTAATAACAAGGACAAGAATCTCAAATATAATTTAAATTTTAACATGAAAGTATCACTAAAACCTCCCCCCCCACCAAACAAACATGCCAAATGTGCAGAGATGTAAAGAAAAAATAAATCTTACCCATCTGGATGGAGATTTCTCCAATTGCCCAAGTGGCATTGTTACACACGGAAATGAATTCGGGGTTTAGGTTGGTTCCCAAAATTGGCATGAAATCAGCTAGAAAGAACAATATTTTAAAATCTCATCACACATTACAACCATCTTATGCCATTACTGTGAAATCACAGGGTGGGGGGAAATTTAAAAAAAATAAATCATGTAAGCCTATTTAAATGCTTGGAAAGTGTTACACGTGAATTAACAAGTGCTGTACTTCTGCTATATATCAGATTAACCTGGATTTTAGAACCTAAGCAGATCAATGCAAATCTTTTCAAATTATGATTTTGAAATGTTTCTAATAGGTTTCATCTTTTTGTAACTCTAGAACCCTTTTTTCTCCCCTTCCCTCACTGGGGTGCCGGGAAGAGAGGGGAAGAGGGAAGAAGCAGAAAAGACAGCTACAAGTACTTGTAGTTTTATAATACGGTTAAAAAACTTGCAAATCAAACATGTCTTTTAAAAACACAGAAGAGCAAAAGACTACAGACCCTTGCTGATAAAGGAAAATGAAAACTTACAATATCATGAAAAGGCAACCAACAGAATAGAGAGATTAACAATGGCAAAATTTGATCAGTTTGTAAAACAAGTTAATTGTTTAACATGTGAAAGAAACATACCGATGCAAGGCTTAACATGCTGGAAACATGCCTTTGTCAAATCACCTAACAACGCAAAAGAACTCTGCCGTACCTCAGGCATTTTATCCTAAAGAGAGGAAGAAAATAGTGACAATTCTAGAAGTGTTTCTCATTCTTTTAAGAAACAAAATCCTTGGATCAAACAGGTTACTCATCTCACCTGCATGCATTGGTACATTAGTGTCAGGATATTGCTGCGAGCCACTAGCTGTTCAATATTGCCTCCAAGTCCTTCAGCTAAACCACTCAGTAAATCAAGAGCCACGATCATGAAATCTTTATCTGGAGCCTCATATTGGTCTGGCTGAGCATTATGCAACTGCAACAAATAAATATGCATTTTCAAAATGAGTATTAGCGTTTTTTTAGGGTTACGCATAAAAAAAAAAGAGCTTCAGAACTGTAGCTTCATTTAGGTATTCAATGGTTATACCACAAATCTCCCTGCAAACCTGTAACTTTACACAGTTAATACATTGATTTAAGGAGATATTCTGAAAATATTGGAATAGCAATAGAAAAATACCATGGCTTGTGCAAGGGTCTTCTGCACCAGATTTACACAACGCTGGTACACAGGTTCACAGTATGGAAGAAAGCCAGATTGCAAGGCAGTAGCAACTGACGACAGGCACTGGAAATATAAGCAAAAGAGTAAACTGTCACTACCTTTCCTCACATCTCTGAAATGCCTTTTACTTGGGAGAAATAAATTAAAAGATATCAGCATTTAAAGTATACCCACATGTAACTGATTAAGAAAACACAATCTAGAAAGGCTGAACGAAGGCAACTATGAACAAGTTGTTACTCTCTCCTACACATGCCAGTGAGAAAATTTCTCAGCAGAAGCACCTTGTTAGAGGTAGTCAAGAAAGTGCATACAAAACCAGTATGATATTTCAACCAGCACTTAGACTAATCTTCAAGCCCTAATATTACCTAAGAGTTATGAAACTAATTTTTCTAGAGGTGCTTTCCTGCTTCACAGGAAGTACAGAGAATAGATTACATGGTCTGGTTCATACCTTCAGCTTGTCTGACAATAGAGATGAAGGGAGAGCAAGGATAGAGGACACAAGAATAAAAGGAGGATGGAACATTTCTTGTTTTTTTTTTTGTTTTGTTTGTTTGTTTGTTTTTCTAAAAGAATACCATCAAAGAAAACACTCTAGAATGGCATAAAAATATCTGGAAGATTTCTGTTAAACTGAACATTTCCTCAGTAACAAAACTTTCTAACTACAGTCAGAATAGTTTCTCTATAATGGGAAATAACTAACACTTAGCTTTTATAGTTGTACTTCCTAGTATGAGCATCGTTAGTAGGAAGCATAATTCCTAAAAGAAGTTGGTAAAATACACTCAAATTTTAACATTTACCTCTAATAAAGGGAAGAGATCTTTATCTTCATCCTTCAACATGTTCCACTTCTGGATTAATGGAGGCATTAGCATCTGAA
Source organism: Gallinago undulata (assembly GCA_026546715.1). Taxonomy (NCBI): domain Eukaryota; kingdom Metazoa; phylum Chordata; class Aves; order Charadriiformes; family Scolopacidae; genus Gallinago; species Gallinago undulata. The sequence goes on from JAOTQQ010000019.1 coordinate 27,738,659, forward strand.
TATATTCCTGTTTAGGATGAAAATCCGTCAGCTGCTGAAACACTTCAATACATACTATTTTATTCCAAAGCTAGACAATTGACATATTAAGAATTGATAAATATTCCACTTTTTCAGCAAAACTGGTACTGTAACTCAATCACTGCTGCAATACATAGGAATGGTTTAGTATTAGAATTTATAACTTGTGTCTTGATTTTTTTGCTGAAGCACATTAAGTTCCTTTGCAGAGTGAATCTTTTCCTCCAAGTTTCTTTTCAGTCTAGCTGCCTGCATTGTTACAAATTTACATGATTGCCTCAGGGCCTATGGAAAATGCTTTCACTTGAAATGCAGTCTGACCATGCATCTGCCACCTACTTTTATCGACCACTTCCCATTTCCCTGATGCCAATCCTATCCCCTCAAATTCCTGAAACTTCCTCCTCAAGCTACTAGCCGTCCAGGAATAAAGTATCTTCCTATGCCTCCAAAAGGAGACACTTGCCCCTTCTGTATAAAGCCATTGCATCTTCCCTGCCACCACACAGCCACAGTCACAAGGACATTGAGCAAAGCACCCCTACAGTGCTGTTGCTCCCAGAAGGTATCTAAGGAGCCAGCAGATGCTGCCAGCTAATGCTATGTCCAAAGATACAAAATTCTAAGTAGCTGAAGAAAAGTTCCACCATGACCAGGAGCTTCCTTCCAGTACCGTCAAATGTCAAGGTGGCCAGGCCAGAGACAGACTGAAAAAGAGGTCCTTTGATGGTGTGTCTCTGCTGTGGCAAATAAAATGCCATGGAAACAACTCAAATTGTTTCATTCTAGTGTGTCTAGGTCATGTGAAGCATTATAGAGAAATAAAACAAGTTTCAATAACTATCATAAGAAGATACACACGTGACATGTATACATATTCTATTAATTAATATACTGGGGTTTTTTTTAGTGTACATTGATTTGCCTGTTATCTGTATTTTGTCCAAAGCACTGTGTTTTTATATATAAAATAAATGCCTGTCTCACTCTCCAATAAAACAATTTCTAGTGATGATTGCTCCAATACATTAGAAAGAAACATATAGAGCCGCTTAGCTATACTTGAAGTTGTTACAAAGAAAAGTGTGATCATTAGAAATTAAAACACACATTTCACCAATTTCTCTAAAGTCTATGTATCTCCTCTGAGATGACAAATTCTAAGCATGAGGTAAAAAAAAATAAATATCTCAATGAGAAGCACATTTCAGAAGCCATGACACATGTAATTGTTTATTCAAAATGGTGAATATTTGTGCAGTGGCAAAATTACATGCAGTCTATGTATTTTACCTGTAAATATTCATTATTTTTGAAACATACACAGAAATATCAAATATCAGCATTTATGTTTTATAAATTGTAAGCACACTACAAAAAACACTGAACCAGTTTATCAATTATGATGAGTGCTTCTAGTGAACATAAGGCATACTCACTGGTTTATTTAGATGATGTCCTACAGAATCTGCTAGAGTTCCTATAGCATCATAAAGGATGAGCAGGTTTTTATGCTGGTATTTACTAAATGCAAAGACCAAAGTGTCAAGTATATATGCAAGATAAGGAACAAGCTCTGTACAAGCCTCCTCTTCTAGAGTAGCAAAGGCACTGAGAGACAAAAAAAGACAGATCAGTTAGTATCTTGGAAAAAACAAATCAAGATGACCCCCAAAAGGCCCCACACTACTTATTTCTGTTTAAACAAAAAACTGTATTTAGTCCTCAAATCTATCCAAAATATGTTTTCAAGATGGTATTACTGACACAACCTCCATCTATTTTGATGGAGCATATAAGGATTCAGTTCTTACATTGTGATGAACAGAATTTAAAAATATTGCTGTAAAACCTGTGATGTATGAGCAGGAAGCCCCCACCAAGAAAAGTACTACTGTACCCAAATTACAATATACTAAATTAACTATTAGGAACTGTTACAAAAGCTGTTAAAAGTGGCCCACTATCTTTAATGTATGCTGTAGCTGCACCTAGAAGCCCTAGCGCTATTGTGCAAGTACAATGCTAACATCAACCTGTAATCTCAGCAGTTCACTACATAGAAAAACAGATACAGAAAGACATGGAAACTAAAACCAAAGACAAGGGATGAAGAAATTTAGCCATGGTCATGGTCAAAGCACTTATCATGGCATCATGGAAACTTTTCATGTTGTCTGCGAAGTGTTTTAACAGCAGCATTAAAAAAACCTTCCCAAAAGAAACAAAAAACTCTTCCCACACCAGATATACTTCTTCAGAGAAACATTAAGGAAAAAATTATGAGCAACTGGAGATTTACTAGCCTAGCATGTGTCAACAAGTTTATTATTAGCCTGTCCCTGCACTAGAAACACATGCATCTCTGCATGAGGTAAACAATCCCCTACTAGCATGCTAACAAACACAGAAATGCCTTCTTCTTAACACAATGCAACTGTGAACGCTTAAGTGGCTAGCATTCTTATTTTATTTATTAATTCAATTATATTATTATGACGTATTCTTTCAGAAAGGCATAAAATGTGAGCAGGAAAACATATTTCGATAAAATATAACTTCATGTCTCAACAACTAAAGGAGCAGTTTCTTGATAGTACAGAAATGAACGTTAGACATCTGCTGTGACACAGAAGTTAGCAATGAAAATATACAGTATCCTATGACCAATGTTCAGTTTGGTAGACATTAATGATCTGTGCAACTATTCACTGTAGGGATGCAGCTTTTTGCTCCTTCCCAAGAAGGATCATTGTATATTTTTGCAATTTAGAAAGCTAATAAGCGTGCTTTGACTTGTAACAGCTCTACATTTTCCTTGAAGTAGAATTTTCCAGACAGTTCATTTATTTTTTTAGCTGCAACAGTAATTTTAACGAATATCAGCTCTAAAGAAAGCATTTCAAAACACTGTATAAATCTGGTATTGAGCCTCAAATAAAAAAAAAATAATCAGATGTGTTATTATTTTTAGTATTTCTGTTTTATCATCTTCTTATTACCTTCACAGTTTCTACTGCCCATTGCACTTCTTTCATAAGCACTAAATGAAGTTAGTTAACAACTGCAAGACAGCTGTGTTCAACCACATGCACATTTCAACCACATTTTGGACAAGGAAAGTATGAACAGAAGTGAGTGGGGTTTGTTTGTTGTTGTGGTAGTGGTGCTCTTTTTCTTTTATAGAATCTGTACATAATCTGATTCTTTGGATCTGAATTTGCTTACCTGCAGGCAGCTTCTTGTACTCTTTTGTTGCTATCCAGGATACGCTTTAGCAACTCAGTCATTAATGGCTTCAAGTATGTGTCTGGGGGTTGACTAACTACCCAGTGTGCATAGCGACTAAGAGTCCAGCATGTAATGGAGCGCACAAGAGCCTTTTTGTCAGACAGGCACTGAATTAGGTGAGGGATCAGCTCAGGAAGATATGGAATCATACCCTGCATGCAGCCTAAAAGGAAAAATACAGCTATTGCAGTACCAGAATTAGCAAAAAGCTCTACTGTTTTCTTGTTTCTAGAAGGGACATTATATTCATTCCCTGTCAAGCAGGAATACATGTTAACAACATACAACACAAGTCCAATTGATTTATATTAAGTCCTAAAAAAATGCTTACATAAACAATAATTAAAATCCCCAATTAAACTTACATTAATTTAAACTGCATTTCTACTTCAGTGCTTCCCCAAACTCCCCAAATTCTGCTTTATTAAATGGAGTATGGCAAGTACATCTGAATAAAATGAGTTCATAAAGCTTGGAAGTTCTGTCAGAGTACTCAGAGTAAACAAAACACCAAGTAGAGAAAGATTTAGTCTTGACAACAAATCCTCACCTCATTAAAAAGGATTCCTTAAGAAATTTAAATTTCCTCTTGTTTTCTCCTAACACCACTGCCCAGCAATAAAAGCTACATGTTTCAAGTCAGCAAGGGCAGTAATACACTGAGATTTGCCAGATGTACTAACTTTTATCTTGCTTGACTTGAAATTGAAAGCATCAAGAATGTTTTCTAGCAACAGAGAAAAAAAGTATGTTCACTAGGCACTGGGGGAAAAGAAAGATAATCCACACATGGAACCAAATGTATTCCTTCAGCTTGCAAAAGGAACAGAGATGCTGGAAATGGAGGCAAAAAGCCAAACCACACTGTTGGTAAGCACAAAGGAACAGAAGTTATCAGATTTAAACTGGAAAACCTTCCATAAAAAGCAGCTCAGGGTACTGCAGTCACAGGAGTAGTCTTCTCACATTTCACTCAAGTGTTTCCAGAAATGAAGGCTCAAACTTATTAAATATTCCTCTTCTAAGAAATCAAGCTAGTGTTTAAGGAGACACCATTAAATATATGCTGAAGAGTTAAGAAAGGGAGAAATAAAATAAATTATCTAAGCTATTTAGTCTCCCAAACATGCATAGATTTGAAAATGAAAAATTAAATAACTGCAGTCACCTATTAGTAGACATAGAGACTAATCACCAAAACCAAACCAGTTAAGGGCATATACTTGTCTGCATAAGTATATTCACCTGGAAGGAATCGCAGAGCTGCTTTAGAACAAATCAAAAACTCAGCAACCTCATACGCACTGTTGCCTTACCTTCAGCAATTGCTCCAAGAACAAGGATACCAGATTCTTTAACTACCCATTCGGGATGGAAGAGCAATTCCTTCAAAAGGGGCAAGATGTGTGGCAGAAGTTCATCACGAAAGACATTGGCTAGGACATCTAGAGCAGCAGCAGAACATTTCCCTGAGGGGAATTAAGAGTGTTAATCTTTGCCTACTATACAAGTAGTTGTAGTTAGGCAATATAATCCTAATTTTAACCTAGAGCTGCCAGTGAAGATTCAGGGCATTAGGAGCAAAGATGTTACTATTAAATTACAATACATAGTGATCCACTGTGCTCTGGTGTAATGCCACAGCTCTTAGAAAGCCAGTTTTGTGGCACTTAAATAGCCACTAAAAGGACCTACACATTTTGGATATTAAAACTCTCACTGACAGGAACCACACCATTGAATTGCACCGTTATACACACTACATGATTTCAGGCTGATATAATGCTAAGGAAGATGGATGGTAACATAATGGAGAAACAAAAGAGAAATGGCCTATAAATACTAGCATTTGATTCTAAAGAAAACGCTCAAACATGATCCACATCTCTAAGTAAAAAAAAAAAAAAGGCAAAATCATCCAACTCCAGAGACTGAAAGGAATTTGCTGGCCTCTGATCTGAGCTTTTATCCCTTACTCCTATTCTGTGATGCACCAATATGAAGAGGAATACCTCAAAATTTGTTTGAAAGTTTTAATCTCATGTTCTTAGCAAACAAAATCTCACAAAAAAACCCCAGGAACTACTGTAAAACATGATTCAGAAATCCTTACTCTGTTTTTCTGCTGTCATGTTGTCATGTCTAGAAAAAATAATGCTAAGGTTGTTTTATAAAGAATGCTCAGATTACAGAATTTATATTGCACTTTTTGCTTATTATGGCCTCAGTTCCTTTTTTAATCTGTGATAAAGGATCCAACTGGTTTCATTAGTAAGTAATGCTGCCAATTGTCATGCTGCAATGTTGCTTCCTCTCTGTTCAAACTGGAAGTCAAATATACAACACTGGATAAGAAACAGGTCACACAATTTTGATTTTCAAATAATCCAAATTCCCTTAAGTCCTGATAATGTATGTCAATACAGATTTCTTAACTGTTCTGCTATTTCTCTTTCTGTCCATCATTCATGGACAACTTTATCTTCCTCAGCATTGAAATCAAAACTATGGGCCACAGGAACACCCTTTGTCATTTCAGGTAAATATGTATTTAATTCTTTAATCTCTACTCACAGGACTGACAAGAACAGCATTATGAATCTAAAACTATGCGCTTTTTAAAGAAAAAGAATCTTTACAGAGATTTTTCTATAACAACAACAACAACGAAAATAATCATTAGTCTCAAAATTGTTTGACCATAAACTTCAAGATACATTCCTTTTTTGTGAAAACCTGAGGGCTTGGAAGAAGAAAACACTTATGTGGATGCGTTCAAATCCCAAAACATTATTCTACAATGTGGCTGCTTGCACAGTATATTTGAGTCAGATTTGTTGTCAAGATTTCACTAGGCCATCAGAACTGTGATTTCCTCATAGCTACCTCTTCTCTGTAACTTAAGTACTATATTCTGGTTAGAAGCAAATTCCTCACACAGAAAAGAACTATTGGTAACGGCTCTCAGTAGTAACATATTCACATGGGAAAAAAAGAAAAAAGAAACCAAACCAAAACACATAAACCAATCGTAGAGGCAAGACTGAAGTTAAAGAAAGTGTTACCAAGTTTCCTCCAGCTATCAATGTGTAATATCTTTTCTTTTTTTAAACTGAACAGATTATACACTATTTTTATCTTGTAGAATTAAAATTAAGTCCAAAAGTTCTGTTGAACTGCAACCAGTTAATGTTTGTAGCTTTTTGTGCTATAGTCAAAATAAGAAATAAGCTTACAGATGGCTAGCTTTTGCCAATACAGCTACATAGTCAAAGTATCACCTGAAAGACTCCCCCTCTACCCCATTCACCAATTATCTCAGCAGATAGTTCTTTTTGTATTCAAAAGCAAAGCCTCAGTATTCCTATACACATAGTAGTACTCTTTTTACTGTGGTTCTTGTATTATGCAAGTAGCTCCATTTTAAAACATTTTACATGTTACTTTGACATACTTAAATTCCAGTCAGAAATAGTATCATCATCATCAAGTTCATCGTCATCATCATCGTCATCTTCAATACCATCTTCTTCATGTTGCTGAGCCACTGTCCGAGAACGATGAAAGCGAGGTCTTATGTCCTGTTCACTATCTGGAATAGCTTCATCTTCTTCAACATCCCCCTGTCATCAAAATGTTTTATCAGATAAACTAGTCCAATTACACTGCTCAAGAAAGTCAAGAATGTAGTTCTAGTTCAAGATTTTTATATGCAGATGAAAGATTCACACTCCACTTGTGCTGCCCAGCTAATTAAAAATGCCATTGTTTCTGCATTCTGCTGCTGCATTTAACAGAAAAATGACAGAAAGACAGAAGCAAGAGAGGTAAGCTCATGTATGAAGCCCTTCTTTTTAAGAAATTAGTTCTGCTTAAACTAGGTGGGAGGAGTCAGAGGCAAAAAGGAAAGCCCACAGATTATTTTCCAACAAACATAGCAGCAGTTGCATTTACTGTTTGGAACAGCATGCAATTCTGATCTGAATCATTCTGATTTATGGGTCAGAAGCTAAACAGGTATTCTTACAAAGTAAAAGAAATTGATACTTACCTTCAACAGAATAATATCAATCTCTGAATACTTCATACCATTTACCAGGACAGGTATCAGCCTACAAAGAAATATTGATACATGACAAAATAACACAAAAATCCTCAATCCAGTTCTCAGTTACATGGGCCATAATTTTGCTTGTAAACCTCACCCTCTGAATCCAAAATAAAAAATACCAACCCTTAGCCTGATAACAAAAGCTAGTACCTAAACCAAGCTCCATGTCACAAGGTTCATCAATACCTTGTAATTGGAAAAAGTTTTAATTTCAAATTGGAAACAGATTAGCATAACTGAATTTTAAACTTTATAGTCTTCTGTATGAATAATTTATTCTGAATCACCTTTCAGAAATTAAGTCCAAAGGTTTTCAGTTAAAATTCAAACTCCCGTAATACGCATGACAAAAGTTGGCTCTCACCAAGAGTACTTTATTACTTGTAGCTGAAGACTCTACCTTATTACTCTTAAAGCTGGGAGCCTAACTACATTAAGCCCTCCTATCCTTTCATGATTACTTCAGTAAGACAAGTCCCCAACATTGCAGAGATCTTGAAAAACCCGTATTAGGATTTAATTAGTTATTAAACTGGCTATGGGACTCCAACTTACAGATGTACAGCAAAAAAACCATACCAAGGTAAAAAAACTAAAATTCTTCAGATAAGACCATGTTCTCCACAGGAAAAAAATAAATCCATAAAAATATCTATTACAAGCCAAATCAAGCGAATGAAGACCATGGACTGATACCAGCACTAGTGACAGGAACAAGTCAAATGAAGTTTAAAGTTGACTATTTCAAAATAAATAGGAGTTGCAATTCTTAATACTTACTTAGTAAGATGCCGGCATAATACATCTTTACAAATTGGCTGTTCAGCCAAAGTCAGCCAGAACTCACAAGCCTCCAAAGCTACATTTTCATCTTGGTCCTGGGTTCTTTGAAGCATGTACTACACAAAATAAAAATAAATTACCTGTATAAGATACAAGTTTTAACTGACTAGAAGAAGCTACTGACACTGCAAACTGTTCTCAAAACCAGACTATGCTACCATAGCAATTTTGCTTCTTTGAGACAAGGAGGAAAAACAGAGAAAAGACTACTAAAGGCTATCATAAGAATAAGCTAGAATACTTCTTTCTTAGTGCCAGATGATGATTCAGATTCTAAATTTCTTAAGTGCTTACGTGAGAACATTATTACAAAGAAACTGCAGAGATGCAAGATCATAAACAGAAGTTTCCTGTAAATAGATTTTAAAAAAAAATTTTTGTACCCCCTTTACATTTTTGAAAAAAAAAGTTACAACTATACCCGTAATAGGATGGAAATACTTTTTTATTTCCTGTACCATAAAAAAAAGCTTCCCTTCCAAATCTTGATTACCTGACAGGATGTAATTAAGTAGAACATATAACAGGGAAGAAAAAAAAAACCCTCACATTTTTCTAGCATGAATGCTAATTCAGAGATTCAGTATCAAATCTTTAAGCTTGCTATTGAGATTAAATACTCGTGCAACCAAAAATAACTAAATACCTGCATAAACAAAAAGCCTCAGTAGACTACTGCTACATCAGTTGCTTATACACAAGTGCCATAAAAGTTTAGGGAAGAGCCTTGTAACTTCCAAAATAGTAATTTCTGCATTATTCCATGCTAGCTGTTATTTCTGAAACAGCTGCTTCTTCCATTCATTTTAGAAAATCTCATGGAAGTCCATGCAGTTACCTTTCCTCATACATGCGTTTACAGCAAAAGAAATCCGTTGCCTTTTACTTCAGAATACCATTTTATTCTTGAAACTAATAGAATGGAGGGAGACCTTTATTATCCCTATCCATTTCAGGGATGCAAGACTTGCTGTGAACAGCACCCCTTCCTACAGAACTGCATTAATTTGCAAGCTTTTCCTAAAGGTTCACTATTTTGATTAAGACCCTGCAGTAACAGAAATACCGTTCTATCCCGTATTTTCAACAGATTGCAGCTCAGAGAAGTTGAAAAATGTCCCACTCATTGCAAGCAAAGCTTCCCTAATGCACTTTAAGTTAAGAGATTAGGCATTTTTATCTCAGAGGGCTTGAAAATCCACTACTTTGTGACGGATTTGTTATTTGCCAGGAAGACAAAAATAGAATGACCATAAGTAATCTGTTTGAAGATGTCTCTCACACTGACACTTCCTCTTCAAGTATCTTCTATAAGTATTATAGTATATGTTCCATGAAGTTAGAGAGCAGTAGACTGAAAAGCTTCTTACAGTCAGTGGTCTAAGATAGCCATGTACATGGCCTAGAAATCAAAGCCTCAAAGGTGCAAAACCTGACTCATTTGAATGCTGAGCAATAATCAGTTTTGCGATATTATATCTGCACATATCAGGATGTATACAGAACTAGGGAAATCAGTAACAGTAGTCCCAAAACAAAACAAAAAACCAAATTAATATCTAAACTTTCTGTTACTGAATAGAAAAACACCGCTACCGTCTTTGGTAGACAGGAAGCCTAGTAATAATTTTCCCAACAGCAAAAGACCAGATACAGTGAGAAGGACCTTCTTCTGGTTGGTGGCAACATTTCTGCCTACAAAATCCAGAAGGTTCCTTACTGATCTTGGGAGTCAGAAGAGCCAGAGAAGTTGTCACTTCCTGACAATACCATCTCCAGTTTTATCTGCCTCAAAAAAAAAAAAATCTCTCAATCAACCAAACAAAAAAAACGTCACCACCAAGCACCAACAATTCTTGCTTGTCCTATGTTATATGAGAATATGTCTGCCAAGGCCGGTGTCATGGAATTCCAGAAAACATTTAGGAATATTAGATAGCAGGCCCAGGCTGTGAAGGGTCATCTCAGCTTTATGCATCTCTAATGCCTGTGTAGAGGAGCAAAAAAACCTTCACGTCTTGTTTGTGTTGTCTGGACATAGTCCTTATGGAATTTGACTGGGTTATGATGCCCTTGTCCACATGATATCTGCATGAGAAACATTAATATCTTAGCTATATTTCCAATCTGGCAAATAGCATACATAAAACCTACCTAAAAACTGCAGTATTTCCCAGAAATGTGGAAATTACTCATAGCTCAATCTGGAATGGTAAAGGCACTATCAAATAATATTTAACTCTGCAACTGAATGGGAGGCAAGACTGTTAGTAGCTCAAAGAGCATCTCAGCTATGTAAAATAACATGCCTTATCCTTGTTATGGTCAACACATCCCAAACAAATGCCAGCTTCAATGCGTAAACTGAAGCAGTATCAACACTAGCACTAGATTTTTAACGTAATCTTCTCAATTGGGGTCAAAGCAATGCCTGGCTGCTCCACAGTATAGCTGATGCTGGCCAGGATCAATCAACTTAGTGAAGAATAAACAATTGCCATATGCATTGCCTGTCAAACACAATGTCAAGTTGGCAATCAGCTAAGAAGAAAGTTTTACAATCTCAGTCTTGAAGGAAAATGAAGAGTAGGCAAATGTAAGAGTAACATACCTGTTCTGATAAATGCTATTTGTTTTAATTTTTGCAACCGCAAACAGGTTTTTCAGCATGCATTCTGGGAAATGAGACTCACCTCAACTATACTAATCATATGAGGAAGTAGGCGATCCATTCGAACTTCTAGCAACATCACCAGAGCACGGCACACATTTTTGCGTACTTCAGGCTCCTCATCACCAGCCAGTGCAAAAAGATTCTGTTGGAAAGCAGTATCACTTGAAAAAACTCAGTTCATCTAGTTCAATTTGCATTTAAATTGACATTACTGGGAAACTAAAGCATGCAATTATGTACTTCTGTACTCTCCCATCCCACAACTCAGAGTGCCATTTTATTTCTTGAAGACATATAGTTTAGCGAATGAACCTTCAGACTCTTGATTTGTACCGTACACATAACAAAAACATTGCCTAATATTAGCACTGGCACAAGAACAATATTTCCTGGATTACTTTTTCACCTAAACATAAATGAAGTTCTGAAACCAGAATACTCTTGTCAGTACATAAAAGCAGCAAATAAAATATTCTAGCCAACCCAAATCACCACCCTTCTAATCCACATTCAGTAGCAGTATTCCGAGAGACACAGACGGACTCGGTGACATGAGGATCCTTGTACTGCACTTTCTATCACAGGTAAGTGACAGACTGCTGCCGTTACTATTACTCCTTTATGCAACAAGAGTTTCCTCTACTTATGAAGGGGAAGCATCTCTCAAAATATTATTTTTTGGTCTTGGAGAGTGCTTAGACCAACTCTGAGCACAAGCCTACAGAATGAAATTCAATCCATGGGGAACTGAAGCTAAGAATGGGAATCCAGAAATTGGGAGTTTGGGGGTAGAAGTGGTCACAAAAGATAATTCAAAACTCTTAATAAAATGGATATATAATTTGACTTAATGCCCCAACCAAGAATGCATACCCACCTCAATAAAAGAATCTATGTGCAACATAAGAGCTTGAGTTCTGCTGATGATAAATTGATTGACGCAGGCAACAGCATGAGACCTAAAATGGAACAGTTAAAATACGTATTTTTCATTAGTTAAAAACATTTTCTAAACTGTACATAGACATCAAAAACATTAGGAAATTACACTGTCCAACACCTTCTAGAGGCAAGGAAGAACAAATCTGCATATCTATAGCAAAATTACTATATCACTTTTTAAGTGCTACCTCGTACTCTGATGTACCTAATAGAGATGTTTTAAAATTAAATATTCAATGAATAGAAACCAGAACAGGATGACTACATCTGGCATACTTGTTCTAAACAGTATGCAAGGGTGTTCCTTTTTGAGTATATCATGATTACTGATACTAACAATTCCATACAATCAACACGCTGGAATTTTAGCACGGTCTCCCATTGCTGAAGTCATTACAAAATGAAGGCAAATTTTTTTTTTTCTAATCAGAATACTAAGTTCTAACAACTGCATTGATTTTTTCATAATAATACGCAAAAACTTAAACAGTTCGATTTTCAAAATCACAGGCTGACTGTATATTTGGAAGGTGTAAAAAGAGATGAGATAAAAAATGTTAACAGGTAACTATAGTACAGTACCTAAGCCTACCTTATTTTTGGACTGCTGTGCTTAAAGAACTGCAAGAACTTAGGTATCATGATATTGAGTGGTCGGTCCAACACATCACTATCTAAAATTTCAGCAGAATCTTCACAGATCTTCTGAAGAGCGCCAAAAGCACCCTGTGTAAAAAAAAAAAAATAATAAGTTGCTCACATTCTGAAGAAAACAAAATTTCAGGTTTTGTACCAAACAGGTAATTTCAGCACAACACAGTAAATGTTGCTAATTAATAAAGTAAACACAGCTAATATGGAGTTAAACTGAAACATTGTTAAAGGCTTTTTATTTAAGCACTTTATACTGGCATCTGTACACAGGAAGAACAAACCCTACTTTTAAGTAAGAGAAAATTCAAAATCAACTTGATGATTCCTAAAAGATTAGGCATCACAGAATGGTTACTTCAGGACACTTCTCAGCTGAGACGCTACAACTACCCATTTGCAGTCTTATTTCACTTGTATGCAAAGAAAATAAATTTTGTTTCAACAGTAAGAACGTGGAATGTAGGTAGAAGAAAAAGTATCAAATTTGAGCCACTGTTTTTTGAGGAGAATATATGTGCATGTATACACATACATCCTATACATAAACATAGTGCCTATGCAGAGACATAAAAATAATCAAATTCAGATGATAATCTTCTATTTTCGACAAGTCTCCTTACCTCACAGGTATTGTAATCTTCAGAATCCAACAGCCTGCAAAGCTTTGGTAAGAGTTCAGGCCAATTCTGTAATTCCCCTTTTGAGGCAATGGTTGTTATCAGAATGCCTAAAGAAATCAGAGGAATGAAAGAAATAAGATCTCACATACTTTAACATGTTTCATACCAATTTTTCTCATCTCAAATATCTAAGGGTTTAAGAATTTTCTTGTTTTGCTAAGAACTGGCACGCATAAAAAAAGGAAGCACGTTTAATTGCAAATGGTATTTGAATGGCTTTGAAACGCAAAGGTGAGTTGTTCCTTCCTGCTACCAGGAAGGCCTCAGTTGTGAGAAATAAAGCACAGAGTAATTCCAGTTAAGGAAATAATCATGCCCAAACACTGCAGGGCAGCTTTGGCTCTAAATTTACTAAACCCTGTACAAAATTTGACCTTCAGTAAGCATAAGAGTATCCACCTCAAGTCACCTCTTCTTTAATATGCTACAAAAGCATGAATGAGGGAATCTGTCATTCAATAAACTTACAACCCAGTGGCAAGCCATGTGTTCACAAGTTTACTGTGCTTACACAAAACATTAAGGACACATTCTAAAACCAAGATACCTAATAAGAGCTTACACACTATGGCAGGTCATCCAGTGATCAGCTGTAGGGGTTGACTGATTGAGATCCATCAAACAGATAGGTCAGCCCAAAGAGTCACTAATTCTGTTTCCAGCACATACAGAAATCCCAGAAAAAAAGCTAATTAGATGACAGGAACGGGGAAGGATGCTTATAAATTAGGACTGACTTTGTATGGTCCATTTTGCCTCCAGACAAAATGAAACAGGTAGCATAATCTGTTATGCTACTGACAGTTGCTTCTAATGAACATGAACACAGAAGAACTCAATACTACTACAACTAGTGATCTCCCAAGTGACAAGTGATGAAAAAAGCTTTCCTAAGCTTTTTCATTGAACTAATCACAAGATATCGTTTTTCTTTGGAATAAAATGTTAGCATTCTTGTTAAATACACAAGAATACAGGACAACATTACAGAGCAAAGGACATTCTGGACAAAACACACAGTAACGAAAAGATATTTTGCATCATGTTTCCTTTGATGCAATAGACTGGAGAATCCACAAAGGGCAAAAATGAAGACAGAGGTAAAACGCAATTTTACAGCTCCAGAAGTAGTTTGTATCCAGTTCTCTTCATAACTGCAACTGAATAGAAAAGATTCCCAAAAGCCTATGGAGATCTATGGAGCCTTAAAGACTGCATTTCTCCTGAATATTATGGTCCTGCAAAGAATATCAGATGCATTAATAGAAAATACTTATTTTACTGTTGCTGGATCTTAATGATCCACTTTTTTTTTTTAATTAAACTGAACTTCACAAAAAGAACAAAATAATTTTATTTTCTTGCCTCCTAGTCCAAGTACTTAAATTGCAGAACTGTCTTCCTAACCTAGGATCTGGCACAGGTTGGTTTGCAGACTGAACATGGGTTCAGAAACAAATATAAGAATGAAATTCCTGGAACTCTTTTGGACTAACACGTGACAAAAGTTGTGTTATAAGTCTCAAAGGGAAAGGTAGTTTTGGAAAAGATTGGTAGAAGATCTTTCCGAAGTCCTAGAAGTCATTTCAGAGGATAACAAATGGTCTGGCTATACTTGTAATATGTGTAAGCTTTCACAGTTGAAGGAAAGACCATTTGAAAACTACTTAAAGTGTTCTTTCAAAAGGCTTATCCCAAGCAACAAGGTAACATGGGAGGAAATACTCCCAGTTGCATAGGCAAGAAGTGACCTGAGGCCACTGCCCCTTGCAGCAAAGATTATGCAGTTCAGACCACACATGTGACTATGAAATTTATGTACAGGCTGTGAAGAAGCCACTTAATGCTATGCTAGACTTTTTGAAATGATAAAGACACACTTTGGCGGGGACAAAAAATAAATACATAATCAGACTATTAAGAACTCAGGGAGACAACAGCTATAGCATTTGAAGCTTTGCAAAAGGTTTTAAGAACAATGAGGAAACAGCCACATAAAATTAAGTTTTAGGCACTTAAGTTCTTGCTAAAATGAATCTTCATGGGTTTATAAAGACCTTCACCCTCTTTCAAATGTGAAACTTTTCCCACCCACCTACTGCTTTATTTGGCCAGCAGGGAACAGAAGACACAAGAGACTAGCCCTTGTGGCTTTCACTTCAAACAGGAACATGGACATCAGAAGAATAATCAAACTAAAAAAATAATCAATTTGGTAGCTTGCAGCTTTTTGACACGTTTGGGCTAAAGCTGACAGCTGAAATAGGCCCTTCTTTCCAACAAACATACTAAGGTGCAAGGTTAGAAATCTGAAAAGGAAAGTCGTTATAGATGGTCTTTGATTTGTAATGAACTTCAAAACAGTATTACAGAATCTCTTGATATTTCACTTGTCAAATGTGAAATCTACCAGATATAGCAGCTGGGCTAATTGAGCAGTAAACACAGAAGAGACCAAACTCCAGGGGGATTCTGAAATTTATAAAAATAATTGTCATGACATCTTTTATGTCACTGTTTCAATTACATGCAACCCCTGTTTACAGCATCAATTCTATGCTAAAAAAAATTGAAAATAAAGAAAAAGTAACAATGCTTCAGTACTTTCATGCCAATAACAGCTCGAGGGGAAGGCTGGGTTTTTTGGGGTGGTGTTTTGCCTCTGTAGCTCCTAAAGTTGATTTTTGAACTTCTTAATTCTAAAAAGCTGAATTTCACAACAAAATTTTCCCTCTTAGGGCATTCATTAGCTTTCTCATTCCTTCTGCAGTGAAGCTCTCCAGTCCCACCACTACTCTTAAACACTCCAAACTGTTTCCCCTGCTTGATTTTAAATAGGAATTACAGTAAGGTCCTGCCCAGACTACACTAGGGTGTCCCATCTGTCCATTCCCCCCTCCCGCCCCTGAAATTTTTAACAGTTACAGACACCTCCTGAATAGATGCACTTATTTCCAAGTAAGTTTGTGGGTTCTGAACACATGCAGCCATCTTTTTTGAACTTGAACCTATATTTCAACATTGGTACATGGGGTTTTAAAATCTGTACCACACAACACAGAGAAGTTCCACACTTCTACTCATTTGGGGATTAAAATAGGGAAAAGCTAAGTAAGGATACAACAACATGTAGCTACCATTTGGTGTCAAGTCACAGTTCTAAAACTCACTCAATTGCCATGCTCATTCTCCTCAGTGAGGTCACTTCAGAGGATGGGATTCATCAGCTTGCCTCCATCTTGGCCAAAAGGTATCAACTTTTGTGTGGTTAGCACTAGATGCTAGAGACCACAAAGGAGAGTGAATGCTGCATTAAATCTTCTTTAATGCTATTTCTCTCAGAATTCCAGAAATCTTATTTTCAATTGAGTCATTGACAGCGACTGAACTGCAAAAAAATATATGCATCCCAAAAAGCAGCTGTAACTAGCATATCCCAAGAATATGCTATAACAAGGCAGCCTAGGTAGGTAGTACTATATTTACACCTAGACAGTACCAAGACACGGGGGCTACCAGACCAACTTCACTATTATGACAGAAGGCTACAAAGATCCAATGTTTATTTAGTTCAAATGGCAGAGTGCAAAGCATACACTGAATAGCAACTTTTACACAAGCATACAGTTAATTGGCTGCAACTCATCTTCAGAGTTCAGATGTGTTTGAATAATCCCTGCAAGGATCACTTAAAGCTGAACAGTAATTGAGCTACTAATCCACAAACATTGTATAGTAGGAGAAATCGAAGTATAACTGCTTGAAAACAATTTCCCCTCCTCCTGCAAATAAAAAACACCCCACAAACCGCCACCACCAAACAAACCTAAGACAGCAATCCAAACGGAGTTCTATTCTGTAATATATTCTTTAGTCAGCTCCATTGTACTCTGCTGACAACTCCTCTGAACTAACAAGCAAGCATGACTCTTCTACAACCTGAAATCACTAAAGTACCTGTCACTTGAAGACTGGTTTCTACTGTCAAGAAAACGGGACATTAGTAAAATTCATACCAAAGCAGCTTCAAAAGTGACAGGCAGCAGGAAAAAGCTAAGAGATGAGGATAGTCTGTAGTCCGTATCCCAGATGTCTGGAGAAGGAATCCTATACATGAAGCAAGGGATTCTGAACAAGCAGTAGATGGTAGGTTATTGCATAAAAGGAGTCAGCTGATACAAGCTGAATTTCTTTATGAAGTGACATCTACATGCATTTTCTCTACTGTCCTTCAGTAAATATTTTACTTTGTTCTATTTTTCTGAGGGGCCAAGGAAAATTACTACAATGATTATAGTAATTGGATGAAATCATATTCTCAAAGAGCAGTTGAAAAAGCAACTTTACCTAGAAATCAGTAAAAATAATGCAAATCTGCATATTTTATGGAAGAGGTGCACAAAACCAAAGTATCTACAAAATCAGAAATCCATGTAACAAAACACTTCTCACTGGAACTAGACAATCTTTAAGATCCCTTCCAATCCACACCACTCTTACGATTCTACAACGTTCTGTATGCCACACTTTATGTACTGCATTCTGACAGAAGGTATTTAAAAATAGAAACTCATTATGTGAACATGTTATGCATGGCATGATGATTCACTGAAAGGATGTGTTCATGTGGAGATATGTGTGTGCATGTGGGGATATGTGTGTGCATATGAGGGACGGGGAGCAGGAAATTAGCTAACAGAAGTTTTTCACTGATGCAAGTGGAGTACAGAAGCAGTTCTTAAGTCAGACCTTCACCTTGTTTCTGTTTTTAGGGATAGAAATTGGCAGCAAGCCGTTTCAGTTGATTCAAATAAACTAGTATTCAGTTACTTTTCAAGAGATACGAACTCAATTGCTAAATCAGTTCTAAGAGAATAGGAAGCAAAAGTAAATGTGACTTTTGTATAGTCTTGTTAAATAATTATCAGCGTTAAAACATGGCGAGGTTGTGACAATTACCAGAAGCAAGCAGTTTTAAAGAGTTAAATAACTTTTTACATCACTAGTGCAGCTCTCATCCATATCAGTAACATTTTTAGCAGTCAGCAATAAGAGCACACTTACCTACAGTAGCTCTAATTAAGGGGGAGGAATCACCAATGTTGTTCAGACATTCACTTTTAATGAAGTCAGTTACCCCATTGGGGAAGTTGTGAAAATGGGCTTTTACATTATTCTTCAAGATGAGACCACTCAGGGAACGTGTCGGTTCATCTGCAACAGAAAATAATTACAGTTAGCCTTCAACCAGCTCATAGGAATAAGGCAGATTTCCAGAAAAAATGCAACAATAGAAAAGCTGATATAGCAATAGTAATCTTTGTTTCCATATTTCTCCTTCCAACTACACCTATCAATTCACATAGCAAAGTTTTTCAGTTCACAGTTCACTATTTCTATTTATTCAAAATTGGGGTATCAGTCTTACAAATTCTACATTTTAAGAGAAATTTTTGTATATAGAAGTAGGCAAGGAATAAATCTTAATTCACAGGGTACAGGAGACTTATGAAGGAAATTGGTCAGCTAAAGATATTTAGACATTCTGATTATACTGACTGACACTCCACGAAGCTGATGACAAATCTGTTTTCACCGTAGCAAGATACAGAAATGATGTAGGGACTATGCAGTAAATCCTCCACTCCTTATTCCCAGAGAAATACAGTGTTCAAATTTTCTGCAATAACGTATTGTAATCCCTTCACATATCAGCTGTTCTATCGATCTATTACATTAAAAATCAGAGGGAGAAGAAAAAGAAACTCTTTAAACAATGTTCACAGGTGTTATATAGTGTGAACCATAAGAAAAGTGTGACCTGAACTGAGTAAGAATTTAAATTTAAGCAACAGTTTGAATTCTCTTCACTGAGCTCTTTTTGCTTGCTGATTTCTCTAGATTACTGAGACAAGAGGAGGAACAGAGAAAGAGGTCTAGTTTTTTCATTTATATTGGAGCAGACTCATGTCACAAGTAACCAAGAGCACAAGTAAACTGGTATTACTTCTGAAAGTGAGACCTGGAGTTCTATACATAAAGGACTAGTTTATAGTCCAGGAAAGTTTAAATTTACAATTTACAGCAACCCTAATCAGCACAAGAAACTAATTTTAATTAGCATTTTAGCCACTTGTTTGAATTATTTTTGTATGAAGATCTGAGCTGGGCAAGAAAAAAGGATGTTCCAGGTTCCTTTGTGCCAAGAATTAGTTTACGTGTGGATCTATTCCAGGCCTTCAAAACTACCACGTTCCAACAGAAATAAGGATAAGCAGAGTAAGAGATACAACTTCCAAACTGAAAGTATTTCAAACTAAAGGTACTGCATTACAACACCAAGAATTTCAGTACACCTGTGACATTCGACTGACAGATATTAAAGACACTTGGTATTGCAATCTGTGTTCATTCTAACAAAACCAGCATTTTTCAGAAGATGGGATTCTGTTCGGCTGATAAGAAACTAAAATTGATTTTAATCAACTGATTTTGAGTGCTAAAAGCAGACTGTCATCATCCTGGTTTTATGTTCATATTTCAATTCTAAAGAAGCATTATTTTTCATGCTCCATAGCTATAAATGGATTGATTTACAAACAAGCAGGTCCTTTACATAGAATTCAGTAACTTTATAACCAGGAAGCCACCCAATGCACATGTATTTGAAAAAAATCTGTAACTTTACCTACACTATAAGTTTTAAATACCCACCAACTTTTAAACAATACAAAAATAAAAGTCGTTTCATTTGCAGAGCACTCCACTTCAAGGGCCAACTTCTTTTTGGGGAGAATGTAAGAGGGAAAAAAGGGTTTAGTATTTTAAATAAAAATATTAAAGACTGGATGAGCGGAAAAACTTCTCAACCAGAGAACTTAGTTGTGAGATAAGGTGATTAGTATTATTACTTGGTAAGTCAAACCAAATAATTTTGGAGTTTTGTTTAAAGTTTTAAAGATATCATTAATAAAGATAAGGTAGAGAATGACCTGAAGAGATAAGTTCTCTTGATCACTGTTAGGTTTCTCTGAAATACTCTCAATTCAAAGTAAAATCTCTGTATCAACCCTTATGCCAATATAGTATGTTAAACTCTGATTGCTTTATGTAACTGTAAACCACTGATAGGTATACACATCTTCAAGAAATCTAGTCGTCCATAAATGATTATTAAGATCTAAAGTTGTACCTGGTGAAGAAGGAAGCCAAAGGAGTCTTCCTTTAATTTCAACACGATCTAAAGCCCTTGCAAACCGCAATAAGCCATCATTCTCAGCAACCAGTTAGACACAGAACATAATAGTTACTCATTCTGTATCAGCCAGCAGTGTCTTCTTGGTGTGAAAAAAGTCAAGTGCCAACCAAAGTCAGACTAGAATACAGTATGTTAGCCACTATTAGTATGAACTCCGGCATAAAAATACTAAACACTGTATTAAGTCAAAGCGTTAATCCTTTAGAATGCCTAAGAGACAAAAGAGACAAGGCAACCGCTTCAATTTAGCCAAGCAGAGATACAGATACTATTTAAGTTCCTTGTGTCAGAATAGGCAGATTAGCCAACTGGTTTAGATAAAAATTAAGGTCACATTAAGGTGACGCTTCAGCACCATCTTTTTCCTTTATGAACTATCCTATGGTAGCAGCATGAAACATCTTAAATCCATTCCTTCAGCCAAGAAAACAGAAAAGCTGTTCTTCATAGTAAGTGGTTATCCCACAGACCCACAACAAATTTCACGAGATTCATAGTGAATGTTGCATTTCTAACAAAAGGAAAAGAATCATGAAACAAGAAAAAGATTAAAAACAAAAAGCAAACCCAATTACCAGCATACTAAGAGGTGACAAGCAGAAATCACAAAGATGGACGTAGGTTTAAACAAACACCAATCATTTGAGCTAGGGAAGCACTACAGAATCTGACACTCAGGCATTTAAAAAAAAAACCACACACCAAAACCCCAAACAATGAACAAACCACACCACAGCCAAAATCTTAGTTTGAGGAAAAAAAAAAAACCAAACTTTCTGATACGACTGCACAAGTATATTTATGGAATCCGGGGTATTCAACAACTTAACAGCTATACTGTCAGAAGACTGTAATATAGGTCTGGATGGAGTTCTTGCTGTAACACCAAGATTACAGGCAGATGGCCTAAAAGCTGAGTAAGAAACTCTTTAGTCTTCATATATTCTGTGATAAATTCTGTCAGCCATATGCTTCAGCCGCCGCAAAAGATCACAGTCTTGCCTCCTCCCTCCTCAGTCAAACTGGAAGTATGGAGAGTTGACAAGAACACATAGCACAAGAAAAAGAAGGAAAGCAAGGCAGACCTCTGGCATTTGATATCGTCTTTGGTGCCAAATCAATTAATCAGTGGAAGACTCCCTTCTCACATTGCCTCACTTTGCAATAATACCATATCATATAATCACCGTTTCTCAGTAATTTTCCAATTCTGTTTGAAGACTCTAATACTACTTCCAGATTTCAATAGTATACAGATAGAGCAAATGGACACATACTCATATTACACAAATATTAATTATTTTAGGGCTACTGAAGTCCTTTTAATAACTAGAGTGTGTCCTCAAACAGACATTTTTCCTTTAACAAGACTTTGTATGACATATGGTGCACACGTGGAAACAACTACAAGTTTTTGTAGCTCACCTGCAAGTCCAGGTGACCATTTGTCTCACCTTGTCTTTTCATCCTCTCTTCCTTAGAACGTAACTACATAGATTGCTAAAAGAACTGAGCATCTGGGATGAGGGTAGTGTTCATCCATTCACAGACCAATACAATGATTACAAGCATGGCTATATTTTGTCCTATTATTCTTCTGATGTTAGGGTGAGACTTTTTCTAAAGGAAAACTGCTCTGTCAATTTCAGTCTTAAAGCTATTAAGCCTTTTTCAGAAAAAAAACTGCCATTCTGTGTGTTTTAATTAGCAATATGGATTTAGTAAGTAAAAATACAAAATGTGATCAAAATCATTACTAGTGTCACTGTTGAACACAAAGTTTTCTGATCCATTAATGAGAGACTGGCTGTCTCTTAGAAGAGCTGAAATCAAAAAATAAGGATCCCACCAGAGCAGTGTCATATGGAAAGCAGAACAGAAATAATTTCTTTGGTCCAAATATATAAGAATACTGTACAGAGAAACCTTCATGAGCTTCCTAGCAGAAAGAGATCCTACTGGCGTTGGGATTTTTTTTTTTTATGCTGGACTTTTAAGTAACCTTAAGTACAAAGCTTTTGGCTTAAACTGGTATGGTTTATTATCATGTCAGAGGCAGGAGTGACAGTGCTTAAAACAGTCAGTGTACCTGAATACATAAATGACCTTGAAATGCCATAGGTAGCCTGAAATTAATCAGTGCTCAATTGACTCATGTGAGTCACGGAAAATAATTTGACACAACTGCCTAAGTTTAGGAATGTCTGTAAGACCAAAAAAAAGCTAGAAATGTTCTAATGATGCTGAGCGGTATATATTAATTGAATAACAAGTAGCAACAGCTATGCTTCTGAAGAACATGTTGTAAATAAAACTGAGCTGTGGACAATATGGGAGTGGTGTTGAACTGTGGATCAACAATTAGCTTGTTGGTTTCTGCATTCTAACTAACAATGACCACAGGTCAATCAGGATGGCAAAATTTGTACATCCCTACAGGCTTGCAAAAACACAAAGTTTCAAGAACTAATTCTCTGGTTTCATTCTTACTTTCAGCTTCTCTATCATATCTCCACAAACTGGTTGTCTCAGCTCTTTTTCTCTCTAATACCATTTTACATAGCGCTTCGATTCCTGCAGTTAGATCCTATAGTACTAGAATTCTATCAAGAGCAGAAGAACCTTCAATAAGAAATGGAGATTCAGTACGAAGAGAGTAGGATTCACTACAATATTCCAAACTATGTAACAATTGCAGTGTATTGTTGCAGTTTGAGGACATCTAAAAAGTAATCCCACGTCTCTCATGTTTATTTGTTGAGGGGGAGGGGGACAGACGACAAGTACCTTTCCACTAAGTCAAGTGCATAGGAAAAGGAAATTATGAGTTTCTCAATGGAAGTTACTTAGACAGCATTTGGCAGCAAATGAATTAGGATTTAGGATAATTAACCTATCTGAAGAAATAACTTGGTCAAATGAATAAACATTTTACCACTCTCTGAGTATATCAAAAGTGAATGCCATATTTTAAAACGTCACAATCTGTCATGTGACTAGTTGTTGTAAAACAAGGATTAATTGGTTCAGTACAATGATACAGTGTTATTAAATTGAGTAATTCAGAATACTGCTCAAACCGCTAAGTCAGTACTGGGAAGCACAAAATACAGGACACTCACTAACAGTGGTGTTGTATAGGGTGCTGTGCATTGGAAGCTTTGACTGCTACTCCTTCTGTTTATATCCTATAGGTATAGCTTAACAGAAAGTTGTGTGGTGGCATGCATATAAAGATCTTGTTTTAAAGCCAGACTACTTTGTTTCTCTGATACCCTTCCTTGCCAGTACACCCTTCCCCTATAATGCCCAATTAAAGACAAAACCTTCTCATTTTTATTTCCTAAGCTTGTACTCAAGTGTGCTTCCTATTTTCTTTTTTTTTTTTTAGATTCTGGCTGACTTCTCTGGACAATATAATCAGATTTTCAATTAGCAATATTAGTTTGCATGCTGGTGAATAGCAAAATAGCATTTTGACACTAGTGGAGGTGTTATTCCTAAGCAGCTGTGCATTTAGCTACAATACTAAAATAGACACCACAGATATGCTCTTAAGTCAATACGCCTTTACACAATTTCATCTTCTACTACTAGTGTTTTAGAAACAATTTTTTTCTAGTATTTGAGTATACAAGAGTTCTTCCTTGGAACAAAGTGACTGATCCTCTGCTACGCGGAGTACCAGTGAAAATAAGACTATATCTAAGAAGCTTTGAAGTGTGACTACGTTGCTCCTCCTCGTCATTTGAAATCCATCTTTAGTCTCTAATTTCTATTTATGACTTCATCAGCCTCCTTTCTTTGGAGGGAACTAATCTCAAACCAGTAGCATATCTACTGATTTGGAAAAGAACATCCATCACTTGAAGTCATGGAAATGCTTTTTTCTTGGAAATACCAAAATAAAAATTCGTACTGGTGAGACTACTTACTTGAACAACCACTGTGTGCCACTTCAGATGAAGCAGACAGTCTCACTAGGAAGAAACGGTGTTGCCTGGTCCAGTGCTGCAGAGCTAAACTGTTATAAGCTGCCTACACAGAACTAAACGCAGACTGCAGTCAGTGTTGGTTCTCATGACTCTGTTATGGCACTATTGCACCTGAATACCTTTCGAAAGCAGAAGGCACAGCCAAGTAAAGTCTCTATGTGGTTCTGAAGAGTGAGAATTATGCCATTATAGGAGAAGAAAGAAGTTTAATGTTTTGCAAAAGCAGTAGTAATGCTTAGCCAGTTATCGATATTAGCATCAAACTACAAGATCAAGACGTGCTTTTATATGACTCTTTAGATTACTTTCAGTAAAGACACTCAGCTCTGGAGCTGACCAAAAATATTGTGGGTACTATTATTGGTAATACTGAAATGTATCTGGTTTTCTTTTTCTGGATTACACTTCCTTTTGGCATTAAAGGAACGGTGTTTTTACTTGCACATGAGAAGTAGTAACAGACACTCCTCTATAGGGCTACATTTGTCTTCATGGAAGTGGTCAGCTAACCAACTCCACCTGTCCCAGCACTGCAACATAACAAATGCACTCAAACGGTTATATCATCCTAATGCCTTATTGCAAGTCTGCTTTCTGAAAATCTAGAAACAGGTGGTGATGTTGCTTCCTAGGAGCCATCACAGCCTAAATCAGATACTAGCATATAACCTCGCAAGTAGGAAGCAGCTCAGAACTACATTCAGCTCATAAGACACACTAAGGCTTCAAATAGCTGGATAAATACCTCCAACTTACTCTAAAAAAGTCCCATTTATTGTGAGGCTAAAACAGATCTTGCTACCTGAACTTCAGAAAAATGCAGAGCAAACAAAACTGAAAGTCTGAAAACCTCAAGAATCAAGGGAAAGCCTGAAAATTTTTGTCCTTGAAAAGGACAACTCCACAAGCAACTTGAAAGAAAACACATATATTCCAAGACTCACCTCCCAAATGCTTACAGTGAACAGCACTTCTGAAGAACCTAAACCAATGCGTTTAAGCGCATGAATGCACTAGGCTAGTCACCAGGCCAATGCACTCCAAAGCTGCCTCGGAGGACTTCCAGCAAGGTAGCTCCCATCAAGGACCTTCCTCCATGGTAATGTTCCGTGTCAAAGTAAGGTACTCTGAGCGACTAAGTCATCATGTGAACAAGACCAAAAGGTGCAGAGACAGTGCTCTACTTTCAACTGCTTTATGAAAAACCAAAGCATTTTGGAAATAAACCTGAAAGACCATCCTTAAAGCCTATGACAAAGGCAGTACTAAAGCAGTTTTCGCCATCTCAGCTCATTCATCTTCAGGCTAGAAGTTCATCTCAACGATTCTGATCCTTGACTGTGATAGCCTTACAGCAGGCCACAATCAATCCACTGAGATAACACTCCATTGAGACCAAAGACTGGAGTTCCCACGTTAGGATGGAGTGAAGTCAGTCACTAAAACATAGTCCAAGACCAGAATCACAAAGACTTTGTATAGCTGCAACAAGATAGATAACTACAGCTATACAGGCCAGCAGAAAGAACCATCATGCATTTGTCTCAGTATTTTCCCATTAGCCTAGGTCTTGCCAAAAGCCCAGCAGACAGGCAAGAGGGACACAAATACAAAACTTTACAGAAGCTGTGCACAAACTAACCATGTTCTCTGCCTCTTTTCTAAGGTGGTGTCCTGATTTCAGCTGACATACAGTTAATCTTCTTTCTAGTGGTTGCTGGTTTTTTCAGATTTGTTATAAAAGGAAAGTCAATAATGCATATTGTTGCTAAGTGATGTTGAAAAAGGCCCTTGACTAGTATGAGGTTCCCATAGAAGCTGGGAAGAAGCACAGACAGAACAACAGAACAACCAATAGAATATATTCTATACCATAAATATCATGCTCAGTATATAAATGGGGGTTAGCTGGGGGAGGAATAGAATCATGGAATCATAGTCAACAGTCTCTGCTCAGGTCAGGCTGGGCAACAAATTCACCAGGCAGTGATAGTGACTTGTGTCATTTTTATTCTTTTACCATTATTGTTATTTTTCTTTTTTCTTATTGTTCTATTAAACTGTCTTTATCTCAACCCTTTTTGTTTCATCCTTTCCCCTCCATTTATCCCTCACAAATGAGAGGCTGTGTCACCTTAGTTGCTGGCTGGAGTTAAACCATGACAAAAGGATAAAAGGTTTATCTGAGAATAAACTTCTGTGTTTTAGGACAGACAGCCTGAATCTTAACTAGAATAAACATAATATCAGTTATCAGTAGTTCTCTCCTTTTTTTCACCACGTAAAGAAGCATTAGGTATATTAAATCTTACCTAAAAAGCAGTAAGCTCTGACACCACTTCTACTCCTGCCATTTTTTTACAAAACATCCACCAATATGAAGGTGACATTAGGCCAACTAAAACATCACGTTAATTCTTACCCCATATAAACACAGCTTCCCCTTTTTCGCCTAGAGTCGTGAAGATCAGAGTGAAAGAATGGATACATGCAGAAACATAGCAGGAGTCTACAAAGTCTCAATTTAGGTTCTCTTTAAACGGAGAAAGGTTACCAGAAGGCAACACAGTAGTCTTTGCTGATGCAACTAGGCCACGTTATCTCACAGTACAATCTTGCATCAACAAAATATTAGGGCAGGATTATGACAGTCATCACATCCAATGCTCCCTGACAAATCAAATTTATGAAGATTAGAGAGTATTCTTGGTGAATGACAATGGACGTTATGTTTTGATAATTTAGCATGAGTCAGATACACCTCTCATTCAGAAAATTCAGGATGCTATATGAGATAAAGCGTGGTGTAATTCCAGGTTAAAAATAGTAAGATGAAAACACCAGGGAATTTACAAAGTTATCCTATGAAAGGACAAGAGAGATGAATTAAGAAGGAATGCTATTTTTGTCAGTCTGTTTTAGATGGGGGGAAAAGGAATCTTACAAGCCTTCATTTATAGAAGGTATATACAAACCAAGGCTTTGATACATACAACTTTGGGATTTCATCATCATGGTCAAAAAGCTCCAAAACAAACTTAAAAATTCTGCTTACAGTATGAATTGTCTGTATTAAGACATATAGAGGTCCTCTGTCTGACCTGCCTCATGCTTTGACATCTTGTCAATATACCTTAACTAGATGCAGGGACTGGCCTCAGCAAGACAGTAATGAAGCTGAAATTAGGACCATACTTTCTTTTCTTATATTTTCCTTCAAGGGAACAGACTTGGACTATGGAAGCAAAAATGTGAACAAGGAAAGGAAGATTTAGATGCACAGCTTAGAAGAGAAGCTGCAGGTAAGAGAAGAAATTAACAACTGAGGCAAAGCTGATACTCCCTTGCAGCACTGGACTGTTTCAGTCAACCACACATAAGATACAGAAAGTGACCTGAGAAGCAGCAGCAACATGCATGCACTCCAGAAAACTACTCATTAACAGAACATAGAAGCCTACAGGATTCTGAGCTCAGCTCAGAGGACAGTAGGAAAAAAAAACAAAACACAAACAACCACACAAAAAAACCCAAAAAACCACAAAGAACAAAAAACACCCCCAACCACAAGATGAACACTAAGGATGAACAGATAGGCTAGCAGAGCATCTGAGTAATGTTTTCACTTACAGATACATTAATAAAAAACCAAGCTTCTTTAATTCAGGTATTTTCCAGTTAATCTGGACTCCATGTCACCCAACTAAGGAATATCTCTGAGCACCATGCCTCCTGGGAAGTACATCCTAGAGACCTAGACCTCAAACTTTAATGGCTTGGGATCATATTTTATCCCATCAACCCACCTACTGTCTGATTTTCAAGACTGAATGCTGTTTCCTCAACATTTTTTATATTCTGTTATATTTACAACATTGGCATTTGTCCAGATTCACAATGCTATCTTTATAAATGCACAGTAGTTAAGTGGAAAAAAAGAAAAAGTTAAAGATGCACTTAAAGCTAGGGCATGTATATGCCATATCTGCAAGGCAGGCCATGTATTTTCACTGATGAAATAGTAGCAGGGCAACACCTGTTTCCAGTAAGACTCAAGCTTAACAAGCTTTGACAGCTTGGTAAGACCCACTGAATTTAAAAGTAGAACCAAGAAAACCACCACATATATGTAAGAATTCCACAATAGAACTAAAACCGGCAAGTCATAAGCATTCAGACACAGAAGACTGATGAACCTAACACTGGGGGGAAAAAGAAGTTGTACTTTTTGCAACTGAAATGTAATACCTCTGGTGCTAAAACAAAGCAAATTCCCTACACATAGGGTTTACCTAAGTATCTTAGAGGCAAGCATCGCTGAAACAGCCAGCTTTGCAAGTACATTATTTGCTTGCAGACATCTAAGACTCAGGCCAAATATAATTTTGGTACAACCTCCATTGTAGTAAAATGAAGCTATTTAACACACATTTCAATCAACCAATACAGAATTCCCACATTCAGGAGCTGTCACCTAAATGGTGGCACTGGTTGGATCTATCACTGGTTGGATAGTTGAGAGAGGGCAGTCGACATTGTCTACCTTGACTTCAACAACGCTTTTGACACCATCTCCCACAGCATCCTCATTGCTAAGCTTAGGAAGTGTGGGTTAGATGAATGGATGGTTAAGTGGATTGAAAACTGGCTGAAAGACAGAACTCAGAGTTGTGATTAAGGGCACAGAATCCAGCTGGAAGTCTGTAAAAAGTGGTGTTCCCCAGAGGTCAGTACTGGGTCCAGTCCTCTTCAATATATTCATCAATGACCCGGATGAAGGGATGGAATGTACCCTCAGCAAGTTTGCTGATGACACAAAACTGGGAGGGGTAGCTGACACCACAGAAGGCTGTGCTGCCACTCAGCAAGACCTGGGCAGAAAAAAAAACTAATGAGATTTAACAAGGGCAAGTGTAGGGTGCTGCACCTGGGGAGGAATAGACCCATGCACCAGTACAGGTTGGAGGCTGACCTGCTTGAGAGTAGCTCTGAGGAGAAAGACCTGTGAGTCCTCGTGGACAATAGGATGCCCATGAGCCAGCAATGTGCCCTTGTGGCCAAAAAAGCAAATGGCATCCTGGGGTGCATCAAGATGAGCAGCCAGCAGGTCAAGGGAGGTTATTCTGCCCCTCTACTCTGCCCTGGTGAGACCCCATCTGGAGTACTGTGTCCAGTTCTGGGCTCCCCAGTTCAAGAAGGACAAGGAACTGCTGGAGAGGGTAAAGGGCCACAAAGATGATTAAGAGCCTGGAGCATCTCTCTTACAAGGAGAAGCTGAGGGACTTGGATCTTTTTAGTCTCGAGAAGAGAAGACTGAGGGGGCATCTAATCTATGCTTACAAATACTTAAAGGGAGGGTGTCAGGAGGATGGGGTCGGTCTTTTCTCAGTGGTGCCCAGTGACAGGGTAAGAGGAAATGGGCACAAACTTGAGTATAAGAAGTTCCACATAAACGTGAGGAAGAACTTCTTTACTGTGAGAGTGGTAGAGCATTGGAACGGGCTGCCCAGAGAGGTGGTGGAGTCTCCTTCTTTGGAGACATTCAAAACCCTCCTGGACAAGTTCCTGTGCAATGTGCTCTAGGTAGACCTGCTCCGGTGGGGGGATTAGACTAGATGATCTCCAGAGGTCCCTTCCAACCCCACATGATTCTATGTATCCTCAAGTACAGTTTTCTCAGCAGTGGTTTTAACGGTGTCAAAAACCAGATCAAATGTTAGTCCCATCTGCAATCAAACCAAGTTCTTTTTCTTATGCATTATCAAAATACCTTAATTTTTATTAAATAAGCTGTCAGGGATATTGGACGCTTATTTTCATGGCTCCTTCCGGGGTATTATGGCCATAAGAAAAGCTGGAACTTCCAACAGTATGAATATCTATGCTTTGGTCCATGGCATAAAGCATGGTAGTTCTTTCCTCTAGCCAAGAAACTTGGCAAAGCTATAGGACAGACTGTCAACAGAACCTTCTTCTACATGGTAAGTATATCAGATTTTCCCTATTGCTCCAAAAGAGGACCTAAGAGTACTGTATCTGCTGAACAGCAATTCTGTTTTCACCTTACTTAGGCAGAACTAATGAGGGACAATGGAGAGCTGTTGGTTGGATTCAAAGCAAATCCAACTAAGTCCTCTAAGTCCCTCATTAGTCCTACCTAAGCAAGGTAACAAGGATATTTAGAACGTAACCATGAAAAGCACCAACATCAGACTCAATTATGGCACCCTCAATATTCTGCAAGTTTCCTAACTAGGAACACGAAGCTAAAATATAGTTACCTTGGGCAAAAGATTATGACTAAAAATGTCACTGATGCATGACAAGAGCACCTCTGAAGCAACAACTGCTCCTCAGCAGTCTCACAAAAGACCTGATGTACCTGTGAGCAGTATCAGTGCAGTCTGATCCCAAACACTTCTTAGAAGTTAACTTGCTACTTCTCCCCAACTTGCTTGCCCCCTAAACCTGCCAATTGCTTTTTTTTTATTTTTCCCCTCAGATGAAACAGCTTTATGTAATCACTTTGCAATAGGTAGCATCTCCTACTCTTCATCCAATTCCAAACAGATTGATGTGTCTAAACATTAAAAACAGTAAAAGATGACTACTGGATAATCTAAAGAGATCTGTTAGGAAAATAGATTCTGACACATCGCTAAATACATACTAGTATCTAAAACCTCGAGCTCAAGTGCTGAACAGAATGAAGAAGCAGAAATCAGCAAGTAATGCAGTGTTAGAAAACAAATATGGAGAAAAAAATGTGTGGAACACCCTTCTTGTCATACTTTTTTGTACAGGTTCCAAATCTCTAACTGGGCTCACTCTGCTTTTCATTTTTCTGTTCATGGTATAAAGCACATGGTGTATCTACACCGGCACTTTGCTCAATAATTTAGTATCCTGGCTGATTCAGGTCTTGAAAGCACTCACTGTCAAATGTGATGTACTCCCCTAAGACCTTAGAGATAATCAGGAGACTTCCTACACAGTACACACATAAACACTGGGATATACTCCAGCGTTCAAGTATAAAAATATACTTTCTTCCTCCTGTTTTCTTCCTCCCAAAGTAAACTGACATCACAAGCAAAACACTAGTTAGAATAAATGCTCCTGCCAATTCTTTGAATGTTACAGGGCCACATGTAAGTAAAATTTAATTCAAAGAGGAAAAAAGCAAGCATCCCAAAACCCAGAGGTGAAACACTAGTAGGCAGAAAAAGCACTAGTAGCAGGACACTAAGGGAAAAAAAAAAACAGAAAACAATCCAAACACATGAAAAGAAAAGGCCAAAAGAAAAAAGTAGAATAAAACAGTTAATATCTCAAGAACTTACCTTCAGACTTCAACTTCGTAAGAACAAAAATCAGGTAGTTGTTGAAATCTGGGTACTGATTGAGTTGTTCCAGTTTCTGAAGAGAGAAACTGTTAAGGAAAGTTGAATCTTCACACACAGCATTTATAGTTTTCTGGATACAAAGATTATTAATGAATTATGTACTGTTGTGTCACTTCAACCATCTGTGACTGGTTGTATCTCAGTATACAGAGTATGAACAATCTAAAAACAGTTTCTGTCATTTTCTTACTCAAGCAATAGCTTTAGTTACGTGGAAGTCAGGGAAAAAAAAAAAAAGACAATCCAGGAACAGACACAAAAATTAACAGATCCTTAAAAACATTTGTAAAGCTACACACACAAAACAAAAAGCCTTCTCTGTACAGTTTCACATTTCAGGGGGTACACAGAAGCCCACCAAACCCAAGGAATCCATTGAGACACAATCCCATTATATATCTTCCCTCCTCCCTTCCCCCCCAAAATAAATAAAAGCATTTCAGTATTAAAATACAAGAGTTGTGATTTTGATAAGCTACTCATTTTAATTTTAGACGTATAATTCTTTATGATGCTAACTAGGCACAGCCTGAGCTCTCAGCAACGAGAGCCTGTTAAATTGTAAATGCACAGATAGTTGTACGAAGACGTTCATGTTTATCCACAGTCTCATAAGGGAAAAAACCCCAAACCCCCAAACAACGAAATGCTCTTTAACAGGAAGAACTATTATGTTTCTGAAGAGCTGTGAAGGTACACAGCTGTCTTTCCCAAAATTTGCCACTATTTCTGTTTCACATTTCCCAGTATTCTGCCACTGATTGGCTAGAGCAGTGATAAGGCATACTCTCCTTGTACCCTCTTCTCATACCCTGCTAGTAATAGGCATTTTGCGCAACAATAATATTTTAAGTCTAAGTTTCTAAACCTACTAAATATCATCAGTATGGCAAACAATCAAGACATTTACCAAAAAATGATTTTTAGAAGAAGTATAATTATTTGCTCCATAAGCATTTACTTTACTTGCCATTTAGCTAAATCTCTGAACATTCAAAGTAGCTAGACCTCAGCCAAATACATATATTTTAGGACTTGATGGCCCTTTAAGTCCCTTCCAGTTCTAAAGGATCTATTTCCTTCTGATGACCAACAGCCACTGTTTCATTCCTAGATAATAAGGCTGTTTGCATTAAGAAGTAATTTTGTGGGAGAGGCCTACCCTCTTTCCACTTAATAGGAGAGTAAAGCGTACATAATCACAGCCA
Source organism: Gallinago undulata (assembly GCA_026546715.1). NCBI lineage: Eukaryota > Metazoa > Chordata > Aves > Charadriiformes > Scolopacidae > Gallinago > Gallinago undulata. The sequence continues at coordinate 27,771,742 of JAOTQQ010000019.1, forward strand.
CAAGCTCCTTTACTGTGAAACACACAGCAGATGAAATGCAAACAGGAGGATGGTGAGGGCAAGTGAAAATAATATAGGCCACTCTACATGGCCCCTGGAAATGAAAAACCATACATCCAAAGCTTGTTGTCAAAGGTGCCAAGCCAAAGAACTCTTTCAGGAACAGACAAGAAGTAGGGTAGCACGTTTCAAGATGTTTTTTTTCTTTTCCTCCAAGCTCCAGGAACATAATCACCAAAACCGAAGCCAACTGAACATTACTAACAACTGTGAATTCCAATGGATTGAGTATGAAAAAGCAGCAGCAGAAGTGAGAAAGAATGGTAAGAGCAGTATTTAAGGGAAACATAATAAAAAAAAAAACACTGAATTGATCTAGGAGTCAAAGAATAGCCTACAGGCCATACTTTCTTACAACAACATCTTCACTCACCTATTCTTTTTTATTGCAAGAAACATCTAATATTTTTGTCTGCAAAATATCTGAAGCATTACCAATTCATAATTTTGTTAGCAAAGGGTTTCAGCTAACCTAGACTCCCCACTGTTGTATTTGAGTTCAAAGTACCCAAATGTGCCAAAACAATGTCATAAAGAGTGAGTATGACAGAATCAACACACTGATAATCTTACAAAAAAATATGGAATGGAACTTTAGATTTAAAACCATTGATGACCACTCTACTTGGACATGATACTAAGTATCATTCTACATTTCAACAGCCATCACAATTTTTGTGAAGCAGTCTCAAAGGACATTTATTTACTTATTTTTAAGTTACAGGATATGGACCGTCAAGTTGCATTAGAACATTTTCCTGAATTGATGTACAATACAATGGTAAAAATATGCCACTTCTCTAACCTTACAGGCCAACATACAAGGACCTCCTTGAAAGCACAGGTACCTCAGCACAGCAGGGAGTTACCACTACCATTTGAAAAGAATTTAAAACGTCAGTTAACAGCACTTCTGCTCAATTTCCACTCATCTTCCAGACAGACAGCATCACATACATTGCTCATCCACAGGTATGCTGCTGTTTTTCAATAAACAAACTAGATGTTACCAAGTTATCTGAAACAGAGATTTACAATGTAATTTGACATTAAAGCTACACTACAAACACTGTTGCTACAAACACTTTTGTATTTTAAATATTAAAGAGCACAGTTTGGATTATCACTTCCGTTTAGGATTTTTCAAAGGAAGCAGCAACATTTTAAACATCTGAAACATAGCTGCAAGAACAAGAAGATTTAGGATGAAAACCAAGAAGATTTAAGATGAAAACTACTTTCACCTTTCAGACAAGAGCAAAAGGCTTCCTAAGCTTGACCACATCTGTTATGAAAGCCTGCAAGAGGAGCAAATTTGTCTTCAAGCTAATCTCTTAAAATGACGAAAATATATATATACACACATACATGTTCTTACCCACTTAAAGAAATTCTGCTGCTTTCTGTGAAGACCTTCAAGCAAACGTCTGAAATAAAAAGGGATCAAGATGATATCCTTCATAGAATTTCAGGACTTCCAGATATTTTAAAACATTGTATAGCTAGCTCAAGGAGCAGGAGACAGTAGACAAGGACTTTACTTTTCAAAATCTCTGCTTCTATTAGTTATTAATTAGTTTATTAATTCAAAATTTTACTGTCTCAATCTTTGTTGCTTAAAATTTTGCTATTTCATCACTCCCACAAACAAGGGAGACTTAGGGGGGTGAAAACCCCAACAATCCACACCACTAACACTAAATACACTGCAGAGTAACACAAGTAGCACAAGCTCGAGTGTAACGAGCAGTATTTCAGGCTCGGGGTTCTGGGCAAGCAAAAACCGCCTCACAACGTAGCAATATGCGCAGTGTCAGAGCCAGCAGGCCAACGAGGGTGTGCAGGCAGCAGCTCCCCCCACCATTGATGGCTTTCGCCTCGAATGCCGGCACCAGATTACCTCGGGAGGCCCCCACCCCGGCGCAGGGGCGAGGGGTACCCCGAGAGGCGCCGCTTTCCCAGCCTGGCAGGCCGCGGGGCCCGGACCTCTCGGCGGGATCCGCCGGGGGGAGGGCCGCCATCCCGCACAGCCGCGGCTGGGGGCTGGGCGCTGGCGGCAGCCCAGCGTGGGGGAACCCGGGAAAGCGGCAGATACAGGCCGAGCCGCGCTACAGCCTACGCTTGAATAAGAAAAGCAAAAAATAAAACCAATCCACGACGAACCCGGCCGTTGGCTCCGGGCTCGCAACAGGTGCCCGGGGCCCTGCGGGGGGAAGGCGGCCCCGCGGCCCACAGGCCGCCTCGGCCGTTCAAACGCCGCGCCAGGGCCGCCCGCCCTGGCGGAGGGTCGGCCCACTGCGCTGTGGTGGCCCCCCGGGCAGGGCCGGCCCGGCCCGGCAGCCGCCGCCTGTCGCAGCGCCGGCCTGCTGCCGCGCAGGCCGCGCTCCCCCCGCCCGCCGCCCCCGGCTTCCCCAGCGCCCGCCCGGGCCGCCGCGGCCCCGCTCCGCCCGCCCCGCCTGTGCGGCGCAGGCCTCGGCTAAGGATACTTGTTGCACAGCTCTCTGCGTGGTGGTGTCCGGGGACTGGGATTCCTTCAGCAGCTGCAGGATCTGCTGGAGGCCCTGCTCGTCGGGCTTCCACTCGTACTCCATCTTGTCTCACTGGAAAACACCAGACAACGGGCGGCCGCGTTTAGCGGCGCGGCAGGGCCCAGGCCGGGGGAGGCGGAGAGGGAGGGAGGAAGGAAGGGAGGAAGGAAAGGAAAGGAGGAAGGCCGGAGGGGAGGGGGCACCGCGGAGCCCAGCCCGCTCTGCCCCTGGGCCCGGCAGAGTACACCCCGCAAACACCGCGCCCTCACCAACCGCCCGGCCCCGACGGTCAGACGCCACTGACCTGCTCCCGCCGCCGCCCGCTGCGCTCCGCGCCGATCAGACTGAGTCACGGCGAATTTGTAATCCGTCCCGAAGAGCCGCCTGGCGTCCTCCTGGGTCCTAGCGCCGGGCACGCCTCCGCCCGCCCGGGCCGCCGTCAGCCTTCCGCCGGTGCGTCCCACACCGTCAGGAGCCTGGGGGCGACACAAGGCGGGGCCTTCAATCCCGGCGGCGGGACACGGGGCGCCTCCGTCACCCACCCGAGAACGAGAGAACCCTCCAGCCGCCGTGATGGGCTAGGGGAAGAGGGAAGCGACGTGGAGGCCCGGCTCCAGCCTCCCGGGAGAGCTGCGGCCGCGCTCCCGCAGAGCCGGGCAGCCGGCGGGGAGGGGAGGCTGCCGCCCGGGGGGAAAATGCGGGATCGGGAAGGCAGAAGCAGGAGCTGGGACCGCGGGACCGCCGGCTGGGCTTCTGATTTGGCTGGGCAGAAAGCAGAAGTTCTCAGTTCCACGTGTAAGGAGGGAATAGGATCAACTATGTGGCTGTGTGGGTGTGCGGGTGAAGAAGCTCCAAATAAACTGCTTTGAATACCTACTGTATCTTATCCTTTGCCTCAAAATATATCAGGGGAGATCTCAGGTCAAAATTAGCAACTTAGATACACATATACATATGTATATATATAAAAATACATATGCATGATATACACATTTATATACATATAACTATTTTCTTTATATTATACATATGCTAATGGATGAAATAAGAACACATGCTGCTTAAAAGTGGCCTAAAATATGAAAAACAGTAATTAATTCCCTGGCTTTTTATGATCTTAGTCATTACATTTGTAAGAACGTTGCTCGACAATATGGAAACTAGTTTCACTTTCTGCTGCAGGACAGAACTCAGTGCGAGCTCTGCACATCACAGCCATGTCAAGTGGTTCCTAACGGCACATTCCAGGTAATTTGCTGCCTGGCTCTTCTCATCACCCCAGCACTGACAGTCAGCTGCCCAATCTCAGGCGCTAGGATGTGTCCCGAGCCAACTTTCCTTCTATTACTATGAGCAGCTATTCTTGAAGGAGACAAAATTAGTAGTCCACAGTCTCCAGCAACGCAGCAAAAGGAACCATCATGGGCAACAAGTGAGGCATTAATGTGACCAGAATTAAATCCTGGTAAGTTCTTTCTGCAGTAGAAAGGAGAGGAAAAGGCCTACAAATCACAGTAGGAATGGGAGCCTCTACAATTAGTAGGGACATCTAAATGCTTTACACAATCATCTTCCAAGATAGGTTCCTTCTTATGTTCCATACAGGATTTTTTGGCACTGAAGACTACTTAGCATATATAAAAATGAAAGCAGACACTGCATCCTGCTGTTCTTGACCATTACCTTTAAGTTATTCTTACCTATTTCTAACCCTTTAAACTCTGTAAGGAAGCAGGAGATGGGAAAATAATTTAACTAAGTCAAGGAAAAAACCTCCAGACTGAAATCAAAGAACATTATAGAAAAAAATGAGAAAGTAATTTCTTTATTGTATCCTTTTTTTTTATGGCTTGAGAAACCCGTAACAATTTTTTGTCATTTAGGCAATTATTTTATTACCCGATGACCCCTCGCCACCCAGGAAGGAGAACCAGGGAAAATAAGGAAACACAAGGGTTGAAATATAAATACCTTTAATAGGATAAGACTAATAATGAACAACAATACTAAAGAACCAGTATTGATCCCAATACTAATATAAAATATAGAAGGATTATACTAAGCCACTTAAATCAGTACAAGCTGCGCAATCCCAGCAGTGGCAACAAGTGTTAAACACTGTGAGCACTACAGCTTCAGAAGGAAGGGAAGGGCTCAGGGATACAGCACAGGGCAAGAAGTTCTTTAGACCACCACCATCTAGGGAGAGACAGAGCTACACAGCAAACTTTCTTACTTATATTGAATGTGATGATGATATCAAATCCTCTTGGCCAGCCTGGGTCAAGTGCCCCATTCTTATTCCTTCTCATCCCTGCACCTGACAAGGCTCAAAACACCAAAACTTTGAATCCTACAGAGCTCAGTATGGAGTAAATATTTTCACAAATTCAGATATTAGAGTCTTCTAAAAGTGCATTTTTCCCCAGGGTATGAAGAAAAATTAGTCCTGTGTCACTCAAACCAAGAGAACTTTGCCTCTTTGTTTTCTACTACGCATTTCCATGCGGAAAGGAATTCAGAATCAACGTTAAGCGAAGTACCAGGCACGAAAGCTACCATTTAAAACATAAGATAGCCTGGTTTATTCCGCTTAATCAGTAGAATGAAGCAGAAATGAATTTGAAACATATCACTTACATACGTTAAACAGACAAAAGTTCACTGAAGACAGAAGCCTTGAGCAAATGATGGAAATAATATCCGATTTGTCTATTATCCAAGCTTCAGATGTTTAGCTGGATACCAGAATCCACTGGTATCACAACAATGTATAACATCAAAAAAACATAATAAAAAATGCTACCAAACAATAATTTCTATCTTTAATTCATTTATATCTCCACAAACCTTGCCATGTTCTACTTGACTACCCACAAAACCCCTTATTTTTTTAATCTTTGGTTTTGTTGCCAATGCTTTCTTCCCTGTTTCAGAATGTCCCATAAGATCAGGCAAAAATGACACATACCTGGCATTTGTCACACAAGGAAACAAAAGGAGTGACAACAATATGTAGCACTGCTAACTCATTTAAAATCCATTAGCTAGAATAGTAGCTCTGTACGCACAAAGCAGGATTCAATTTTTGCTTCCTCCTAGGGTGATGAACCCAACCTGTTTCCTGGAAGGTGTTCCTACCAACACATTACAGTGTACTTGGTGCTAGGTCTTTTAATCTCTCCTGTTGCTTTCCATTATATTATAAAAGAACTATTTTCTTATCAGCAACCTGTATAATAATTGACAGTTAAGCAACAAATGTAGGTAGCACAAATAGGAGATTCATAACAGAATACCCTCCCTGCCCCTCTGTGCACTGAAGAGAAACAGGACATGAGTGCAAATCCCTCCCAACAATCTGCAAGAAAAAAAAAAAAAAAGATCTGCATTACTAGGAAGATGTCCCATCTTTCAAATGCCATAGTCTCCAAGCTGTACCTTTGGGAAGTACAACTCCTTGCTACTAGTGGTTTGGAAACTAATTTTCAAATAATTATTCTCTAATCAAAATTAATTCTCAAATTTGTCCTAGTTTCAGAATTGTTGGACAGTTTCAGCCACTTTGCCATTTAGAAAATTTTACCCAGTCTTTAGTTTTACTACATTAGTAATATTGGGTACTTTCCTTTTAGAGCGATTTCTGAAGAGCCACCTAGCCCAAAATTCAGGTTCTGCCATCAGTAAAATTAGTATTTAATTATGAGAATCAAACATTCAATCCATTGCTAAAATTCAGGCTTCCACATTTCCATGCAGACTGCTTAGAGTGTCTTTCCATACCTTTGCATATAGATGGTATGCACAGAGGAAATAACTGAAATGCTGTAATAGCTTTCTGTGTAAACCCTCTTATTTCAGGCTAAGAGTGATGTGGATTAAGCTAAGCAGAAAAACAAGCTCTCATAACACAGAATAAATGTGTCTATGCAAAGGAGCTCATGCAGAATAGCTACTGCTATATCATTTTGCAATGCCTTCTGCCTGAAGACATGCCTTAAACTTTCACTTAAAAAAATACAAGTAGTCCTCACATCTAGCATATCAAAGGAGAACCTGTGCTAAAACATTTAGTGTGGTCTTCCTGAGTTCATCCATATGATTAGTATTTATTACACAATGATTTATTTGAATAGTCTTTAGAAGACAGTTTGATCCTGTGAAGGACTGGAGAGATTACTGGGGAGATAGATGGAAAGACAGTCTGAAAGGATTTTCCACCCAAGACTGAAATGTCAATGAAATTAATTTTCTACTTTTTGATTGCTGATTGGTTATTACGAAACAAGGATTGGATTAAACAGAAGTCTGGGGAACTTTAGAGAAATATTTTTAAAATGGGACCTAAACATTACTTTATATTGGTGGAGAGCTATATTAAAACACTAGCCAAAAGAGGCTGTAAGCCTAATTTTACTGCTGCAAGTGCAATTCTGTGGAACACAGGACTTCACGGTAATATTCACAAAATTGCTGTTAAATGCTCACATGCAGAAGTGGAATCTCCTTCTGGTAACTAAGGAGATAAAAAGCATTTTTTTAAGAGTTCTTTGCCATTCGAGGATGAAAAAAGGCTAAGACAGTACCAATTTAACATGGAATGTACCAAAATAAAAATATACTTCTTGATAACTTTAAGATTTTCTATCTTTAACTAGCAATTTGATTGCAACATTCAAAGCAGCAAATATACCTGCTTTCAGGTAATATTTCAGATTTAGGTACAGTTAATTGACCTTCATTTCCTACTGTCATTCATTCCCTGCAGCTAGTAGGTCTAGGAGTAGAATAAGAAGCTGAAGAAACTATGAGCAATTATGTTAGCTTTCTATCCTCTTGAGACAATTCTTGCTATAATTGGTTTTCTCCTATGTTGCACATCACACTAGAAATTGTGTATGTGTACAATTGAACCCATAGTACAACACCTTGTTATGAAGCTGAACTCCAATGTCCTAGAACACTGGTCATTTCAATATTGGAGGCAAATAAATCTGTAATGCAATTTGCTCTCCATGGAACATCAGCTTGATGATGGACTTTTTCTAAGAGTACCTACAGCTATGATAATGTACCTGCTTGGAAAAACCTGCTACATTGTTGCCTGTGAGAAAGGGAGAGCTGTTCTGGGTCATCATTGTTGTGTTAACCCTGTCCAGTTTCACAGTTTCTTTTCCCAAAGGCGAAGAGCTGTATTTCTTTTTGCAGATAATGTCTATAAAAGCCTGTGCTGTGGCACCCCATTGAGCAGATGAAATAATATGCCTGATAATCTGACAGCCTGTAATTCCATTCTTCTGACAGAAGAATGTTCCTTCTTTATTTAACAAATACTTCTGCTCCTCATGTATCCAAAAAGCATAGAAGAAAGAGTACAGCAGTGGAGTTTCCATGCATATAAAGGTGCAAAACCACCACACCATTGTAGATAAAATGGATTACAGGCCACAGCATGCAATAACATGTTTTGTAGAACAATTAAGACTTAATGCAGATTAGGTTTACAAATATCAACACATAGCACTGGTTGATGTACAAGTCAGAACCAAAAACCAAGTCTATTACTGTTCAATTGGATATATGACATTGTCAGCTGCAGAGACAAAAACCTGTTAAGCTCTCACCAAAGCACCATCAGAAGTGCTTTGAATTTTACTTTGATAGGATGAAACACCATTCTCATAATTTATTTAAAGTCCAGCTGACTGAACAAGTGGCAGACATAGTGCAAAACTGCAAAGATGTCTGGATTTAAAAGGCCTTTGATCAACTAATTTTTTGGGGAAGGACACATTTGGATGCATCACCTCTTCAACTTTGCTGTTATTTCATTTCCTCAGCAAGAGATACCAAGTGGAAAGATACTGTGGTGCTAATGATCTGCCCCACTGTAATTACACATGCTAGGTATTAAAATGGCAGTATGTGCTCTTAACGCTGGCAGTCATAAAACAATCTGAAACTGAATGGAGGGCTGTTTGAGAAAACAATCACCTCCTGAGTTTGTGACAGAAGATATCAAATCTGTCAGCTGAAGTCAAAAACAGTAAGAAGTAAAACCCTCCCTCCCCCCCCCCCC